>OZ010794.1:337618679-338216179 GCA_963932465.1 Maratus speciosus
ATAGTTTGACGATTTTTTCTGCTTCAAATCAGGGGTGAGACTATTACACAAGTAAACACGGCAGTCTATTGAGTGCTGCTTTGCAGAATTTCTGAGCATCGAATACCAAGTACTAGTGCATACTAAGGAAGAAACATTCATGCACACACTCTAATCAATAATGACCACTCGACTGGATGCAGAATTTTTTTTAAAAGAAGTTACCAGACAAATTTAAAAGAAAAATTGCTTAAATTAAAAACATTGAAAAGTGGGAAGGGTTAGTTCCAGGCCATTGGACAACCGCTGTGGCTTCAAGTTTAATCTTCAGCAGCAGTTGAGGGTAGGCAGATTTAAAAAAAAAAAAAAAGTAAGATTTTTGCATTGTCTGAAAACATACTTTTTCTGTTTACTTTTAAAATTTAATTTTATTCCAAAATTTAATAAGTCATGCACATTGTTTTAAAATGTTTAAAACCAACAGCACTACTTGAAAAGTTACATTAAATAACCCGAACAATACACACAAAAAAAAAAAACTATTCAATAAAAAACTTAGATTATTGAACTCTTTTCCTCTGTAGTAACAATAAATTACTTAAATTTACACTAACTAGCTTTTAATCAGCTACACCTCTATTATTCTTTAAAGAAAAACCAAAAAATATACATATAAATAGTATCTTGCACCTACAAATCCTCCTCCGAAATATTTTATTGGTGCGACTTTTATTTTCTACTGTTGAATAGTATATCCGAATTTTTTAAAAAGGGCCCACTTTTTTGGAAGTATAATAGTCCTTTCAAAAAGAGAGATCAAGCTCGGTACATAATTTAGCAATCTTAAATATACATTCTAAAAGAATAATCAAAGTATTATACGGACAAGTCAGATTTAAAAAATACGAACGCAAAAACCGAACGGCATGGTGTCAGTTCTTTAAAAAATTAGCTCGGTACATAATATTCGCAATGTTATGGTTATTGACATTCATTTAAAAATAATAATAATAATAATTAAAAAAGACGAAGAAAAGACGAAGGTCGAATCGCGAGTCACATGTATTGTAAATAAAGCATTCCGCCTAGATCGAAAGTTGAGTTGTACGAGCACTACTGCTTCATCCGCCGGAATCCAGATAGATTTTTCGCTGTTAGCGAAACGAGATCGACCAATCAGGAAGCTTGCTTCCTTAAAACAGGGAAAAGTTCGCGAAATGTGAGCTTCTGATTGGTCAATCTCGTTTCGCTAACAGCGCAAAATGTATCTGCATCCCGGACAGAATTTAGAATAAAAAATATTATTTAAATAATATTAATTTATTATATATTATTAATAATTATTAATTATAAATAATAATTACTAATTATTTAAATTATATTATTCATATTATGTAATATATAATTAATATTATATTAAATATCAATAATTATTAATTATAAATATTATTAATAATTATTAAATCAATTATAATTAAAAATTAACTTAAATAATAAATATTTATTTAGTCAGAAATGCAGCCTCAGCTGCGTGAACAAAATCAAATATTCCAATGTAAATTTAAAATAAAATATTTAATAAGAATTATTTATTTTTCATTCGTTTTTATAAAGTAGAAGTAATTTTCATACGAACTGGGAGTCATGTATTTTCGGGGTGAAGGGCAAATTGTGCATTTAGTAAATCCGGGTCCGGGTGTGCTATGAAAAAGAAAAAAAAGGGGGGGATGCCTCCTCATTGGATTTTGAAATTAAAGTAAAAAAAAAAAAAATCTGCTTTTGAAAAACACAGTAGAATTTATTCCTTTCGAGTATGTTTAAAAAAGGGAAGCTGGAATTTTCCGTTTAGGGGAGGAGGGGGGCATAGGAGAGCAACTACCCCTCCCTAGATTTTGAAGTAAGTAACTAATTTTATTTTCTTATTTTGAAAAACATAATAAAATTTATTCTTTGCGAGTGACTAAAAAAAAGAAACCAAGAATTTTCCGTCAGGAGGAGGCGGGGGGGGGGGGTTATAGAACAGTCATTTGTTCCTCCCAGGATTTTAAAATATAAGTAACTAATTTTTTTTTTCTACCGGTTTTGAAATAGTGAAATTTATTTAATTCGACTAACTTAAATTAAAAGAGGAACTAAAAAGTTTCAGTTGAGGGAACGGTATAGGAGGCCCATTGCCCTTCCCTGTATTTTGAAATTGTATAAACTAAATTTTCTTTTTTTCCTATTTTGAAAACATAGAAGAATTTATTTTTTTTCGAGTAACTTAAAAAAAAGGAAACAAGAATTTCCGTTTAGGGGAAGGTGGCATAGGAGACCAATTACCTCTCCCTAGATATTTCAATTTAAGTAACCCAATTTTTTCTCTCCTGTTTTGAAAAACATAGTAAAATTTATTCTTTGCGAGTAACTTAAAAATTAAGGTAACCAAAATTTTCCGTTAAAAGAGGGGAGCCTAGGGGAGTCATTGTTGCTCCTGGATTTTGAAACAGATATGTAACTGAATTTTCTTTTTCTCCGATTTTGTACATAGTAAAATTTATTTATATTCAGAAACTTAAAATAAAAGAGAAGCAGTATATCAGAAATATCAGTTGAGCGGGGAAAGGGGGATAGGAGAAAAAAGCCATTTCCCTTCCCTGGATTTTGAAATTTAAGTAATTAAATTTTCTTTTTTTATGAAATGCATAGTAAAATTCATTCTTTTTCAGTATTTTAAAATAAAAGAAATAAAAAAAATCCGTTAAGGAGGGGTGGGGGGTGGGGGGTGGAAGGCTCATTGCCATCCCTGAAGTCTGAAATTTAATTAACGGAAATATCTTATTTTCTCCGATTTTGAAAAATATAGTAAAATTTATTTATTCCGAATAACTTAAAATTAAACAGAAACTAAGAAGTTTCTTTTGGGGGAGAGATTCACCCCCCTATATCTCACTCTTGGTAGTTAATTATCGGTCGATTTTTTTTTTCATGTTTATGTATTTAAACTTTATCTTAAAGTCAGGTTAAAAAGAGTTCATTTTTTTGGGGGGGGGGGGGGGGGGGAGCTGTAACCCGAGGACGGCATTCTCTTTCGGACTTTGAAATTTAATTTTAACTAAATTTTCTTTTTCTCTGATTAAAACAAAATAAAATTTATTCCTTTCGGACAACTAAAATAATTAAACACTAAGAGAAAAAGACGAACTGGTAAAATTATGAGATAAAATTACTTCATTACTACAGACGCAAAATCTCATTATTTTAAAAGTTTATGATGACTTCACATAAACTATAGAATTTTTGAAGTTAATAGCACTGAGTATTTTTTGAAATAAAGTAATACAAAATTACGCAACATTAGCCACAGAATTTCTAAAGTATTTTTACAGTCGAGATTGCACTACAGAAAATCTATAGTTGACTATAGAAAAACCTAAAAAATACTCTACTTCTGTAGAAAAACTGCAGTTCATTTTTAGCTGGGTTGTTGTACCATGGAGTGATATAAAATAGCTTAATGTAGAAAACTAAAATTCATCTAGATTTCAAAAGAATTATTTCTAATCTTTAACGTTTTTTTGATAAGAATAAAATGCAGTTCAATATTGCTCTGAAATTATTTATTGTTTTGTTTGCAGATGTTAAATTACCCGAAGTATTATTATCACTAATTTACGACATTAACTGTGTAATTTCTATAAATATTTTCTATACTTATTGCATGCACACGTCATGAAAAATTTAGTTTTCCAGTGGAGGAAACTTATATGTTAAAGCACTCTCAAAAAAAAAAAAAATATATATATAAATTTATGAGCGTTTTCCCTTCAATTTTCACTGGCAACAGCCTTATTTGATGAAAAAGGTCTCATCCATTAAATAATTGGCCTTATCCCTTAGATACTTAGAATATTAAGGGTTATCCTAATATTCTTACTGTTCTATCCCATCTGTTAGCAAAAATACCTCATACAAATTTCCTCTGGTAAGGTATAACACTTCATTTTAGGCGTGTTTCGGAAAATAATGTCACTTAACAGCGACAGTATTTTTTAATCCGACGAAAAAGCGATTCTGTGATGATTATCTAAAATGCTACGTGCTACGAAACAGACAGTAAAGTGGTATTGTGTTTTAGTGCATTATATCCCTAAAATTACGTGCTGCACAAAATGATGGGCATGGATTTTCTTTTACGGCATATGACTGGAATCTCTGCTGCCGGCCTCTGCCCATAATTTTACGGGGGTGTTTTTAACAGTGTGGTAATAAATATTTATTAAACAATAACTATAAAACAAATCTTTATATACGCAAAAAAATCTGTACTTTATAAATTCACTTTATATAGCATATTTCAGTTTATATAGTAGATGCAAAAATCATATTAAAAATAGTTTATAGTTTTATAACTTTAGTTAATCTGAAAGAAACATACGCAAAGAAAAATATTGTTCATATTTTTAATTTATTTTGGAAAAAAAGAGCATTTGATCAGGAATTATTATTATTATTATTATTATTATTATTTTTACTTTGAGGGCGTATAATTATCTGACGTATTGAGATTACAAATAAGTTTTAACGATTTATTAGATCATCTTCAGATTCCTGTCAAAACTTAAATATATTTATTGCGATAAATTCTGGTAAATAATAAAATGTTCGTAATAAAACATGTTTGCGATTGATTTATGAAATATTTATTAAACACCTTGCCCTATCAAAAGCATATTTTTATTATAACTAAAATCTTCATAACATTTCCGTTTAAGGACTTTTTTAAACAAGTGTATTTTAAATAAGTTGTTTTGTCGCTTGAAGGTAGCAACTAAAAATCCTTACGGGATCTTGGGATAAAATGCATTTTTAAATTTCAAATAATTATCATAGTAAGAAAAAACACATTTCTAGCTAATATTTCATACAATATTAACCTGAAATTGAATGTAATTGTATACTATACATTCATAATATAGATTATCTCCACAGAATTAACTTTACTGTAATTCCCACTGTTGAAAAGAATATCGTTCTGCAAATAACGTAATAAAACAATTAATAATTTTTTATAGAATTTCCAAAACACATTTAATGTGTCACTTACTATATTTTAAACGAAAAAAATGTATTAGTTAATTAAAGCATTTTAAATTTTAATTTAACAAAGTATGTTTTATACAACAGTAATTTTTTATTACTCACATATCTATTCCCGCTAGAATTACAAATGATATAGTTGCTTTACGGTATTCATTCGAGGATTATCCAGGGAATTTCTACTGAGATTCACAATGCTATAAACAGTTCTTTTTTCGAACAATCTTAGCTCGATTGTTTCGGTACAAAAAAAGTTCACCATTTCTGGCCTCGATAATTAACTCTAACTTTCTGTTCCGTACAATAATGTTCTTTAACACATTGTCTCTGGAGTGAAAAAGAGAAAGGCCCGTTTACTAAAGCTAACCAGCCAGTAATTAAAAGCAAAATACACTACTGCGCCGAATTCATTTCGCAGTTTTGAAATAATTAAATTAATCAAGATTTTTAATATTTTTAGATGGGAGGGGGGGGGGGTATGAGCCATTTAAAATTTTATCAATATTAATAAGCAAAATAGAGAATTTAATGTACGTCGAACATTTTTTTAAAATGTAAAATTCCATACATATATAAAATGTTTTAGAAAAATAGCATTTTAATAAAACATAAAAATGTTTTAGTGTTATTATTATATACATTGCGTGGAGAAAAATAAGTGCAAAATTTAAGTTGATATATTTAGATTATCTCCCTATTTCATGTAATTTACTCCATTTCTATTAAAAAAAGTATACATAAAAATATGTTTTATGAGAAACAATTGGTAAAATATTAAACAGTTTGTGTACATTTAAAATTAATCTTATTAAGGAATTATAACGCGGGAAAAAAGCTGTAATTTAAAATACGAATATTTTTAATCAATTTTAACATGTCCGAGAGTCATAAAGTATTTAAGTGTATCTTTGTGAATTTTCTTTTCAGGAGTAGACAAGAAAAAATAAATTAGTCATACAATTTTACCCTGATATATTATATTTTATCGATTTCATTTTTAGCTATTAGTAGCATTTAAATAATCAAAATCATAAGAAAATTGCAAGTACTAGATTTTAAATACGAATTCAATAATTATTTAAAAACTTAAATAATAAAAATAATTAAAACTTTTTCTTTTCTTCCCAATTTTTAATATCTATTTGTTAAATCGACAAAATAATCAATTTATAAGAGTTTATTTTCAATACATATATAATTTCAGTTAAAAATATCTCTAAAGTTCTCACATATTTAAACCAGTAGTTGCTTAAACCTACCGCATCAAATGCATTATAGGCGATCCACTTTATATTTATATAAGCATAATATTTTAAAGATAAATCTTTTGCATAACTGATAATTCATGAAAATTGTATTTTCAGAAAATTAAAGACGCATTTTTATTTCTGAAATTATATTAGGGATATTTTTGTCAAGTTGTTAACACTCTTCACATTTGTATGGTTTACCTTCGTTGATCTCAATATTATTTTTTTTTCTTTCTTAAGGTTTTTTAGTTGTCAAATTCCGATTACTTAAATATAGACTTCCGGTCTTAAAGCTTATATAAAAACAGTACTAACTATACTTCCAAATACTAAACGATGCAAGCAAATATTAAAAAGGCAGTCGCATTCGAATAGTACTTCCTTTAAACATGGAATTAAATACAATAACTCAAAATCAATGCTAAAGAACAAAACAGAATTTTCTACAAATGGCAACAACAATTGGAATTCTAAACAGTCTTCTTAACTTTGCTATATTGAAATAAACATTCAAATTAATTCAAATACCTGTCAGTTATTCGATATAGTTATTTATTTGGAAACATTTTAATTAAATTGTGACATTTGGTTGAATATTTTTTTAATGTTTAAGAATGCATTCATAAACATAGAATATTTATTATAAATTAAATAACAATGTTTCTCATTTAAATTATTCCATACCCTATACTCTATATCTATATATATATCACCCCTCTATTCAATATCCTATACATATACTGAATCGTTAAATTCCGAAATCTTTGAATTACAACAGTATTATTAAAAAATATGTTAGGATTATATATTTTTTCTTCCACTGGAAATTATTATTGTATGACATATATTTTATCAATTTCTTGTAAAATAAAAATGAGCTATAATGTATTTCAATTTTTATTAAATATATGCATATGGGACTCTTCCAACCATCTTAAATCGGTAATATTAGATATGATTTCGTCAGGGAATTTTTTTTAGTTTAATTACAATGGACGTACAATTTTTAGAATTTACAAGGAAGTGTGGGATTACTTTTTTTCTAATCAGAAATTTAACCTAATATTTTTTTTCTTCTGGGAAGGAATCTTTCTTCAATTGATCGCAGAAATAATTATATTTTTTTTCTTCGATTGAACAAGTAAAACATTTTAATCGAAATTCGTATGTGCAAAACGCTATATTAAGCGACGCTTATATAGTGAAGACATAAAGAATATAATTTTTAAATGCCTTTACAATTGCTAAGTAGTATAACGTGTTATAAACAATATAGTAAAAGATTCATTGCTGTTCTACATATAAATATGAAAATTGCAAAATTTAAATAAAAATTTGTTGTTAAAATATTTCCTTTTGAAACAAAATGAATACGTTTATTTTTAGAGCATAAGAAACTAAGCATTAACAAACTTTCATACCGGAAATAATTAAGCAGAAGTTTATGTATTTTAAATAATTGTTACATAATTTGTGGTTTTTTTGCTCATGTGTGGTTTGTTCACGTAAATAAGCTAACCCTTGATTTGGGATAACTTATTGAGATTTCTTAAAAGCTTCGCTTTATTCCATTCCTCTCACAGCTTTTCAGTTAACCTCTTGAAAAGAGGTTGGATATGTTATAGCGCAACTTATTGTAATCAAGATTTACACAACAAAATTGTAAATAATTTTTACTTTTATAATTTTGGTGGAAAAATGCCAAAGCATTGCGTTTCTTTATTTAAAAATTATTTCTTTTTCGAAAATTCCGGTGCCATTTCAAGGTTACAGATACACAAGTATTTGCCCCTGAAAGTGTTATAGGGATTTATTGCGGTTGTTGAAGGATCCAATCGTATATTTTGACTTTTTGAAAATTTTCTTTTTGCATGAAAATTTCCATTACATGTTACAATTTTCTTAACAGTAATGCGTCTATAAAAATCAAAGTGAGTGTATGTGATTTCCCAATACAATTTATAATATTATTGGTCAATAAAATCAAAACGTGATACACATATATACGTTTTAGAGCCCGGATAAATATACTATATTACAAACTTCTCGGACCAATCTTTTCAAACTGCATATGGACAATAATAACGTAATAAGACAATAGAAATCCTGGTTAGCTCGCTATATCTTTGCAATTGAAAATGACATTATGAACTTATAATGCGCATTTTTCGTATATAAAATTTCCAAAGTTTAGATTACACGTATATACAAATGTAGTAAATTTATTTAAATGTATCTCGAACTAAAACATCTACTGCATTACAGACATTTTAATTGCAGGAAAGGATTCGTAAAAAAAAAAATAATAATAATATTCTAAATATGACTCCACTTTCGTTAGTTAAATCCTATCGCAGATTCAAATTAGCATCACCAATGATTACAAAAATTAAAAATCAAATGGCTATGTTTTTATGAAATCACTGTACATATAATTTTCATGATTCAAAATTTATAATTAAGTTTCCAATTACAAATGATTATTTTTCATTAGTAAAAGCATCTTGCTCTTTTGAATTTAACATTTAAAATCATTTTTTGTACATAAAATATTTAAGTAACATTTTGTAAAACATTTAAGTGAATTATTTATTTTCGACCCATATGAAATAGTATTTTACGAAATGCATCGTAATCTGAATGTATTATTGCATTTTTTTAATGCTGTCACAGAAATCGTATATTTTTCTGTTACACGCGCCTAAGAAAACGTGTTTTCTCTTTTAAAGAGCTTTTCCATTATTGCATCAAAAGAACATTATTTTTTTTCCAATTGTCCTTTTATCCATTTATGGCGCGGATATTCATCGTTCCGTTATTGCGATCGCCATTTTTTTTTTTAAGTTATTACAATGTTTTATTATTTTTATTTTTTTCCCCGAAGGTTTCAAGGCTTGATTGGGCAATTGCGGTGGACCAACTAAAAAAAAGAACTTTGAACATTTTTGCAATTAGGATACATAGTTTGAAATTTCCAAATTAGCTGTTAGCAACGCTATAGTGAAAAGAATGTTTATAACGTCAAAAATAACAGAAAAAATAATAAACCATCTTTTTTTGCGATTGAATGTTTTTTTTTTTTTTTTTTTTTTTAAATATACGATTTCATTTAATAAGTTGCACGAAAAGAAAGATAACTTTTGAAGAGATGTTGATAATCCGTCTTTGTCAGTATATAAATCTAAATAAAACTCAAGAGTTTAAAACTATACACAATTAATGTATATTTTAAAGACGTTTTATTCTAAAGCTGATTTCTAAAAAAAAAAAAAGAATATTTGGTGACTGCATTTTGTAACATGCTTTGTTATGTTGGTAAACGGGGGAAAATATGAAGCAATAATTGATGCATGTTGTAACCAATATTTTTTTAAGCGCAATTCCCCAAATGATAAAATATTACAATGCATAACCAGTAAAGTATTAAAAATGAATTACTCTTCAAGTTATTTTTAGTAGATATGTGATGATTTATTAAAATCTTATGAAACAAGATTCAGATACGGCTCTAAAATATGATTAATGTTATTTTATTTCCATCAATACATCTTTATAAAGAATTTCTAAATCATAAGCTGATTTTATAAAATATAGCTGACGATTTACACTACATTCAAAGTTAAAAGTTTAAATGCTCGCGGACATTATAATTTATGGTTTTCGAGGATATTTATTTCTAAAATGATAGATATTTGTATTATTTCCTAAGCATATTCTAGATAGTAAATCTCATCGATTTTTTTTTTCTATCACGTAAATCGAAATGCTCCTCTGTAATTTCTTATCTTAAAAAAGCCGCTGTATATTAGTGTATTATGCAGATTTTCACCTGTAAATTTAACCCGATGTGTAAAATGTCGGCTGTATAGGTGAAACTCTAAAAGCGTTTTAACTGGTCAGTCAATCCAAAATAGGGAGAAATTGCTTACATGTACTTCCAATCGCTTTGATTAATTCACAGTAATGAAATTTTGCTTAAGAGTTTGTACTATTTATTATCCTATGAACAGATCAAACAGGAATATTCTTACTGTTTAATATTTCGTGCTATGGTTTAATTTTATATTTAAAATTTAAATAGATGGAACAAAAAAAATGTCCTCCACTTTTGAATGAATGCAATGTTATTTGAAATCGAAGTTTTTCAACTGGAAAAATCACAATTTTATGACTTAGTTGTGGCCTTTTTCGAGTGTTCAATGATTATTTTTTTAGATGCGGTTCTGGTATATAAAACGGTGAGCTTTTTACCGCGTTCTCTGCTTATATGTATGACACAGACTTTTTACATGTTATATCTTAGTTTAAAGTAACATTTATTATAATTTAATGTTATTTCATTTAAGTTTTTATTTCAGATCTGACATGGAATATTAATACCACTGCATTAAAAAAAAAAAAAAAAAAAAAAAAACACGAAATTAGCAATTGTGTATAGTCTAAAATAATCCGCTACTGCACTGTACCAATTTATTTATGTAATAGTGTGTCAGCGAGCATACACTTCTTTAGGAACCCGAAGAGAGAGGTTTCTCACATTATTTCCTCTTAATGTAATTAAATACTAGAAATATAAGTATTCGAAATAAAACATATTTGTTGCTATATATATCTTGTTAAAACCCCCTTTTCTTTCTGTTTGACTTGGCGAAAATTAATCATCGCCAAGAATTATGGTAACCCTATTTTTTACTTTACTATTTTTCAGTTTGTTTATAGAATTAGATGTAATTTAAATTCTGAAGCGAGCGATCTCCGCTATATGAGATCTGAACCAGGATTGCCTGGTAATAATAATAAATATATTAATATTCAATTCTTCGAGCTTTAATTATTTCAGTGCTGATTTACTTCCAATGAGTAAAAATTGTTCTGTTGATTTATTAAATTGATGTGAAATTATGAATGATTCGAAGTAAAGTTCTTTTTATTCGACTGTGCTCTTTGAAAACCCTCATGTTGGCGAACCGCGTCAGGATGTCTGGACTGACGATTGAATATTTTTTCTTCTGATTCTGAAAGCTTGAGGTAAGCTATATTTTTATTGTTGATTCAGTGAAAAATAAATATGTCGACTACTGTTAATATTGAAACTTTAAAAAAGAAAAGAACTGGATTACGTACACAAACGACAAAATTGTGTACAAAAATAAGCACAACTCTTGAAGATGATTCGCTTACATTAGAAAATAAATTCGATTTATTAAACATTTGTAAGGACCAACTGAATGACAAATATGAATTATTAAAAAAATTAAACTCTGATATCCAGGATATTATAGATGATGACGATTTTGAGAAAGAAATCGAAAGTTCCGAAACCTATAGTGAGAAAATAATTGAATCTCGTTATAAAATAACGAAGTTCTTAAATGAACATAACTCCCAAAATCAGAATAATACTTTTCGAAATTTTATGAAAAATGAATCCAGTTCTCAAAACGGAAATTTAGAGCGATCTATGAAATTGCCGAAGCTCACTATAAATAATTTTTTTGGTGACAGCAGTTCCTGGTTAGAATTTTGGGGGCAATATTCTAATGCAATTGAAAAGAATTGCAATTTAACTCCTATTGACAAATTTGTCTATTTGAAATCTCTTCTTGGAGGTAGTGCATATAACGCTGTTGCAGGATTTTCGCTTTCTGAGGAAAACTTTAAATCTGCAATTGATTTGTTAAAGACTCGCTACGGTCGTGACGACCTAGTCATCAACGCACATATGAATAAACTGTTAAATTTAAGACAGGTAAAGAATGCTTCTAATGTTAGAGAACTTCGGGAACTGTATGACAGTTGCGAAATACAAATTAGAAATTTAAATTCTCTCGGAGTTACAGCAGGTTGTTATGGTCATCTCCTATGCCCTATTTTATTAAAGTTGATACCTACTGAAATGGCGTTAGATTTTAATCGTAAAAGAACCGATGGTAAAAAAATGGAAGTCGAAGAGCTTCTTTCTTTCATTAAAAACGAAGTACAATCGCGAGAATCTACTATGGCACTCCAAAGCTCTGAAAATAGTTTTAGTGCTAAAAAAGAAAAGAATAAATACAATAACAGTTATAAACATTTTAGCAACTATAAACGCGACATTCCTTCAGCCTCTGCATTGACTACCAATCTAAAAAATGTTTGTTTATTTTGTGATAATGATCACGATTCAAAATTTTGTAAAGTGTGTACTATTCCTCAAAAACGGGATAAATTCCGTATGCAAGGACGCTGTTTCAATTGTTTCAAAAAATTCCACGTCTCGGCTAAATGTAAATCTAATTTAGAACCATGCAAATTTTGTAATGGAAATTTTCATCATTATTCGATTTGTTTAAAAAAAATTCAATCAACAATTCCCAAAGAAATCGAATCAGCTGACACAGTTATTAGTTCGATATCTTATTGTAAAAATGAAAATGAAAATTCTTTTAAAGAGGTTATATTACAAACATCCTGCGTAAATGTTGAATCTGAAAAAACTCTGAGCTTGCATTATGCTTATATGATTTGGGGAGTCAAAGGTCATTCGTCACAGAGCAATTAGTATCAAAATTAAATCCCCGAATCATTCGTCAAGAAAAACTTCAAATTTATTCCTTTACAGCTGTTAAACCACAAATAAAAACATTTGATGTTGTGCAATTAAAATTATCCCATGTTGAAAACAAATCGCGTTTCATATTTATCGAGGCTTTAGTCACAGATGTAATTTCAAACGTTAGGATTCCCCCCCCCCCTTCTCTCTAGACAGATAAAAAATAAACTGGCACCTTTTAAATTAACAAATGCTGTTGCATCATCCCATTCTAGTGTAAATGTTCTTATTGGAGCGGATTATTTTTATCAAATCTGTTACGATAGAGAAATAAAAAGAAATAACTAAATCTCTCTTTTTATGTGATAGTTTATTTGGATATTCGCTTTGTACTGGAACGAAACTGTTTCGAACTGGTAAAATTAGATAAAATTACTTCAATACCACAGTGTTACTACAGACGCAAAATCTCATTATTATAAAAGTTTATGATGACTTCACATAAACTATAGAATTTTTGAAGTTAATAGCACTGAGTATTTTTGAAATAAAGTACTACAAAATTACGCCACATTAGCCAAAGAATTTCTAAAGTATTTTTACAGTCGAGATTGCACTACAGAAAATCTATAGTTGACTATAGAAAAACCTAAAAAATACTCCACTTCTGTAGAAAAACTGCAGTTCATTTTTAGCTGGGATGACTCAAAAAATATTTGCCGGATTTCGTTTCTGATTGCACTAAAAGGTACCTATGAGGGTCGCCTACTGAATGCAACTACTATGAAAAATAAGTTCCAAACTGCTTAAAAATTATATTTAAAAAAAAAAAACTGATAAAATAGCAAAATTTATGTATACGTCACAGATATTTGTTGTGCGTCACTTTCACTGGTAGATGTTTTCGTAGACAACTGGTTTGAACACATGGAGTAAATAATAATAGTGAAGTGCCATAAAAAATTTAAATTTAATCAAACAGGAAAAGAAATCTCTTTGTTATTCCATTAAAAAAAAAAAGGGTACTTGTTAGTTATCCCGTCGACCAATTTCGCCAAATTATATAAATCGCCAAACCACCCGCCAAATTATACAAATTGACAAATTTTTATTTTAAATAACGAAAGAACAAATAAATTAGTATAGCATTAATAAAAATACAAATAAAGCGTCGAAATAAAAATCACTTGATGACATAAACACATGTTGTCAAGTGAATGTGACATTCACGATCAACCATTATTGGCATTTAATCTTACAATTTGGCGACAGTAATTTGGTCGACAGGATAACTAACAAGTACCGAAAAAAGGCCTAAAAACTTTGATTCGAGATTTTGCGATAATCTTTCAATAGCATTTTTTAATCGCCAAAAGCATATTTTATATTTCACGTGTGAAAATTAGAAATAAATATATGATGTTTAATAAAATATTTTGCTTTATAGCATCATTTTTTCTAATTTTCTTTATTTTTTGGGGATTCCTACATCTGATAAAACCCTATTCGTCTCGCTCTTCTGTCTGTCTGTCCGTCTGTCACAAAGCCCGTTATCAGAAACTATACACGTTGGAAACTTGAAATTTTGCATACTTATAGCTGAACACCACATATAATACGACAAATCATAAAATTTTGAAAAAGTCGTACATTTAATCCTTTGGGCTCCACATGTGTATTTTAACAATTCTTTCCAATTGAGCCTTAATTAGGTTGGAGGCGTGAAATTTTGCATACCTATAGCTGAACACCTCACATCAAATGACAAACTATAAAATTTGGAAAAAGTCGTTCATTTAAACCTTTGAGCTCCCACATATGTATTTTAAACAATTCTTTCTAAGTGAGCCCTAATTAGGTTGGAAGCGTGAAATTTTGCATACTTATAGCTGAACACCTCACATCAAATGACAAACTATAAAATTTTGAAAAAGTCGTACATTTAACCCTTTGGGCTCCCACATGTGTACTTTAAACAATTCTTTCTAAGTGAGTACCTAATTATATTGGAGGTGTGAAATTTGGCATATTTATAGCTGATCACATCACATCAAACTACAAATAATAAAATTTTGAAAAAAGTCGTACATTTAACACTTTGAGTTCCCACATGAGTATTTTAAACAATTCCTTCTAAGTGAGCCCTAATTAGGTTGGAGGCGTGAAATTTTTGCATACTTATAGCTGAACACCTCGCATCAAATGACAAACCATAAAATTTTGAAAAAGACGTACATTTAATCCTTTGAGATCCCACATGTGTATTTTAAACAATTCTTTCTAAGTTAGCCAGCCCCTACTTAGGTTGGAGGCGTGAAATTTTGCATACTTATAGCTGAACACCACATATCATACGACAAATAATAAAATTTTGAAAAAAATCGTACATTAAACCCTTTGGGCTCCCACATGCGTAATTTAAGCAATTCTTTCTAACTGAGAAATTGGAGATTTGAAATTTTGCATACTTATAGCAGAACATCTGAGACCAGGCGAGAAATCATAAAATCTTGAAAAAGTCTTACGTTTAACCCTTTGAGCTACCACATATGTATTTTAAGCAATTATTTCTACGAGAGCCCCTAATTAAGTTGGAGACATGAATTTTTGTATCCGTATAGCTGAATACCTCAGACCACACGGCAAATCATAAATTTTTCAAAAAGTCTTATATTATTTACTCCTCCGGGCTCTAACTCGTGTATTTTAAGCAATTTTTCTAACCTTCGCCCTTTTTACCGGGGAGCACTTTTCCAACTTTTGCCGATTCCCCCTTCGACCATTCTTTCATATTATGCACCATAGCCTTGCATATTTTAGTCCCACTTTTTACCGCCAGGGGCGCCCTTCTTATCTCGGGTGCTATCTGCCCAATCCCCTCGACTAATATATCTACGGATAGTCTATAAAACGGAGTTTCATTCGGATAGAGGTTTGTTTAGAATAGAGTGCGCCCCTGGTTACGAAATGTGGAACTACGAGATTTTTCAAAAGGATAAAGTGTTTTGAAAGGAATATTAAACGAAACCCTCTGTGCGATCTGTGATCACACTTACCAACTTGTTCACTATATTTATGCCTGCGTATAAATGCTATAGTTCATATACAGGGCTACAAAAATGAATTCGTAAAGGTTACTGAATATGAGCATAAATTGCTTAAAGGTGGGTTTTACAGGACTTATGCATTTTTACGCTGAACTGAATTTAGTGTATTAAGAAATATTTGTAGAATATAGATAAAATGATATACAGGGCCACGCAAAGAGTTGGATACGTGGCCGTCTATGGGTGATAATTTCTGGATGTAATTTCAGTAGTTTTAAGCGTGTTTTAGTTTGAATTAAATTTCAGCTAAATAGTGGCATGTAATAAATGTACTAGGTAAACTACAGGGCTGTACATAAGTATTCAAGTATGTTTCCATCTATTAGTATAAATTGCTGAAAGATGAATTTCAACCTGTTATGCATTTTCTTGCTAAACTAAATTTTCCAATTATATAGTATATATATCAACATACAGATCGAATACAGGGTTGTTCAAAAGAATTGGAATACATATTTGGCTATGGGCGGTAACTACTGAAATCAGAGTTTTAAATATTTACTTAGTTATCTTATTTACCTTATTTCCCTAAGTAACGAAGTTTCGTTAAAGCTTTCAGGGAGTGTTGGAAAGTGTTTCATAATCTATGCTGTACCCATAATTTTTCTTACTTGTTTTAATGTTTGTTTTATGTTGTATGTTAAATTTTGAAATTAATTTTTCAGAACAAACATTCTTGAAATTCTGGGCAACGCTGGAAACTTTAGTTTGTAACAGATAAGTGGCTTCTGTATTTGTACATCTATGCTAATATTATAAAGCGATATAATATTATAAAGTGTATAATATTAATAATGTTTGCGCGTTTGTGAGGTGTTAAGTCTGAAACTACATAGCCAACTTAAAAAAAATGCTAGTGGCCATTTCTGCTCGAAAAAAAGACTATATTTTATGTCAGTGCAACAACCTACATCCCTGCAGGAGCAAAACAATTCTAAAATTGTGATTTCTGTGATAGTGATCGGGTTAGAAACTTTAAATTCGGTGTGATTGTTACTTTTAAGATGTAAATACTCGTTATGAATGCTCTCTAAAAGGTTCGAAAATTTAATTTGACCGATAAACGTAACAATTTCTAGAAAGGTTCTAAATTATGATTTATTTGGAATACGGAAATTTCTGGGATACTGTTGGGGTTAGAAACTAGAATTTTGGCATGGCAGTAATTTATATGATGTAAATGCTCATTGTAGAATGAATTCTAAAAAATCGAAAGACTAAACAAATCGAAAAAAAAGATTTAAAGATGATCTAAGTAACAAAGTACATGGAATTGTTAGGAATATAAACATGAAAATTGACATGGCTTTATTTATCATGACGTAAATTCTCGCAATAGAATAGTTTCTAAAAATGTCGCTATATAAAACACTGCAGAAACAAAAAACGTTCGAAAATTTTCTATTTCTGTGTTACTGCTGAGCACAAAACCTTGAAATTTTCCTTCGGGTTAGTTTTAAAATTTCATATTGTCTCTGTGAATGGTTTCTAAAAAACTTTAAATCTAAAAAGATGAAATGAACAGAAAGCGTTCTCAATTAACATTAATTTGGAATTATTAGGTATAGAAATTTTAAATATTTCGTAATGCTGCATTTCCTCCGCAAAACATGCATTTTAAATGCAACAAAACTGATAGATACCCACCTAGCATTAAATAAATTGTGTAAATATTAAATAAAGACCTGTATAAAACAGTGAGTAGGTTGACCGAAAGTACTTGTTAAAGTGTTCCTTCTCAAGGCTTTTCTCTCTCTCGCCAAGGCCACTAACAGCGGGAAGTGCCTTTTAAATTTGATATGAAGTTTTTTCTGATTCATTTTTCTAGAGATTTTATCATAAGGTCATATTCTCAATTGTCATTAGTAGTTTTTTTTATATATTAACTTATTTTGGTGAAATTTCGTAATCGGGTTCATATGGGCGTATTTTAGCTTGCATGATTTGCTGAAAAAATATGCATGGATTTGTAAATTCCTTCAAATGACACTTTGACAGCTCAAAGGTTATGCAGACGATATATTCAGATTTTGTGTCATACATATGCTGCAATCATTGCCGATTTCTTTTATTTAATACATGCTAAATACAGCTCAACTTGTGCAGAATATGTTTGAAAACAAAACAATACAGCGTATGTAGTGGCCAGCAAGCACTCATAATTTAAATCCGATCGATCATATTTAAAACAGACTCTAACGATGTATTGAATGTCACTATTGATGTGTTCGGTAATTTGTTACTACATCAGATTTAGAAGAGAGAATTCCTTAATTCTTATCCACAACCTCATTGCATGCGTGGAAAAGAGATACTGTACAATATTAACTTTTCCGGGTGAGCACACACTATATAAAGTATAGTCCATTCTTTTCAAACATCATATATTTGTCATTTAAAATTACTCAAATTGGTGCGGAGCGTCTGATTGTGCTTTTGACATCATTTTGTACAGTTACAATTACGATATAAAATAATTTAGAGTTTCATTTTCTATTTTAATTTTAATATATTGCGTACTTACAATTTTATATCCATGCATGTCTGTCTTGCATGGTTTGTTTTCCCATTTTTTTAAACAGTGTATACGAGTTTATATATAAGATCTTGTAATTCTACGACTCGTTTATTTTCATCATCTCAATTTATCGCAGTATATGAACAATTAAAGATAACATCTCACTTTCTTTGCTTCCACATGTTATTATTAAATCTATGTTCTCAGCAATATCGCTCAGACTAATCCCTCAAAGGGAAGTCCTAGTTAGATTAGAAAATATGTCAATTTTTAATTTTTTAAAAATATTCAAACCTTGGTAGCGACCCTTAAAAAATGTTTTAAAATTTTAAAATTTTTGTGGAAGTCATTATTTTATACATAGAACAAAATAGGAGGGTGCCCCATAGAAAATTCAAAAGTTAATTTTTTAAGGACCACCCTAATGTATATATGCTTATATATTGTATGGACATACATAAAAAAATCATGCATTATCATGCATTTAACATCATAAAATTTCACATATTGCTTCATTATATAAGGATATATTTTACTATCTCAATATTCCTCATTGCTTTTTAAATTTTCACATTTAGTTACATAAAACAAGGCTATATTTTACTATCTCAAATATTCCTTATATTTTTAAATGTTATTTATATTCTCATTTTTTATATTACAATATTTTTTTTTAAAAATAGTTAATTTAAACAATTGCCCTTTTATTTATTTTTATATAATTCTTTCTTTTTATATTAGAAAATATGTCAATTTTTAATTTTTTAAAAATATTCAAACCTTGGTAGCGACCCTTAAAAAATGTTTTAAAATTTTAAAATTTTTGTGGAAGTCATTATTTTATACATAGAACGAAATAGGAGGGTGCCCCATAGAAAATTCAAAAGTTAATTTTTTAAGGACCACCCTAATGTATATATGCTTATATATTGTATGGACATACATAAAAAAATCATGCATTATCATGCATTTAACATCATAAAATTTCACATATTGCTTCATTATATAAGGATATATTTTACTATCTCAATATTCCTCATTGCTTTTTAAATTTTCACATTTAGTTACATAAAACAAGGCTATATTTTACTATCTCAAATATTCCTCATATTTTTAAATGTTATTTATATTCTCATTTTTTATATTACAATATTTTTTTTAAATAGTTAATTTAAACAATTGCCCTTTTATTTATTTTTATATAATTCTTTCTTTTTTTATTTTTTTTTTGTATTAATTTATTCCTATTCTTTATTTTATTTTGTATTCACGCAGTACTTATTAAGTTTATTCCTATTTTTTTCATTCTACTTTAACTAAAAGTTAATCTAAGTCTTTTCTTGATTTCTTCAATCAATTTCATTCCTTTTATTTTTTATTTTTTGGGCTAAAAATGGCAACACTAAACATCATTGTTATTAATCCAGTTCCAATTTACAATTTTCATTTCTCACACCAGATGGCAGCACAGATATGGGTTTCAGTCAGATGCTCAACTGTAGCTCACATGTTAAAATAGTCTTAACTATGTTTTTCATCCTGATATGCTGTAGTTTTGACACCTAGTATGTAATTCAGGTATTGTGCTCTAATATTTTTTAATATCCTGTATGAGGTGTTTCTTTCTATAGATCTCCTAGAATTTTATAATCTATTTTCTGCAATGTTTGCGTTATAAGGAGCTAAATTTTGTCATTTTAGGCTTAATGCCGACAAAATTGGATGAAATAACGCATCTTCTATGGATTAATTCACAAGCTCCTCTGACGATTCTGTAGGTCATTCATAGTTTCTTATTTTAAATACTGGTTTCCTGTGTTCATTTCGATATCATCTTTAGAACTTTACCAATTTCTTTATATATTTGTGATTTCAAATTTATTATATATATATACATATACATATATATATATATATATATATATATATATATATATATATATATATATATATATATATATATATATATATATATAGATATATATAGATATATATATATATATATATATATATATATATATACATATATATATAAAGGTGAAGGCTGAAAGTTGTCGGATTGGAAAAGATTGGAAAAGATTTTACAGGTGAATTTCATTTCAGAAACTTTTAAGCAGAGTTTTGTGAATTATGCGTGTTTTAAAGGAAAATGGACATACGTAAAAAATCTGTTTCTAATTTCAAAAAGTACTAAGCAGCATAGTGGCCGTGATTCGAAGAAAATTTATCTTTAGAATGGAGAATTTCGGGCATCTTTAACAAAGGATTAGCGAAAGTTCCTTTTTTGGGGGGTAGGAGGGGTCAGTTGTTGGGCATAACGAAGAAGATATTTTCGTCTTTCGGAGAAATATAATGTACTGAAAAATACGTTCAAATCACGTTTTACGTTTTCATTTTCTTTCTTTTTTTTTGTGAGAAGGTATGATTTATTATTTTACCGGCGCGTTATTACTAATTCGTTATAAACATAGCTTCTTTCATTATGAAAATACGACAGAACTTTTTAGTTTACTTAAAATTTAATGTTTGATTCAGATTGAATTACAAGATAATAATCATACTACTAATAATTGAATTAATGAAATGAAAGATTTCGATTTTGTTTTTTTATTAATAGAAAATCAAAATACACAATTCAGAAATTTATATAAAAATATCATTAATTATAATTTAGCACGCAAAATTGAAATTTTGAACACTTGCTTATTTAAGGTAATATGGCTAAAATGTAAATACCCTATAATGTAAATACCCTATATCCATAAAAAGATTCAGTAGTATCAAATTTTTGCTCCGCTGTTTGAATTTTGATATATTTTCATGTATTAAGTCTGAACATTTGTAATATAATATCATTGAAGCAAAATATAAGGATTGGTAACGCAATTAAAATAGATTCTTTAATCTTTATGTTGAAATTTAATTTAAGAGAAATCAAAACGCGTAATATTAATTTCAAAGTTCTCTCATTCCAATATTTCGTATTAGGGTAATTTTAATTGTCATTTAAAAATCTTAAAATTGATGCGAACTTATTTTATTTACTTGAAAGTGATTTTTGGAAACTTAATAAAGGAAGTTTCGTTATTAAATAATATGTTATTTTTAGAATTATCATCTTTAAAGTAAAATAATTTTTGCATTTATTTCATATTGAATGAAATGTTTTCTCATGTTACCTCCAGGATGTTAACGTATTTCAGGGGATACGTTTCTGAATAATTTAAATGAATTTACAGAATCAGCTTTCAAGTATATCCATTGCATATATTGATGGTAATATAATAAATTCAAACTAAGCTAAATTAATTTAATCTACTATATAGTTAAAATACAAATAAGATATAGATAAAATCTGGCAGCTTGTGATTCGATAGGCTTTAATTTATAACATGTCTTTCAACGTCGCTTAGTTATAACATTAAGGTGGAAAGTACTGAAATCAGATGAATTCTATTATGAAAGGTTATCCTTTTAAAAAGGTTTAGCTGAATGGATTTCGGTGGTACTTGCATCGTTAGTAGATAATATGTTATTGAAGATTCTGGTATATAACATATTTTTTAATGTTGCTTAGTTATTGAGTTATGGGGAATGCACTATAATCATATGAACCCGATTACGAAAGATTAGCCCTTTTAAAAAGTGAATGGATTTCAATATAAGTTACATTGCTAGTTGGATAATTAAATCTATAATTTAGTGGAATTTGATAGAAGTTACACTATAAGTATTCCTAAAATAAATTCCGAGTTGCAAAACATACTTTCTAAGTGAGCGGATCCGCGAGCAAATTACACTTCATTATCCTGGTAAAGAAAGGTTCAATGATGTTTAGCACTATCTAAACTTCTTTTTCTGCCATACATATCTATATGTCACTTTTTCTGATATAGACGCTTTCAGTCGTGACTTCAGTCATGACATTTTGCTTGGAAACTGACTCCAAACAAACGGTTGCTATGTTTCATTCCTTATTTAGGGGCACATAAAACATAAAATGGTTCAAATGTTTGAGTTTTTAATTATCAGCCTAAAAAATAGAGCTAAAAGATTATGCTACTAAATGATTATGGACCTAAAAGATTTTGGTGCTGGATGGTTTTAAAATAATGTATTTCAAGCACTGTCGATGTGTTTTTTTTTATGTGTTTTTTACGCTTTCGTACACTTTTCTAAAATTCTATTTTAGATAAATAGTTGAAACTTTCCAAAATTGTGTAACTATATTGTTTCTTTAAAAATATCTGACGTTTTAGGTCTGAGAGAAAAATTCTTTAAAATAATGAAAAATATGTAGTTAAAATTTTTAGGATTTTAAAAGTTTTTTAGTAAAATATTTATATTTTTATTTCCATTAATCGGAAATAGAAATTGCATCTTATTATTCTCAAATAGTATATTTTCGTATACCACCACAAATTTTAAGGTGATATATTCAACAGTTTTTTAGAAAAGTGTACCGAACAAATATATTGTTAAAAAAATATGTAAAAAGTTAATTCTTGAAAACTAGTTTATGCAAGAAATTAATTTCTTTTGATTTATACATGGTCTATAATGTGTATATTTACTGTAAAAACAATTTGCATTTCTACCTCTATTTTTAAGTAAAATACATAATGTAAAAAAATCTGCTTCATTTTACTTGTCGAAATGTTCCATGCACCCTTAATATAAATCGTAGAATAAAACCACTGCTTATAAAGTATTAAAAAAAACCCTTACATCTGACTGGGGTATAGCTAGAAATTATAACTCTAATATAAATATTAAATATAATTTACAACGTAGCAACCGGTTGTTTGGGTGAATTTCCAAGCAAAACATCATGATTGATGTCACACCAAAAGCATCTAATTGTATCTGTATTAATTGAACGAACTACCATAGTCATCACCATTAACCCTTTAATTTGTGCATTTTTAAGGAAGTTAAAATATGTATTCTTAAACAATGTTTTTAAAATATTTTATGTATGATTTTTTTTTCGCTAATGTAACACAATTTAAAAGCCGTATTTTCGGAATACTGACATAATCAGTGAATGTCTAAAATACATTTTTTTCTACAGACAAAGTTAATTTTACGATGTTTAATTTTTAGATTTTAGTATATTGATTGTTTTTTCAAATGACATATTTTAATCGTGAGTAACGACGTGTTTAACTCAGCGAACATAATAGAATTAACATTATTGGCATGCTTAAAACATTCTTAAAATGCATTTTAAGAAGTAAATTAAAAAAAAAAAATGAAGATTAGATAAAGCATAAAGTAACATAAAAACGAAGCTAAGTTTAGAGTTTATTGATCCAAGAATTAATTTTATTAGTTTAAAATAACTGAACGAGTTGCGTAAAAAACGAAAGAGTAAATAAACTATATTGTTTTTTTTTCTAAAAGCAGTTATTTACTTATGTTTTAAATTAAAGAATAATACATATTCATATTTTGATATTAGGCAAGCTTTTAATTTCATCAAACCGTTTAAACACAGTTCTTCGTTTTATTTTTCCTTCTTGAGAATATGCAGCAATCTTTTATAAATATCAACAAAAAGTTTCCCATCATTTTTAATAGAATGACTTTTCGTTATTAACTATATCTATTTTTAAAATGTTGTTATAAATTTATTTTATTATTTATTCTTTGTTAGTTCCTACGAAAATATTTAACTGGTTAAAGCGGGGAAACCAGCGAATCTATCTTCAAATTATAATCAGAAAAAAATATTCGATATGAAAAACAAAAGTGCAAATTGACAATAATTGATGCGTTTTTATTTAGGGTTATCTCAAAAAACGTTTATTACTACTGTAAATGTCCATCCTAGGACGGTAGTTAAAAATCGTGGTTTTCACTTGAAATTCTAAATAATGTATAAAAATATTCTTATACTATTAATTGAAAATAAGGAAAAGTAACCTGAAATGATAAGGTCAGAGCGTGATTAATGCATGGGGCTCTAGGGTTTTGACAACAAATTTGTAATCTGATGGAAATAAGATTTCAAAAAAGAGGAGAGATTAAATGTATCTAATATATTAAAAAGCATAGTAAAAAGAAGTATAAATAGTACTAGTAGTAATAGTAGTAATAAAAATATAGTAAAAAGAAACAAATATAGATTGAATGAAGAAAAAACTCTTACTGACTTGTAGTGTAAGAAATATAAAAGAAAGTTTTATACTTTTCCGTTACCACCAGATGATGCCAAAATGAACGCTGATGCACCATTTATTTCAACCTTAATCTTGTAAAGGATACTTATTGTAAACCGTGCCAAAAATTTTGATTTCCTCATAATTGGATGTAAAGCAATTTATTATTATTATTATTATTATTTAATTGTCACCGCGGAAAATTCATGCTAAACACACACACACAATATTAATAATACGCAATGATATCTTTCCTATGTAATGTATGATTACATATATTCACCAATGCGTCACAGCACGCCTTTTCGAACACATCAAAATTAATCTCTCTATCCGGCTATTGCCACTCCTGGTTTCCTAAAACGTCCTTAGACAACAGAGTAGGGGTGACCTTCACAATAATCGTACAACACAATATAAAGAACGCATAGTCATTTTCTTAAAATGAGTGAAGATATTCACTAGAAGGAGCTGCAATCTACAATCAAAATTTTGACAAATATGGAAAAACTTTAACAAAAACTTTGACAATCTGGGCAAGGCATAGGAATCAATTTATTCAATGGTAATTTAGCAGGGTTTGTGTTAAACCACGTAACTAAATCAGGCAACGCTTTTCGTGCGGGTTCTGGTGAAATGAATTTGTCTTTCTATAACTGATTGCGCAATAGATATAACTTATGTATATTACTAAAGCTGAGATAGATTTTACCATTTGGCAGTTACTTGATAAAAAGGAAGCTGCAATCAGATAGTTTCAGGTTATTGGAATTATACATGAAAAAATATTTTCTTTTAAAAACCTGAACATCTTCATTCAAAAAATAAAATGTTTACTGCAATGTAAGAGATATTTACAGTTTCAAGTCTGCAGTTTAAATTGAGTTTTTTTTTTTTTTTTTTACTTTATTAAGTAACATTTATTTATTGTTTTGTTTTAAGTATACATTTGTAAAAACTGTATAAAGTATTCCTCAATATCTGTCACTTTCAAAAGTTATATTCACAAAATGCTTATTTTCTTATCAACAACATTTTTTTTTCAAATGTTAGATTTCACGTAATTTCATTTGCACCAATTGTTACGCTTGGTTACTTTGGTGATATAACGGAAAAGTATGCTACCGGAGAATTCACGCATGCTTGGCGGTATTTAAAAAATCGACAAATTGGCGAGATCTAAATTGTTTGTCTACATTTATTATGCGGTAAACCCAATAAAGAGAAAATGGAATATTGCCATTTTGAATTTTTAAAAACCCACAGATAAGAAAATTCGTGGATTTATAGTTATAAAACGACATTGAAGAATAGGCTGCCTTTATATGTGAGTGAGAAAACACCGGATATGACGTTTGATTGGTTGAAAAGGTTTTGTACGAAGAAAAGTTTAAGGGTAATTTGAAATTTAGCTACAGAATATTAAATTAAACCATAAATAAATCTTTATAAATATTTTACTTCACAAATTTAATAATATACACATATGGAAAATAATATGAAGAGTAATAAAGAATGTCTTTATGCTCATTTTACCAAAATCCCAAAAACATTAACAGTTATTTCGAACAAAAAAAAAAAAAAAATGAAATTCGTCCCTAACACAACTATGAGCACTTTGCGTCCATTAAAAGAAAAAAAAATACTATATACAGCAAACTCCTTGTGCAGGAATAACTAAAATGCATAAAATTCGTCGAAACCGCCATCACTATCAACTGAGAGCTTTACACACATGAAAAGAAAAACATATCACTGGATACAGAAACATGGTTTTCAGCAATGGCTGAAATTCATGAAAATCGATAAAGCCTCAATATCTAATGACTCGTGACTACTCATAAAAAAACAACAACAACAAAAAAAAAAAACATATGACTGGATGAAGCAAACACGTTGTAAAGCAATCTCTAAAACTTCGTTAATTCCAGGGTCCCTAACGCTTGAGCCATGAAAAAAAAGAAAAACACTAATGCAGCAAACTCGCTATGTAGGAATTTCTAAACTGCAAAACATTCGAGAAAGCCTTGATAATTAAAAGAGTCAACTATCTGTAACTTTCATCAATAAAATTTGCGCATTTTTTTTTAATATATATATAAAAAGAGAAAAAAATTAACCCTGAATCCAGTTAACATTATTTCCTTGTCGGCTAGTGCATAAACGTTTTTTATGTTTGTTGAAACTGATCTATCGTAGTTAGCATTGCATCGTAACATTTTTTAAATGCTTGTTTCACTTTAATAGTACTATGTGGCACAGGAACCCAATGTGTTGTACTTAAATTTCATGAGACATAAGATTTTTTAAAATTACTAAATCCAGTTATCCCCCGATATACTATTTCGTTCAGGCAACAATTAAAATGTTGTCCCCAAAAATAACTTTACGTTACATAAGCCAGCCGTGAAACGAAGCAGATGTATCATTGTACAGTTAAATCATCTTTACTTCTACTTTATTAAACTTTTAAACATCGCACATTTTAAATTTTTACACCTATGTGCATTAAGACAGTGAATGTTACGAATTTCTTCCAATGGCCTTTCTGAGATACAAGTTTACTCTGATAAACCTGCACATGATTAGATATTCAACAACTAAAAAGAAAACGCAAAACTAGAGTGAATTGTTACTTATTCTAAAAACATGATGAATTATTAATGATTTTACCATGTAATCTTTATTAAAATATAACGCTGAACGATAAATATTTTACCACGTATCGTATTTAAAAACACCATATAATTTTTATGGATCTTTTGAGGATTGTTGATGTTTTCATGAATATTTTTGTCTGAACATGTTGAAATAATGCTTCAAATATAACCTAATTTTATTTTTCATCGTGAAAAGAAAATATTACTTGAAAAAAAATGAAGCGTGATTTTTAACATTTTAAATAAAATAAATGCAAAGTTTTAGAAATAGGTAGTAACCTTTTCGTTAAACTTGTGTGAAACAGTAAAAAAATATAAATGAACATACGAGATATATATAGGTAGACATAGATAATTCTGTTTAAAACAGTAGAGAAATCATATGTCTGACTTCCAGTTTTTCAGTTTTTATTAATATTGCCATAATATTAAGCTATTATATTTATATTAGCCACATGTCAGCGCGTGTATAAAGAAATCTCAAATATTTCATTATTTATAAACAGTTTTTATTGTACTCATTATTTAAATATTTAATAATAAACATTACATATTCAAACATAAAATATTGCTTATGACATCAAGAACTCAAAAGAGAAAACTTTCAGATAGAGAAAACGAAGTTTTAAACAACTTTTGCCTCACGAAATCAAAGCACTTAAGTAACGTACATAATTTAGGAGCAGCTCTTAAAAATACTGAAAATATAAAAAGAATTTATAAAAATGGAAATGGAAAATGCATGTCAGACTTGTCCAGCTAAATATTTAATGAAGTCTCTGCGAAAATAATCAGTCCAAAAAACATTCATTCTTTGAAAATTGTCAATTTTTCAATTAAGAATTGATAAAAAGGGATTATAGTGACCTTGTTGAATCTTTTAACATGGATCATTCAAAGAATTTTTTATGCTTTTCTGTAAAATATATGTTTGATTTGATGTAAATCTTTACCCTAGGAAATTAAATTAAAGGGAAGAATTTTACATCCGGCATTTAAATTCCATGTGCGTCCAAAATCTGTTTTGAAAATGGCCGAATATTTTCTAAAATGTGGCATACTAAACTTATAATTACATTTCTATTTAGGTATTGAGTATTTAAAAAAGTATCAATTTATGTTTCACGAGATACATAAACAAGTTTAAAATATTTTCTCTTTTGTATAAATAATTGTTTATTTTTTACAGATGAACTTTTAATTTTACTTAGATTGAATATATATTAATATAATGTTCATGTCTTGAGAGTTTTATGATTATGTATTTTAGAATCATTATGACAATTTCATTTATTTCAATTATAAAATGAAAAGTTGTCACAACAAAAAGCTCCATTTAGCATGCACTCGCAAAAAGAAAAACTATATTTTCTGTCGGGATTAATTAATTATTTTTAAATGAAATTTTTTTAAATTAAAATTTGATATAAGTGAATCATAGAGACCTTGATTAGAGACCTTTTACATACATCTTCTGGATATTTCTTAGGCATTTTAGATACACTTCTGTAAAGTATACGTATAAAGTTATATTTTTCTTCTTTCCTTTCATGTGATTTGTCTTGTAATCGAAATTTAATACTTAAATTCGAATACCGGAACTATTTTAACTTAGGTTTTATAAAATTGTAATGGGATAAAAAAGATGCTATTTAAATATGAAAGTTTGAATGCATTTAATATATGTTTACCTCCAATGCAGAGACAATAGATTAAGGGGACAATCACAAAATCCTAAGTTTTCCACACAAAAGTTAACGATGAATGGACAAAAGAATCTAAAATATACGATTGTTGTTGCAAGTAGATATTCCCAATAGCACAATCGTTGAAAATGATATCATTTCTATTCCACAAATGGGCACAGTCATTACGATGACAAAAATTATATATTTTTCACTATCTCATTAGAATTCTTCATTAATCGTCGTTTGATGATTCCACTGTGAAGTTGCTACTACTATTGCTTTGAGATGTGTCACAAGGGTGTGTCACAATGCAGTCATTTTAAGACTCCATATCTATGGCTAATGTGTGATGAATCTCTAAATGACGTGTAAATGAAATCACGCTTCAAATGTCATTGCAGCTTCACAATGAAATCGCCAATAAAAGATTATAGGAGAATCATCGGCTGACTTCGTTAAGACATAGTGTTGACAAGCAGCCTGATTGGCGGGTTGTTCCGATGTTTTAGCGTTCCCAATATCCGTACTCCGAAATCACTACTTGGAACACTAACTGTCCTAATTTTACCTCATCTTCCTATTATTTTATATATATTCTCATATCATGCTATTCCCTGGCGTCTATATAGTGGGTGTAACAAAATATAAGAACCAAAAGATAAACAATAACCATATAAAAACATACATTTAAAGTTTTTAGCAGACTGTGGATTTTAGCAACTAAATTTATTATTTTTACTAAACTTTTATTGTTGAGTTATATGTCTTTACAATATAACAACCCTTACACAATAAATCACGCCCGTAGTTTAATTAATGTATTTATGTCTTCAATTTAATTATTACACAATTCATTTATTAGTTGAAAGGTATCAAAATTAGGTAAATAGAAACATACATTTATATTTATTTCGACATTTTTTATATTTCACACCGGAAAATATTTCTTCTGAACTTTTTTAAGAGTAATTGTCGATAAATTTTGCATGGAAAATCTGTCCAAGTTTTGTACTCAGGTAGTCAGTCTGCAGCTGCAGATGGGAATATACTCATTAACTTAAAACCAGGATTTGCAGATGAAATATCTGTCTAGCTTACTGGAATTTTATACAGGACTACAGTCTACACTGCTCCCCTCATAACGGCTTTTATCGCAAATGTATTCGAGAAATTCCCTAGAACAGGCTAATATGATGTCCTTATGGTTTTCTTTTTGCTTTAAAACGTAGTGTTACATATACTGTCTTTACAGTTTTTACAATTAAAAAATGAGAAAACGGATTAAAAATATCATTCTTGCTCAAGTTAAATGAGCTTCATTTAAATTGGTTAATATGATCATTTAGTTTATTTTGCTATTATTATTATTATTACTTAATCTTTGAATAAAATATTTTTTTTTTCTTTTGGATTGGTTTTCACTGGAGTCGGGATTTTTAATTTATTCATGTTCAATAAAGAAAAATTAAAACAATATTACAGATAACTTAAACATAATAAAATGTCTTACGATTTGATACAATTACCGTTTTATAGAAAAGAACTTGCTATTTTTTTATGAAAGTAAATTCTAGAACAACACACACAGACACAAAAGCATCACTCATTACCGCAGATAAAAAGCATAATTTCACTTTAAACAGGGAATTTCTCCGCAACGTAGGAAATTATAGGGTGTATTTTGCATACGAGCCCCTGCGAAGGGCGCGGTCTAGACGCTAGTCATACAGGCCTCTTTTTATTTTATATTTTAAAGAAACATTCGCCTTATTTTTATTGGCGAATTTCTGTCATTAAATAAAGGGAATAATTAAATTAGTGGTGCTTAGGAAAGAACCATTAAGAAATAGGTTTGTATTTTTGTTAAGTTTGGAATTGGTATTATTGTGATAGTTTGTGAACTATGTTCTCATACGTCACTTTCTGCGCATTTAAAATGAAAGTGACACACGAGAAGAGAGTGATGTAATAAAATAAAATGGAACTTCAGTTAATAATAATATTTATGTTCTCTAATTAATTTCAATCCAAGAATCTGCTACTTCTACTTTCAGCTCTAATAATTATTGGCTCTCTCGTTTTCAAAACGAAGTAATATAATTGTATAAACATACAGTAATTAGTTATTAAAATATTCTGTGATGATGAGCTTGTGAAAGCTTGAAAGTACAAAGCAGTTTTAAATAAAATGTATATTTTAAACTTATAACATCGCTTTTATTATTTTCATCACCTATTAAGAACAAGAGTTACTTTTAAAATTCATATAATATATTTTAAAGAAAGATCTTTTGAAATTTCCTGAAACGCCTATATAAAGCACAAAAAATGTTAAACATTTTCTTTCTTTTAGTGACATATAAAGGTCTATTTTTTTATTAATATTTATTATTAATATTAGAAAATAATAAAAAAAGGTAGTAAAATTTGCTGTATAATATACAAACAAAGCAAAAATAATTCGCTTTGAAAAAAAAAAATCTTGTGTTTATTGAAAAAAGTTGCATAAATGTATAGTTTATTGAATCTCTTGGCATAAGCATTAAATTTTTAAGAATTTTTGTTAACAATATAATAACGATGGTGGTTTAATTTAAATATTGTGAAAGGGGCTCAAATCACCAATTTTAGGTATCCGTACTTAAAAGGGGAAAGCGGAACCATTATAAGATCACTCTTGTGTCTGTCTGTCACAAGCATTTTACTCGTAAACTATGGAACAAAGAAAGTTCAAATAGGGAGAAATAATAAATATTATTAACCCACATATTTACAGATTATTAAACATTCACAAATATATATAGGAAACATGCAGAGGGGTTAATTAAGTGACTTGATAAAAAAAAATCTTTTCTTTGTATATCGTGTGTGGTATCGTGTGAAAGATTTCATAATGCTGAACGCAAAAAATACATTTCTTTTAATTTTACGTATCATATTTACAGAGATATCGTCGAAAATGCAGTGCAAAAATATATTCCCTCCCATCTATTACCAAATCTACTGAAACTAAAATTATGAAAAAATTAGAAGGTGTAGGCGGCAGTTTAAACCTTGCAGGAAAATTATAGCGATTATCTCAGGTCGCAGAGTTTTTGAGAATAGTGCATTTTTCCGTTACACACGAATTTCAACTTGTGGGCATTTAGTAAAGGTGTTGAGGAGCGCTGGAGGTACGAAACGTAGCAAAAGTATAAAAACATTGTTGATAGTGATTTTTGAAAACAATCGTCGGAAATTAGGTGAGATATTAACCCTTAACGCTACGGTCAGTTTGGACATACATAATGACAGGGGCGGCGTATTCTAAGTATCATCAGCTTTTAAAGACTAGATAACAACTTTTAATGATATAATTGTGTAATGCATCTTCCAGTAGCAGTATAAAAGCAATAAACGTCAAATTGTTAAAAGCAGACCAATTTAATTAGAATTAATCACATAAATACTATAGTAATCGCGACTACGTACCATTGAGTAGATAATCTCAATACGCTTCCTGCGTCTTTAAAAGTTAATTAGAAACCTATCTGTAAAAACGTGGCACAGACCAAGGCGACGTTGCAACTTTGCAACCTCCTTTCGAAGCGCGCTTAGCACAATACCAAGTTTAATCGTTAAACAATAGTTTTGTTTTAGCTACACTGTAAACATAAAAGATTATTATCACGGTAAATTTAGTTTTATGAAATGCCAAATGAAGTTTTAAATCTGCACTACTTTTATTGTCAGTATCGAATTCAGTTCATAAAAAAAAAAAAAGGAAAAGATTAAAAAAAGAGTAATAGAGAATAGCAACATTTGACATTATTTAGTCTTCATATCTCTTTGAACTTTTAGGGTATACCAATTCATACTTTGGGACTATTATATATATAACGTTAAGAACATTTTGCTAATTTTGCCTCTCCCCCCCCACCCTTTACGATATCATACGCTATTATTCGTCACCCCCCCCTCATCCGATGATGTCGTTATCAGTGTCTAAAAATTATTTTATTTTTAGATTCCGTTTCTTTCTTTTTATACGCTTAAAATGATATGCACATATGATTATACATTTATTACTTGCATACTTTACGAATTCATGAAGTCAATAAAGTATCAATAAATAAAATAAATTTATATCTAATAACTTCTTAGAGAGTTAATTACTATTTAAATGTATTTAATAATAGCATATTGTTACATAATGTATTAAAAAATAATATTGTCGTCTTGCATTAGACCCTTGCCCGCGGAGGTTAAAAGCAGAACTTATCAACACACAGCTGCCACAGGTGACTAATTTTTCAATTCTACCTCGCACCAAACTCTCAAAAAAAATTATTGACATACTATTCGAGAACATTTGCAAGAGAAATATATTATACAAAATCGTTTATTTTTTTTTTTTTGTTAAAATAGAGGTGCGAACAATATAGGAAAATTGTCACCTGTGGCAGCCCAGTCAATAAAACCAGTGAACAACATTATTTGTCTTTCTTTTATGAGTAAACGCAAGTATCGTTTCCTACATATTGTGTTCCTGTTTTCTCGAACAACAAATTATATGCGCATATGGCAGAAGAACAGGAATTCCAAACGTTCGTGTATTCCAAAGTTTGAAATGAAATGATTTGATAAACAATTAATGGCTTTAATAATAGCTTCGCATTTTCATAAAAACATGTAAAAAAAAAAGAAATAATAAAGATTACAGACTATTTGGATGCAAAGAAAAAGTTTTTGAAAAAAGAAAATTTTGGTTGGATCAAAAATGATAAGGATGTCAAAAAGCAACACCCCTCCCCTAGAGATATTTTGCAAAAACAAGTGCCAGACCCACCTCCCTCCCTTAAAGTGAAAACGTTATATATGCACAGCCTCATTTTCTAGTAATGCATCTATAGTCTATACCCAATCCTACATTGTATAGTTTATTACGAAATCTTATTATTCTTTTATCAGCGATTTTTTTAATAATGCAGTTAATACATAATTCATATATTTATCGTACGGAAACCTCTGAGCGCGAGTAATACTACACTTGACTGTTTATTAAATAATCTGAACACCAACATGACTATTTACTTTTCTGCACTTCTTCTACCACAAATGTTTAACGGAAATGTTTTATATTTTAATATCACAAAAATTCAATAACGTACGGTAAATTTTTTCATAAAAAATTACTTGCAAGGAAAAAAAAAATGAAGTTAGCAGCTATACAATATTGCTTATCAACAACTAATAAAATAGGTATGAGAATTGAATCATTCAAACTTCTTATTATTATTGTTATCATAACTAGAAAAACATCTTATTTATTTTAGATGTCGGATATAAGATTTTGAATTTAAAGTAACTAAGAATTACCAAAAATTCAAAACTACCAAACTATTGAAATAGTGTGAGTTGAGGCGACCGTAAACACCTTAAATTAAAAATAATTTGAAAATATGAAAAAGAAAACCATAATAAATTTTGAAACATCAGTGCATGTAATTGCTATTATTCATAAGAATTTAATCTGCAAAAAGTACGTAAAATTCGAAATTTAAAGAATTTAATTTATAAAAACAAAATACCGTTTACTGTCACAGGTTTTCAGATACGTTTTTGAACATATTATTGTGCATTAGCCAAATTTCTTAAACCGGATTACATGTTTTTAAGATGCTATTATTTCTCAATTACAAATTTTCCGCTGCATAATAAAATTTATGCATGCATGAATAAAAAATAATATTTATTGCTCTGTTAACGAGATTGCTAATTTATCATGTTTGCCTGTGAAACATGTTTCCTACACATGATAATATTTATTGGAAAATTGATAGCATAAAAAAAAAATCCCGGGTTGGGGAATTGATTATTATTACACGGGTCGTACGCTTCAAAGACTTCCAAGGACCTTTCTCCAGAATTTTCGTAAAGAAATATTTGCCTTATTTAAGAGGGGAAAATTCTATCTTCAGATATAGCAAGCAGTACCCGAAATTTGTGGCACTAAAACACTTAAAATCCCTTGAATCCCCTAATGCGTACGAACCCTGTATTACACGATAAAAACTAATCAAAGACGTCCCCCCCCCCCCCGCATAAAAAAAAATGTTTTTATAAAAGCTTTTATAAATCTCTAAAATATGTTAGTTTCTGAGGTTTTAAAGATTTTTTTTACTTCACAAAATTGTATGATAAAATTTTATATCATTCTTCTCATGCGACGATTTGTAAAAGATACAAGTTTTCACATAATCGAATTTAATGTAACTCACATTAAAAAAAAGGCACTTTTTAATCTAGGTATACAAAATATTCGTAGATTTGTTTTGAATGAAAGCAAAAATTGTCTTCATGCTTATAAAAAAATTACTCATTTTTTGAAGATGTATTTTTTCTTTCCTATTGCGTCACTTTACAAATTAGCGTGAGAAACATTTTAAATTCGCAAAAAAGTCATATTCAGTTTTCTTTTCTGAAATTAACGAAACACAAACGTAAACTCGAGTCTGAAATTAAAATGAAAACCATAAAAAATGTTTTTTTTTTTTTTTTTTTTTTTTTTTTTTTTTTAAGTAAACATTATTTAATAACTAAATCCAAATAAATCGTACTAATTATAAGATGTCATAATAAACAAAGTTTCATGACTGAATTCTTTGTTTAACTTTCTTTTAGATGTTTCACTATAAAAAGCTCATGTAAAATGTTTTTCAACTTATAAAAATTTAGTTGAATCAATTTTCTACTCAAAGTAAAATACGCAAATGGAATTAAGTAGAAAACAAAATAACTTTTTCTGTATAAAAAATAACACATTTTAAAGATCTCAATCTAAATAAATCCGCTTACAATAAGATCCCTTATTTAATAAACTTCGGAGATTTTTTGGGGATTTGTTTTTAACCTCTTAAATTGATAAATCATTTTATTATAAATCGTATAAGAAATTTTAGGGAAATATGTTCTATAATAATCTTGAAGAAGTAATATATATCTACTAAAAAACAACTTTTCAAAAGTAAAAAAAAAAAAAAAAAAAAGGTCAAAGTTGTGGCTAAAAAATAGTGTGATATCAAATTTCCAAGCTTATATTACGGTACTTATTTAACATTTTTTGATAAAAATTTACCATATGTAAGTCGAGTACCTAAGTATGCGTTGATAGAAAGCCTTTTCTCCTTTACTAAATACATCATAACGTGTTTCTGAAAATTAATTTTTTTTTAATTATGCATGATGGGCTTGGCGGCCATCTTTCCATATTTTACACAAATTTCTAAGCACACAAGTTCATTGTTAAGATTGGAAGTTCGAAATTGTTACTAAAGCAAACATTTTATTCTTTTAATTTATGGAAATGAGTGCCTAAAAATTTGTGTTTAAAAATGAACCTGAAGTAACTTCAGGTTTCATCTTATGATTCTCTTTTTTCGGAGTGGGGTTAATTAATTAGTTAAAGCAGTAAAAATCAATTTGTTTTTTCGAAATAAAAAACTTTCTTAATTTATCTGTCTGTAGCTAAAACTAGAAGTTCGAAATTCTTAATAATTCAAATATGTTACGAGCTTCTTGTGCTTAGAAATTTGTGTAAAATATGGAAAGATGGCCGCCAAGCCCATCATGCATAATTAAAAAAAAATTAATTTTCAGAAACACGTTATGATGTATTTAGTAAAGGAGAAAAGGCTTTCTATCAACGCATACTTAGGTACTCGACTTACATATGGTAAATTTTTATCAAAAAATGTTAAATAAGTACCGTAATATAAGCTTGGAAATTTGATATCACACTATTTTTTAGCCACAACTTTCACCTCTTTTTTTTTTTTTTTTTTTTTTTTTTTTTTTTGCTTGGCTTTTTTTTACTTTTGAAAAGTTGTTTTTTAGTAGATATCAGTTCTTTTTTTAAAACAAATGATATATAATTGAAATAATTCTACTAGCTCAAATTAAAATTAGTCCTTTTTTAGCCTTTATAAGCAAGGAGCAAACACAATATTATACATTTTGTTTACCTATCATTCAATTTTTATAGTGATTAATAATTTAAAAGTAAGGAAAGTCAATTTCTTCTTTCAAAGTATCAGTCTTTCTCAATTTATATCTCCTTAAAATTTTCTACGAAAGATCAAAATTTAGTAAAAAACAGAGTCGAAATAAAATATATATTTACAGTTAGTCTGTCAGTTAATTGTTTTTTCTAACTTTTTTTTGCTGGCGGTTTTGCAAAATAAATTTACCTTTACAAATACCTACGGTTAATCCGAGAATGAAACCCCGCAGGCATCTAAAGAATCGAAGATCTGTAAATCTAGCAATTTTAGACATAGTAAAGGAACATTTTTGATAAAAAAAATCTAAAAATTTAAAGATATAAACTGTACATATAACTTCATCTTCATTTAGATCGTGTTATAGAGAATAAAGAATAAATATGTAATTTTACTCAAATCTGTTTATCCATAGCTATTTGCATAAATGTGAGGATATTAATTTAGTATAAAATTTCCCCTAAATTGATTATCTTTAATAGTCTATTATTAAAGCCGCATATACATTAGAATTAAATATTTTTCGGTTAAAAATTGCCTGAAATCTATAGTCTTATCGTTCGTCATTTTTTTTTTTTTTTTTTTTTTTTTTTTAATGCCCAGACTCTTTTTCTGAACTCTGACAAAAGATCACAGACATATTGAAGCTATCCAAATTCTTATATCTTTCTATTGTATTTCCTTTTTTGAGGGGGGTGTGAGGAAGAGCCCTTAAGAACTTCGTTTTGTTCTCAGAATTCTGAATTATTCATTCAAAAGATCTACCTACATAAGTCTTGTTGCAGAATTTTCATTAGCTAAGAGTTGCATCAAGTTATACATCATGTGAATCTATTAAATTAATTTTGTGAAATACTAGATGGGAGCCATTGATATTTTCAGACCATTTGCCTACATTTTAAACTTGAGTCATTTACTACTATTCATTAAATTTCTATACGAATTAAAGAAGTCGTTGTTTCCATGCCAACTGTACCTTTCACTATTGCTTGCTTTGACATTTGAAGTCCACCGAAGTGCAATGCTTTGGGGCCTATAGCTACTATGGCTGTCGCCTCGAATGATCCTTATTATACAGAAACAGCAACAAGTCACAACAATTTTTATTTTCCATTACATATATTATATTACTACAATGGGACATTCACAATTACATCCATGTCTTACCCGAGGATTCGAACCCGGGCCCGAGCCGTGGCAGCAGCTGTCGCTACCGACCACGCCACTGGGCGACATATTGCTTGCTTGTTTGTTTGTTTGATTTATTGAACACATACATCATATCACATGCGGATCACGGCGGGATTCGAATCTGCTTCCACCTACGCACTCAAGCGATTAGCGGCATGGTGTCGTATCCACTCAGCCACGGTGGGCCACTATTGCTTTCTCTAATGCTCAGATACTCAAATTTAACCAACTGCACTTAGAATCATGGTCATAACAGAGAACATTTATATGTTAGAGCAGTGTTGTCAGTGGGCTACTTTTTTTAAATTCAGATTTCTTGATTGCCAACACTTATTATAAACGGTGAAATTCTCTTTGTTTTCGCCTTAATTAATATGTCATTAAATAAGGCGCATATTTTACAATTTCAAAAAAGTGGTGCCAATCAAGTATCTGAATTAAAAAAAGTAGCCCAACTGGCAACACTGTGTTAGAGTGGTGACATATGCACAAGTCGTGTACTCATATTCAATTTTTTGTCCAAAGTACGGTAACTCAGTTTTCAGTAATAGACGAGGAAGATTTCAATTAAACTAACCAGAAAAGTTAACAAACATTGGCTTCCTGATTTGATTGTATTCAAAATTGTTTTAGCCAACCAAAGTTAATATCCGGGATCCAGATAAATTTTTCTCTGTTAGTAAAATTACATTGACCAATCAGTAGCCTCCATCCTTGCAGGCTTTTCGGTGTTTAATGCAAACAACAAAATGTTCGGAAAAATGCAGACGTCTGATTGATCAATCTCATCCCGCTAATAGCGGAAAATCTATCTTGATCCCGGCATATTCAACACCCTTTAAATATTGGAGAAAGCCTTGACACGTGTCAGGAAAACGTCACACAAAGCAGGCAAAACAAAGAAGAAAAAACATTCATTGGCTCGTTCATATTCACGAGCCAATGAATGATTTTGTTTCTTTGCTTTGCCTGCTTTGTGTGATGTTTTCGTGACGCGAGTCAAGACTTTCTCAAATATTTAGGAGGCTTTGGCTTATTTCACCACCATGAAGTTATGAAATGAGAGGAACAGACATGTCAATCTTCCCATGTGAAAAACTAGTTAACCCGAGAGTAGTCGCGACATTTTTTAGAACGTTAGTAGTCGCGCTCGGTCCATTTGCCGCCGTTACCAGCAGGCCGAAAACGAAGGGGAAACTTGCCGGTGTTATCAGATGATCGAAAACGGATAACGTAGGGTGAAAATATTGACTGAACTTTAAAAGATTACAGCAATTATTCATTTTACAAACTTTTACAGCAATTATTTATTTCGCTTAAGTATATATTCAGTTGGCATCTAGATAAATATTTTTAATAACTCTTTCTTCGTTTTGCATAAATACTTAAAAGTAAATAGTAAATGATTTGATTGAATTTCTGATGTTACTATGAATCAATAATTAGTAGGAAAACATTTACTAATATGAATCTAATTTTATGATAGGGGTATTTTTATTTATTTATGTATTTATTTATTTATTTTTTTTGGAAGGACAGAATCAGAGTCAGGTAGAATTTTTTGATACTCCGGCACTCTATATCCATTTAATAAAATAAAATTAATAAATTTAGCATTAATATATTACACTGACATTAAATTGAACAATTAAACTGAAAAAAAATGGAACCTATGACATGCAACAGAAAATCAAATACAATACCAATAATTCACCAGCATATTGCGGACGATTAATTCATTTAAAACATATGAAAAACCATCAAATTTGATGCCATAAACAATTAAAGACAATATATATATATATATATATATATGTATATATATATATAAACTTTCTGTACAATAATACCATTGCAAAATAAGGAAAATGACCAATAATTATGAAATCACAAATAGCACATAAACCAAATATTATTAAAAATGTATAATTATACATATATATAATAAAGAAAAAGGTAAAAAATACTTAACTTCGAAATTATAAATGTAAATGTTGTAACTACGTTTTATTTATTTATTTATTTTGTGGGGTGTCTGTGTGTGTATGAGGGGGGAGAGGAGGGGGGGGGGGCTTTCCAGATTTTGTGATTAAATCCATTTTTCAAATGAAAATGCACGATTTGTAGTTTTTCTACTTATTTCAGGGTGGGAGCAGCGCCCTTGAATAAAAACTCTGGATACGAATTTCGCTCATATAAAGTTAATAATAAATAAGTTATTGAAATTACATATTTAATTTAAATACATTTGCAATTGTAAATTTAAATCCTAAGATGGATAAATTATTTTAATTAATAGAATCACTGAAAGGTTCATCTTAATAGGGATGTATTTTACAGAAACTATTTAATTAAAATGAATATTCAACTGTACATTTCATAATAAGGTATTAATGTTATAATTTATTGTTTTATAATAACGTTCATTAAATTAATAAAAACAATAAGAAAATTTTCTCCGAAATTATAAATATGCAGAAATAATTTAATTTAAATGAATTTTCTCTCATATTCTGGAAAACATTATTCTGAAAAATAGTTTGAACAATTGATGAAGGACAACAAATTTAAATTTGTTAGATACTGTCCCCAAGCCTCTATTGGATTTCAATAATAATTTCTGCGGCATTGTTAAAAAAATGTGTTTTTACTTACAGTATGAAAATTTAAAAATAGATAAATTTTATAAAAAATACTTAAAATATTTTTTTTTAAATCATAGTATAAACATTCACTGAATTATCCAAAAGAGATTTTTATTTGCATAATTTCTAACCTACATTATAAAATTCTCATTATTTTTCTTATTGTACAAATAAATTATATGTATGTTCTTCGCAAATATACACACTACATTTCTGAGAAGATTGTTTTATCTTTCGAATTTGTTTTATTGTACAAAAACGATACTTTTCAGATTTTGGATATACGGCAATTTTTTTTACTGATTCTCACAAAATTCTCTTCTCTTTTTTTTAATGGTTTTGCAGTGTTATTGTCTATTTTCTTTCATTTATATGTTCGGGTAATAAATGGAAAGCAAGTTCTTTCAAATAATGATGATGAATTTCCCTTTTTTTTTCCATATTTAAATAATTATCGATTTGAGAATTTATTCCCGCAATATTTGACAATGAAAAAAAAATGTAAGTGACCATCCATCATTTTTTTGTGCGAACTGACTACACAACTAATATAATAAAAACAATTTTAAGTCACATCCTAAAAGTAAAAAAAGTACTCTTTGAACGAATTATATAGCAGAAGGAAAGAAAGACGAAATAACAACAGACAGAGAGTCCGTACTTCGAAGAAACCTTCCCCACAGATTTCGCGGAAATGGGAAAGGATGAACACGAGGGGGAAAAATTCAACTAACGTAAGTGGTCGCAACGCGGTCATTTAGACCGATTGAAACTTAAGAATGCGATAAAATGCTAAGAAATAGCAGGAATGACTTGCCATTTTACTACACAAGAGTGTGAACACTTTAGGTCAGCTACACGGAATCTGGATATCGTAACTTTAACGGGAAATGAGTTACAGGAAGATAACGAATTTCGGGCGGGGAAAAGACCAACGCGCGACTATTAACGGGTTTTTTTAAAAAAACGAGTTCTTTCCCTCTCTTCTGCCCTTTTCTCTCTTGATTTTGACCAATAGCAGCCCATTTAGCAGTCTCCAGTACAAGATGCCGCTATATACGGTGGACGCAGGAGGGAGTGTGTTAGCGCGACCAATGACATAATAGGCCAGTTCATGATGTTTAAAAATCACATGGAGTTGGATCGAGGCTAACGAAAAAGACAGGCTACCGCGGTGGGTGCGATTCTTCTTTTTTTTCAAATCGCTGGAGTCACGTGATGCTCTTTTCACGCACCTTCTTTGGTACATTCGAGCATCACGTGACTCCAGCGGTCTGTAAAAAAAGAAGAATCGGACCCACCGCGGTAGCCTGTCTTTTTCGTTAGCCTCAGAGTTGGATCATCTTTACACGATGATTAGTACAAAGCTGCGCGCTGATTTTTTTGTGTCCATTGCCGTGTACAGATAATCAACTGCGTGTGACGTTATGAACTGGCCTTATATGTTGTTGGCCACAGTTTAGGAACAGCTTCAAATGACTTCATCTATATCTACTCCGAGGTAAACGAAAAAGACAGGCTTCCGCGGTGCTAGAGCGCCTAGAATATATAGTGTGGAAATCGGCTATCCCAGTAATACTTTAAAAAGTGCTAAAATATTGGATCTCTTAAATTTCAAATGATAGCTGAAATCCAATGAGTCGATCACAGCGATATCTGCAGGATATTTCCTAAAACTTCATGACGATTTGGTAACAGCGTCTAGAATACCTAGTGTCGAAATATTTTATTAAACAACGCTAAAAATTTGTATCCCATAAATGATCGACGATACTGCTAAAATCCCAAGTGTCGATCGCAGCGAAATCTGCGGGATTTTCGTATTACATTGTATAGACTAGCAATATCTTGCAGTTATAGAAAATATCCCGCAGATGTCGCTGCGATCTGTATATTTCAGCAGCATCGTTGCACATTTAAGGATACAATATTTTAGCACCTTTTTTAAGTATTACAGGGATAGCCAATTTCCACACAATATATTCTAGGCGCTATAATTTGGTCTAGATGCTGTAGCATTTTTTTTTTTTTTTTACATTTTATTGACATTTATCTGACCTGTGTGCTTGGCGTCAAGCCCGCTGTACACCGTTAAAAATACCGTGAAAAATTACCTCTGTTTTTAAAGGCTATCTATTTTTTGACCAATGAGAACGCTCCATATGTACTTATGTAGCGTTCTCATTGGTCAGAAAATAGATAGCCTTTAAAAACAGAGGTAATTTGTCACGATATTTTTAACAGTGTAATAATACGATGTTTACTTTGGAAGTATATCACAGATGTCGCTGCGATCAGTTTCCTGGATTTCAGCATCAGTGCACATTTAAGGGATACAACTTTTTAGCGCTGCTTGGATAGCAAATTTCCACATTATGTATTCTAGACGCTATAGCTACAGCGCCTAGGAGATACAGTGTGGGAACCGGCTACAAAATAGTGCTAAAAATTGAATCCCATAAATGTACAACGATGCTGAATAACAAGATGTCGATCGTAGCGCCATCGTAGTGATTTAAAAACGATAGTCATTCTAATAGCGACTCTTTAACATATTTCACGTCATTCCTTAACTAAATTAGCTTATAAAAGACTAAAATATCTTATATTTATAGCTTCCGATATTTAACATTCTATAATTTTTGAAAACACAGGGTTTATATTGAAAAGAGTTACGAGATGGCGCTCGTATCAGCATATTGCCGCTGAGCATTGTTGGAGATTTATGGGATACAAGTTTTTAGCACTTTTTAAAGCATTATAGGAATAGCCGTTATCCACACTGTATCTTCTAGGCGCTGTACTATAGCGGTGCATTACACGTGTCTCTTTCTTCTTTAAAAAATATCCTGCAGATGTCGCTGCAAATGACTGTTTGGAATTCAACATCGTAGTACATTTAAGGGATTCACTATTTCCGCGCTTTTTTTAAAGTATTTCTGGGATAGTCGATTTCTAAAACATATAATCTAGGCCTATAACGGAGCTATAGTATCTAGAAGATATAGTTTATAAAATCGGCTTATTAAAAAGGTGCTAAAAAATTGTATCCCATAAATGTTGAACGAGGCTGAACGATGAATGTCGATCACAGCGACACATGGTAATTCCAACGTAACTATTTCAAAAGACATCAAATGAGAAAACGTTTCGCTCAGAGAAGATCTGGAAAATGTTGCTGCTATCGACATTTGTCATTCAGTATTTTTCAATATTTATGGGATTCAATTTTTAGCGATTTTTAAAGTATTACTGGAATAGCCGGTTTCCACACCATGACCATGATCTAGGTAGATTTTCTTTGTTATCGCAACGAGATTGACAAATCAGAAGCCAGAATTATTGCTAACTTTTCACTGTTTGCAAAAATGTACCTGGATGTCGGCCTATATTTCTAGACGTTATAACTGAGCTCAGGGATAGTACAGAAAGCAAACTCCGTATTTTGATACATTAAGGCCGGGATCCAATTAGGAACAAGTGTGTCGCTATAACGAAGTAGCGGCATATGGCCAATAAAGTTTTATTGGTAGAAGTGATAAAAACAAATCGTTAAAGGTCTTTGCGAGCGTGTCATTATCGTCAGGCTAATGCATATTGAATTCTTTCCCTAGTCTGATAAAGCTCGTCCATGCGCGTATAGTCTAATGGAGGATATTCAAAATATGTGTTCAAGGCTGAAAAAGTCACGTGGTACCGGCAATTTACCTAAAGAACTTCTAACTGATGAGAAGGGAAACAGGAAACTACTACTGCTTTCTCCGGTGAACTGTTTTATTGGCTAGCGGGGATTTACATTACGTCGACGGAGCCTTCCCTTCTTTACGTTAGACGTTTTTGCCTTGACTACGTGATCGTAACGTAGATAGAATAGCCTCTATTCAAGAAAGTGGATTGCCGTACTATAGCACCTAGAATATATAGTGTGGAAATTGGCTATCCCTGTAATACTTAAAAAAGTGCTAAAATATTGTATCCCTTAACTGTGCAACGATGCTGCTGAAATATACAGATCACAGCGACATCTGCAGGATATTTTCTCAAACTGCAAGATATTGCTAGTCTATACAATGTAATACTAAATCCCGCAGATGTCGCTGTGATCGATACTTGGGATTTTAGCAGTATCGTCGCACATTTAAGGGATACAAATTTTTAGCGTTGTTTGGATAGCATATTTCCACACAAGGTATTCTAGACGCTGTAGCCATACTTTCGGCAAAAACTTGAAATGAGCATGCTTCCTGTGCATATATCACCACTCTTATGTATAAAGGCTCTCTGTTAGGGTGTTGATTCTGAGCGCTCTTTGTTAAAATTCTATATTTGTGTTTTAGAGAAAGCAATACAGAAAAGTACTGTTACTATGGAAACAACAACTTCTTTAATATCAAAATGTATAGCAAAGGAGTTCAGTATCAGTGCCTTAAATAGTTTCGAATATGTAATGTTGTTATGACAATCAATAACCTTCCTGGATGTGGATATGCAAAATTGTGTTCATCATAATGGAGGATATTCCATCTACATTTTGATCACGTGGTCAAGGTAAAAACTTCTATCGTAAGGAAGTGGAGGCTCCGTAGACGTGTAATGTAAATCCCCGCTAGCCAATGAAACGGTTCATATGAGGCAAAGTAGTAGTAACTTCCCTTCTTATCAGTTAAAAGTTCTTTGGATAAATTACCGGTATCACGTGACTTATTTCAGCCTCGAACCATATTTGGAATATCCTCCATTGGGTGCAATCTAGATAGATTTTTGGCTGTTAGAGAAACGAGATTCATCAATCAGAAGCCTGCATTTTTGTGAACTTTTCGCTGTTTGCAGAAATGCAGGGTATTGATTGGCGATTCTCCTTTCGCTAACAGCGAAAAATCTATCTGGATCCTAGCCTATATTTCTACAAACATTGCACTTCATCCACGGCACTAAAAAAATGACTCAAAACTTTCATGACATAGGCCGGGATCCAGAAATAGCAAATATTCTCAAACATGCAGGCTTCTGATTGGTCAAACTCATTTCGCTAACAGCGAAAAATCTATCTGAATCTCAGCCATAGTTATCTTCGATGAAATCAATGCAAAAGGATAATATAAAAGAAAAGTATAAGATTTCTAAAATATTTTGGCGGGTTTATCGCTATTTGGCATAATTTGTAAACTTTAGAACTAATTAACAGTTTTTCGCTAATTATGAATAGAAAAATAATGTTTTTAAAGCTGAATTTTATAAAAGCACGCAGATTGAGTAAATATCTATCCAAAAATTCAATCCTTACGTTTTTCTGTCCATTATTTAAGTCTCTACCTCGATTTAAACATAAGTTGTGACAAAGAAAATAAATCTGTCATTTTCAGTATATCGACGTTATTTTAAAAAATCTATATCTCCGTTTATAATTAATTTATGAGGATGCATTTGATCTCAAATTGAAGATCTTCTTTATTAGGTCCTTCTGGTGTTGGTTTTATTTTTCTGCGATGATTGATTCTTTTGATATGGGAAATTTTACGCTGGCATATTTCGTCCATTTAACATGGAGAAGTTGTCTGCAGTATAATAAGCAGTTACGGTGTCTTGTCGTTATTCTTGGCGTTTGTTTGTTTGGCGGGGTTAGCATTTTTTTTTCAGCTTGGCTTGGCAGAACGACCGTCCTGCTTGATATGTGGGGAAAAAAAACTGCATCCTCTTTTTATTGAGTTACAAATATGTGACAGTTTATATTAACTCTTGGCATGTACCTTAAATTTTCCAGAATTACAGTTAAAAGGATGATAATTTCAAAACTGTTTTAAACATATATTTTAGGTATTAATTTTGGGGGTCTCTTTTTAATATGTTTAACTTTTTTTTTTTTTTTTTTTTTTTTTTTTTTTTTAGTTGCTTCACTAAAGATAAAACTATATATAGTTTTTAAAGATTCCATCGACTTATTACTTACGTTCGTAAAAAGATAAAACTGTTTTTATTCCCCCCCCCCCCATCAAATATTTGTTATATAACATTGTTTGTATCCTTCCATTCCTGTTCTATAAAGCTACTTTAAACTGTTATGTTGTGATAAAAAATAATACATATTATTAAGCAAAAACATGTCCGTGAGTAACGCTAACATCTTAATGGCGGCGGCAACATCTGACCAATACATTTTGATGTTTTTTCCTTCTAAATGTTGTACAATTTCAATTGTTACAGTGTTTAATATAGAAGAAAGTTTTATTATAAATGTAATTTGTTCAAAAAATGTATTAGAATTTACTGATTTTTATGGTTCCGTACTTAAATGTAAAAACGGAAACACTATAAGATCACTCCTGTGTCTGTCCGTCTGTCTGTCTGTCACAGCCGTTTTGCTCGTAAACTATGGAACGTGGAAAGTTCAAATTCGGGGAAGACCCACATATTTTCAGATTAATAAACATTCATAAATATATTTAGTAAAAAAGTAGAGGGGCTAATTATGCTACTTGAAAAAAAAATTCTTTGTATATCATGTGGGGTATCCTGTGAAAGCTTTTGTAACGCTGAACTCAAAAATACATTCCTTTTAATTTTAGGTATTATATTTTCAAGGATATCGTTGAAAATGTAGCGCAAAAATATGTTCCCCACATCTAATTCCGAATCTACTGAAACTAAAATTACGAAAAAAATAGAGGTAGTCGACGTTAATATAAACCTTGCCGGAAAATTATAGCGATTACCCTAGGTCACATAGTTTTTGAGTAATTAGCATTTTTTCTGTTTTACACAAATTTAGATTTACGGGCATTCAGAAAAATTGTTGAGCATCGCTGAATATACCTATCGTTACAGAAGAATAAAAGCATTGTTGTTAAGGATAAAAAGAAAAAAATCATCGGTAATTAGCCGAGATATTAACCCTTAAAGGTAAGGTCAGTTTGGACATACACAAGGACATGGGCGGCGTACTCTATGCCTAGTTAACAATTTTTAATGATAGATATGTGTAATGTAATGTCCAGTAACAGTATAAAACCAATAAACGTCAAGTTGTTAAAAAACATACTAATTTAAGGGGTCTCAGGACTCTAAAAAGTGGAAAAAATGAAAAAAAAAAGACCATTTTCAACATTTAATGTCTTAAAATGTATATGATTTTAAAACACAGTTTTAATTGGGATGAAAGATATAAGTATGTTCTTTCGTTTCATGTACTTAAAAAATTGCAAGATACAGAATTAGTATTTATAGGGGGTTCGAAACTGTTAGACATTTGTCGAACAAAAAATTGGCATAACAGTTTACGCGCAGGATTACAAAATAAATATTGCAACTCAAATGAAAATTTTTGTGCTTACTTTTACTTCAGATTGCAATAATTTCCCAGAACTTAAATAAATTTGTATTTAAAGCATTTTTATATTTTTAATGGAATGTTGCATTGAGCTAATACAAAATTTTGAAAATTTCAACAGTAATATCAACTAAAAAAATATTTTTTTGAACAATAAAAGGGAAATTTTTGGTCCAGTTTATACAGACTAACACAAATATATGTTTTGAAAATTTCATGAAAAAATATTCAGAAGTTTTTGAGGTATACTGCGCGTTATGCCAAAAAAAAAAAAAAAAAAAAAAAAAAAAAAAAAAAAAAAAAAAAACGCCATTTGGAAAATAATGACTTTAAAGTTTCGGGAACGCAGCTTCAGCTATTAAGCGGGTATAATTCTAAAAACCAAAACTTCTGTTCTAATGGGAATTTCAAGGAAAAATTATATCAAAATATTCAGAAAAAATAGGAGTTTAACGTCTAAAAAAATTAAAATTTCTTAAATTTTGAAGCTTTAAGAGTCCTGCGACCACTTAATCCTTTCCGGCACGGAGTAATTCTATTTATAAACTTATGAAAAAATGAACTGACACCAGAATTTATAAACGAATGTATTAGAAAATGCGATCTTGCTTATTTTCACGTACATGATAAAAGGAAAATTTTAAATAAATATTCTTGGTGCTGTTTGTCTGTTTTGGAATTAATATTAGGTGTCCGTTTTTTATGGGCATCGCCCTCGAAAGATTTAAGTAGAATGAATCGAATAAATACTGTGGGATTCGCGATAGTTTGCATTGATTGTATCTCTCAATACGCCTAGAGTGACTTTAAAAGTTAAATAAACACCTATCTGGGAAAACGCGGCACTGACCAAGGCGGAGTTGCATCTTTGAGACCTCAATTCGAAGCGCGCTAAGCACAATGCAAAATTTAAACTTTGAACAAAGGTTTTGTTTTAGCTACAGTGTAGAAATAAAGGTTATTACTACGCTGAATTTAGTTTCATGAAATGCCAAATGAAGTTTAACTATGCACTGTTTTTATTGTCAGTACCGAATAAAGTTCGCCATAAACAAATTAGGATAATATTAAAAAAAGAGTTGTACGAATAGCTATATTTGATATTATTTAGGTTCCATATCTCTTTGATATTCATGGTATACCTATTTACACTTTTCTAATATATGCAGTTATACCCAACCCTATGTTGTATAGTTTTTTTACAAAGTCTTAATATTCCTTTAGCTACTCATTTATATATACCGGGTGTCCCAAAAAGGACTGACTGATTTTAAAATTCAATAACTTCCAAACGGTGACAGATATTAAAAAAATTCTTGCAGGAGGGTTATGCATAAAGTCAAAAGTTTTTTTACAGTGATTTTCGATTTTAGTTCGAATTACAAACATTAGATGGCGCTGCGATCAATAGAGGCTAAATTCAGGCTCGATTTTTGGTACTTCGTGGCCCGGATAATACATTTCCATCTCCTTTTTCTGCATGGAACAACAGAAAGGACCAAAAATTGAGCCTGTATTTAGCGACTATTGCTTACAGCGCCATCTATTGTTTGTGATTCGAACTAAAATCGAAAATCACTGTAATAAAACTTTTGACTTTATGCATAACCCTCCTGCAAGAATTTTTTTAATATCTGTCGCCGTTTGGAAGTTATTGAATTTTAAAATCAGTCAGTCCTTTTTGGGACACCCGGTATATATATATATATATATATATATATATATATATATATATATATATATAATACAATTACAAATTCATATATTTATTCTACGGAACCCTCTGTGCGCGAGTAATGCTCGCACTTGACCGTTTATTTATATATTTTTTTGTAAATAATTTTCAAGCATGATTTTTATTTCATTCTATCTCTATTGCGAGCAACCCGATAACGAAAGGTTATACCATATGCATAGCGCGTCATTTGTTTCTGGCTAATATTCCAGAATGAAATTATGATTTGTCAATAACTGCAGAAAATAATACAAATAAAACACATTTTACTATATATGTAATGGAACTACTCGCTTAAACGACACTGTAAAAAAAAATCTGTAAAGTTACTAAAGTTATTCTTGGAAACTGGGATTCCTAGAACTTTTTATGTAACGGCAATAACAAAAATTCATGTAACAGGTACACCTTTGCACCAAAAATAAAAAAAAAATCTGTAACGTTACTAAGAATTTTTTAGGAAAATGGGAAGCCTAGAGCTCTTCATGTAACTGCAACCAGGGTTACAGATAAAATTTTAGTAAGATTACTGTAATTTTAGCAGATTCATTTGTAAAGCTACAGATTTCAGTAGCTTTACAAAAACTAGTTTTGTAGGTTTTTTGTAGGTTACAGGTTTTTTTGTGCAGTTACAGATGAAAGTTTAGTTAAGCATGTAACTTTACATCTGCAGAACTACAGATTTTTTTTCTTTTTTTTTGTTACAGTGATGGCTGCATCAAGTAGCGAAATCGTTTGCGCTTTCTTCGGCCACTAACTCCTGGCATGCGGCTATTAATAAATATCGCTTTCAATAAATTTCAAAATTTTATTAATACATATTTGATATAAAGCATACATACACATATTTGGTGTATTTTTGATGTAATAATGCTTTTTGCTTTTATTAGGGGGCAATCTATAAATAATATCTTCAATTCAAAAAAATATATTAAAGTTTTCATTATTAAAATATATTAAAGTTTTCAAAAAAATATATATATTAAATTATTTTCTTTTTTCTCTTGATGACACAACATTTTAAAAAATATACTTTCTTTATGTATTCAGAATAGTGTTTTTCTTTTAGTTAGCAAACATATTGGGCAAACTTTCGTATTTCCAATATGTTTCCTTTGATATAGGAAGCAAAATTAATTTCAATAAAACACTTTAAAAGATATTTGTAAGTAGTACCAAATTTAGATGCAATTATTATTTATGTAATCACATTAAGCATTTATGTAATTATGATGTATTTGTTTTAAAAATAGTATGAAAAAATATCCCCTTGTTGAATTAAATTACTACCGCTAAAATACACCAAAGCGCGTATACTGTAGAAAAAGAAAAATGTTCCTTAATATAAGAAAATGTAATATAACGAATGGAACTACAGGTTGTTTCAGCACAGCGGTTACAACGTTTTAGGAGAGATAGAGTGCACCTAGAAAATGGTAAATCATATGTTTTTAAACGCCTTCCTGGCGCGGTAGTGACGGCACAAAACACAAGAAGGAAAGGTCACGAACAGGGTGTAAAAACATGTTCATCATTCTTAGTACAGCAAAAAACTAAGAAGTACAAAAAGAGACAACGGTTGCCGTCAAAGAAGGTCTTCGAAATTACAACCCCGGGTCGTGATGCAAGCAAAACATCTCCGGCACATGGGAGTTCTAATGTTCTCGAAAAATCCAGGACTTCCCCAGCAGCTGCCATGGTGTGTGGAACAAGTTCCTCAGCAAGGTCAATTAGTGATCTCATATGCCAGATACATATCAGCGTGCTTCGCGTTCGTGTAACCTAGCATCCTACTTCCATTCTGTTGCAGACGAAATGAAGCTAGAACTCGGAAGCTTCAGAGCGAGCACAGCCGCAACGCCCACGCACACGAAACGTCATATGACGCTTCGGTTAACATAGCGCTATCTACCGCATATACCTCACAAAGCCATCCAAGAATTTTTGTCGTACTAAGAATAATAAACATGTTTTTTCACCTTTTCGTGTTCTTCCTTTCTTGTGTTTTTTGTCGCCACTACCGCGCCAGGAAAGCGTTTCCGACAATTCATCTCTATGTTATTTCCCATCATCTAGGTGCACTCTATCTCTTCTGAATTTTTCTAAGCGCTGTGTTGAAGCACCCTGCATACAATAACATCTTCCGAGCTACCCACGATTCCGAAAAGAATTACTTATCTTTAGAAACCTCATAAACTAATTTTTTTGTGATTTAAGAAAGCATAACCTTTCATCCCTCCGGAATCGACAAATGAGTGAGTACTACGCGTACTTGGGAGCTAAACACTGGGAGTACCATTGTTATATTCTACCATGTTTTAGATGATATCTAATTTTATAATAAGAAAATTAGAAATTAATATTAATTAGAAATTATTAATTAGAAATTGTATATTTTTAATAAGAAAATTGGAATCTATTTCTTACACTGTACGTATGTCTGTTTAACACTAGAACTGCCGGAAATTTTACTCAAGTGTTATAAAAATATTTTCCACCAGAATTTTTATTAAAAACTATCTAACTTATTTAACTTATTTATCCGTGGTACGTATTTAACTTATTTTAGAAAGAAATTTCTGGCTCGAATCGGAGTATTTCTATGATGGTTCTAGTGTTAAAGCAAAATCCATAAACGAAAGCTTACGGCTAAAATAAATTAAGAAGTAAACCAAAATAAATTTATCATAAAAATGTAATATTTTTTAAATATTCAAATCCAAATAAATCGTCACATGGTAAGATGTCGTACTGAACAGAATTTTCAAATTTTGTGGGGATTTATTTTGACCTCCTAAATTTATGAATCATTTTATTATCAACAATATTAGAAATTCTAGTAAGATATGTGTTTTCGCAACCAAGTAAAGAAGAAATAAACCTCTTTTGAAAAAAGGCAATTTTATTATTACTACTATTGGGTAAAAGATGTGTGGTTTTATAGTTTGTAGAAACTCATCCTGCAAGTATTAACTTTTGCAGAATAAGAGAGATAATATTCTAGAAAATAATTTTATAGAAAACATTGCTCGTTCGCTTTTCGTTCCATTGCTGATCTTAAAAACTAATTTAAACGCATTTTAGAGACATTTTTCATGATGATGCATCTCTTTGTAAAGCCATTTTCCTTATGTTTCAAAACATATCACAAGGATGTTTTTTAACTGCTTAGTTAAATAATTGTAAGATTTTTATTATTATTATTCGCAGAAAGTTTCTTTTGATATATAAAATGCAGTTATTTATAAAATCGAAAATTCCGTTTTAGTAGAAAGCATATTGCACTATTTCCTTTAGGTACATATTCCGTTTAATAGTTTTCACTATTTAAAAATTTATATATACATTTACATATATGTGAGTAAAAGTGTGGTTGTAGTCAAATATGTGCCACATCAAATTTACAGTTACAGCTTATGAAGTTAGTGTAATATTCAGTGGTGGGATTCAAATAATTTAACAACCGGTTCGCTACCCGTATGATTTTTAACGTATAAACGTGAAAGGAAAATGAAAAATCACACATAGATCATGAAACATTTTCCAATATTATAAGAGCATTGCAAAAAAACTTTGATCTTTTAGTATAGTGAAAAAAAATCCTGAAATATGTTTGCCTATAAAGGGACGTAATTTATTCAATAAATATTCGGCAATCATGAAACCCTGATCAAAATTTCTATTAAAAATGCATCAAAACTGTATAATACAATAACAATAATTATAAAAATAGCAGGAATTTAAACTTAAGAATTAACTAATGTCCATGATCTAAAGTTGCAATAAGATAGGTATTAAAAACACTAACTATAGGAAAATCTCAGATATTGCTGAAGTCTGATCTCGTGAGAGTATACTTATTCACTGAATGTCAAGCATTCTTATTCGCATCTTTGGATTGGTGGTAAATACTTGTAATTTTTTTCAAAGTTAATCTCAATACATTGTTAGGTTCTTTATTTCTTAATGCTTGTTTTGTCACGAAAATCGGAAATTTCACCAAGATATTCGTCAATGTCGTCTCCTATAATTAATCCCAAGTGACTCAAATATTACTTTTTTGTAACAATAATGCGCTCGCGAAGAAGCTATGTATGGAAATTTTGTATCAATAATAAAATTTAGCTCAGTTTAAAAACATACAACATCTTTTAAAAACTTTTCGTATAATAACTGCCAATGAAATGCAGCAGCCCTTTATACATTTTCGGATTGAAACCAACAAAAATATATTCGAAATATATTGGGTATCCTGTACTGAAAACAACTTTATGATGTTAAAAAGGTACTCAGAAAGATAGTACGGTACAAAGTCTCCAATCCGGACGTTTTCCTAACAGGATTTTTTTTATGAAAAGTCGCAACGGAAAAAAAAAAAAAAAAAAAATTGCTGAAATTTCAAAAATTACAGAGGACAAAATTTAAAAGTTTGCTACTGAATTCCTTTTACGAATGCCAAAAAAATGCAGCGCGCGAAAAGACTAAATCGCATAAAAATATCATAAACAATTAAAATACGGCTGTGCCAATTCCGAACAAATTTTATTGAAAAGAGGACAACATTGACCTAAAAGATATAAAACTGGATTCCGTTTATTAGTCGCCGTAAAATGTAATAAAAAAAAAGCTAAAAATTCAAAAATCGTAGATGACAAAATGTACTATAGAGGACTAAAGTATTGTAACTAAATTCTTTTTACGAATATACAAAATAATAAATCGTCGCAGAAAGTGAAAAAACTCTAAAAATCCCATAAAAAATTCCAAAATTGCGCTATGAATTTCGAATAAACTTTATTAAAAAGGGGGCAACCTTTATTACATTGGGCCAAAAGATTAAAACCAGAATTCCTTTTACCAATATGTAAAAATCACCGCAATGCAAAGAAAAAAAATCCCTGCTAAAATTTTGAAAATAGTAAAGGGCAAAATTTATTTTTATGAGCGACGAGAGTAGCAAGAATATTTTCACGAATGACAAAAATTCGCCGCGGAACGCGACAAACCGCTAAAATTTTCATTAAAAAACTCTAAAAATTCAAAAAATTCGCGGAGAACAAAATTTATTGTATTAAACTACAAGTTGAAACCGTTTACTTTTAACAATTGTCAAAAAATCGTCGCGAAATGTGATAAAACTCTTAAATCGCATAAAAATATTCGCAAACAATTCAAAAATCGCCGTATGAATTCGGAATAAACTTTATTGAAAAGAGGTTAACATTTATTGTATTGAGCTAAAAAATTGAAAACCAGATTCGTTTTACTAATGTGGAAAAATCACCACGAAATTCGAAAAACATTAAAAATCGTATTAAAAAAAGTAATTGTAATAAAAAATCTTTTTTTCTTTCTTTTTGCCGTTTAAAAAATATATTCTTCTATTAAAGTAACTACTTAGTATTAATATTTTTAGTATTAAAATGCTTTTCTAATGTAAATAATTCGCGGTATTTTTTTTTTTATTTTTTATTTATTTTTTTTTTTTTAATGATAAACTGCAAATGATTCGGAATCGCCGAGGTCCAAAGGGAGGATGCCCGATTTTGGACTTTGTACTGTATATTATTTCATATTTTTAATACTTAAAGAAAACAATAAAGGATATACAAAACTAGACTATAGTATGAAAACGAGTTTTAAAATGTGTTATACCAATGCACAAATGCAGTGGTATTGAGTTCCTACAGGAGTCGTTATGCTTCTGTTTATCTCAGTCGAAGTTGATGAGTCGATTTGTCTGAATGTTTCGATGTTATATGCGATATTTACATATAGCTTCTTAATAAACGTCTTCACTTTTTTTTTTTTTTGTCTTTACTCGAACACTATCGGATATGTGCTTCATTCTTAGCGTACATTCTCTATAACAGTAAGAAATCATATATACTTTTAGAGGTCTTTAGACGAATTAGACTAATCGTCATTTTGTTTAATACATTAGCAATAGTTAATCAACTTCTCTTCTCTGAATATATTAAGTTTATATTTGAAAACCTTTTTTCCATTTCTGCTGAAATTGCAGTAATTGTTCTGAAAATATTTTTAGCCATTTGAATATTTTTAATTCGTCCCTTTTATTGGGACCCTTATTGCGCTCACCAAGAACTAATTCCCAAATCGTTCAATTTAGAATATGTACATTTAAAAAAAATGTTTCAAATGTTGTTCTTCATCATCTTAAAAATTGTTTTTACTTGAGAAAAACTTACAAAATTAAAATTTTTATGCGGTCCTTTGGGTTCTATAACATATTTAGAAAAGCATTATCAATGCTAGAACAAGTGAGACAAATTTTTGCACAACCAAAACTTCTCGAATAATCATATTTAGACTTTTAGGAATTTTTACTATTTCTTGATACAAAAAAGGGGCCAGACAACGCTGGAAATTCGTAGAATACAAAGTATCAGGGCTCGGCAAGTTTAGACCATACAGTGTTATTTTTTTATTTCTTTGAGTATGGAAAATATTTTTGTAAATATAACTTATAGGACTCAGTGATCTTATAAAAATTTTGAATTAGTTATATTTACGAAAATAACTGTGATTTAAATGAATTTAAGATATGAAAAGCAATATAAAAAAAAATGCAGTTGGAAGTATACTACTAAATCTAACGATTTAAACTATTAGTTATTGATCATCGATAAAATGGAACATTCCGTGCCAAAGCAAAGTAGCTTTTATTCGAATATAAGCTGTTATATTGTACTGTTAAATAAGCACACCCTATTATCAGGCTTAGCGTACGCTTCTGATTTGGATCCAAAAATTCTTCAAATCTTTATTTTTTCTTAAGTTAAATTTACTTTAAACAGGACTGCTGAAGAAAAAACATTTTCTGTTGGCAAATGAAACGTCAGTTTATTAAATGAAAGAAATCAGTACGTGTCATAGTATTATGTTTAGAAAACGCTATTGTGCAGATAAATATTTAAAGAAACTAAATTAATGTAAATGCGATTTTCGCATTTGAAGTATCATTTTAACAACCGGTTCGCTGAACTCAAAACAAATTAACAAACGGTTGTACCGAACCGGTGCGAACCGGCTGAATCCCACCACTGGTAATATTGATATTTGACCACCAAATGTCGCCGATTGTCCTAAGGCGATCATTTATATAGATTTTTATTTCATGTTATTGCAAAAAATATTATCACTTTTTAAAAAAGCATTTTTCCGTACCCACCGGGAAAAATGTACAGGGAAAATTTATTTTAAGTTTTTTTTTTTTAAATATCTTGTCGAATGTAAATTTTTGCGATATCGTGTTCATGTAATCATGTTGTTTCATAAAACAGCATTACAATGAATGAAGGAAAACTTTTAGTATTGATGCAGGGTACATAATAGTTAATTGGTACATTTTCAGAGAATAATCTCAAATATTAAGTTGCTTTGTTAAATAAAATCAGTAGAAATAAATCCATTAAACAGGAAAATGACTTTCTGCGATAACTTGGCTAAAATGGGTAACTCAATTGTAAAACAATTTATTCTTTAATTAATTTAATAAACATTTCCAACAACTAGAGGAATCTGAAATTCCTATACTTCATATTATAAAGAAGTAAGGTTTGTTTATTTGTAGGAGGTAAGCTTTGGAACTACCGAACCGATTCCAAAAGTAATGGTATCAAAATGATGGTGTTAGTTCCACTTACAACATAGGCCATATTTTATGTCTGTGCCACCGGCCAAAAGGGGTGCAGGAGCAAAATACGTTCTAAAAATGTAATTTTTGTGGTACTGAAGGGCCTAGAAATATGAAATTTGGATGGTAGTTACTTATAAGATATAAATGATCTCTAAGAACATTTCTTAAAAAATTCGAAATTTAAAAGGGGCGAAAATGCGCTAAAAGCGTTCTAAAAAACGTTCTAAATTGCGATTTCTACGCAATCTGAGAAAGTACTGATTCGAATTTAAACAAATGGTGTGAACACGATGGCGACAGCCCTCGCTCCAACATGGACAATATTTTTTGTCAGTGTCACTTTAAAAAAAGAGGGTGCAAGAGCAAAAAACGTTCTAAATTGCGTGGTGAAATGAAATTAGGCGTGGTAGTTACTTATATTATATAAATGATATATAAGAACATTTCTTTAAAAATTCGAAATTAAAAAGGGGTAAAAATGTGCGAAAGGCATTCTAAAAAACGTTCGAAATAGCGATTTCTACGCAATCTCAGAATGTACCCAACCGATTTCAAAAGTAATGGTTGGAAATTGATGATGATAGTAATGGCTCGAACATAGGCTATATTTCATCTCGGTATCACTACCACCTAGGGATTGCAGAAGCAAAAAACGTTCTAAATTGCGATTTTTGTGTTACTGAAGGGCCTAGAATCCTGAAATCAGGCAGGGCAGGTATTTATAAGATACAAATGATATCTAAGAACACCTCCTAAAAAATCGAAATTTTAAAAGTGTGAAAATGTGCGAAATGTGTTCTAAAAAACTTTCTAAATTGCGATTTCTACGCAGTCACAGGAAGTACCAAACCGATTTTTAAAAAATGGTGTGAAAACGATGGTGACAGCCATCGCTCCAATATAGGCTGTATTTCATTTCAGTGCCACTACCACAAAGAGAGTGCAGGACCAAAAAACAACTTAAATTGCGTTTTTTGTAATACTGCAGGAGCTAGCAACTTGGAATTAGATATGGTAGTTACTTATAAGATACAAATGGTCTCTAAGAACATTTCCTAAATAATTCGAAATTTAGAAGGGGTAATAATGGACGAAAAACTTTCTAAAAACATTCTAAATGGCGATTTCTACGCAATCTCAGAAAGTACACAACAGATTTCAAAAATAATGGTTGGAAATTGATAATGATAGCCCTTGCCCCAATATAGGATCTATTTCATGCCGGCGTCACTACCATAATGCGGTTGCATTTTAAAAAACGTTCTTAAATATGATTTTTGTGAAACTGAAGGGGCTATGCTTTTGAAATTTGGCATAGTAATTACTTATGAGATGTAAATGTTCTCTGAGAAGAGTTCCTTAAAATTTTGAAATTTAAAAGGGGTGAATATGAACGGAAAGAGTTCTAAAAACGTTCTAAATAGCGATTTCTACGCAATCTCAGGAAATATAAACCGATTTCAGAAGTAATGGTTTCAAATTGATGGTGCCAGTCCCCGCTCCAACATAGCCTATATTTTATGTTGTTGTTAATACCACCATAGGGTTACAGGAGCAAAAAATGTTCTAAATTGCGTTTTTTGTGTTACTGAGGGGTATAACATTTTAAATTTGGAATGGTAATTACTTCAAAGATGTAAATGCTTTCTAAGAATTGTCGGAAGAAAATTCCAAATTTATAAGGGGGCGAAAAGCGTACTATAAGTGTTCTAAAGTATGATTTTTATGCAATCGCATGAAATAAGAAACCCATTTCAAACATAATGTTTGCAAATTAATGGTGATAGAACCTGCTCAAACATAAGCTATATTATAGGTCGGTGCCACAACCCCTAGACAGTTGCAGGAGCAAAAAACTTTGTAAATTGCGATTTCTGCGGTACTAAAGAGACTAGAAACTTCAAAATATACCACGGTAGTTACTTATAAAATATAAATGTCCAAAATATATATGTATAAAATAAAAATGTCCTAAGAACAGTCGAAAATAAATTCGAAATTAAAATTAAAATATTTACGGGAGCTAGAGCGTGAACAGACGGACAGACTGCCCAAATGGTCTGACGTACTGACGGACAGACAAACCGAATGCATAACTACTTTTAAACTTTATTGGAAAGTGTTAAATAGTCTTGCAAATAACACTTGGAATATTTCAACTATTACGTGAGCAATGCGGGGTTTGCTAGTCTATTATATACAAAAAAATAATTAATGATAATTTCGTTCCCTTTTTTTGACTAATACAGAATGAATTTTTACTGGACCTGCACTTTTAGTTAGATAATATTTCATCATAAATTTTAGTATTGCACTATGTTACTTATATATATTATAATAGATGAAATATAAATAATCAGAAGAACACAATTGTGAAAGATTAACCTTTTTAAAACATTCTACTGGAAGGATATTCATAGAACTTACACTCTTGGCGTGAACCAATAGTGTTTACCCTTTCGAATAAACTTACCCTCTCCAAACTCAAAGATCCTATTGAGTTATACAACTCATGAGGTATCCATAGTATTAATTGCCAGTGCGGTCTTTCCTATATTGCACAGACCAAACGGGGTTTAAAATTTTGTATTAAAGAACACCAACAATATATTCAAAAGCAGGAAACCAATAAATCTTCAATTGCTAAACATTTCTGGGAGATGAACCACTCTTTTGATTTTAATGCAGCTAAAATCAGCTCTAAACCCACTTCTATACGTGAACTTAAATATCTTGAAGCATTTCATATCTACAAAAATTATGACAATATTGTTAATAGTGAATTCGCTATTTCCCCCTTTATCAGATTGCTGTAAATATTTCATAAAATTCTGTTTTGCTTAATTACTACCTTTTTTTCTTCTTTTTTCTTTTTTTTTTCACATTTTTCGTAGCATTACCTTTACTATCCTCTTATTGGCTGGTATCTGCATTCTCCTGTTTCCCCTTTGGTTAATGAACTTCTCAGTTGAATCCGCTTCTCCTCTATATAAATTAGCTAATTTCCGTTATTCATTGAACTGAGGACGGTACGCTAAACGCTACCGAAACTAGTCTGCTGAAAGTTTGCTTATTCTGGAGTTTTTAACGTTGCCTTTGATTTATAAATGCAACTTTTTATTAAAAATTTAAAAATGCTTTAAATACAAATTTATTTAGGTTCAGGGTGATTATTAGAATCTGAAGTATAATTAGGCACTAAAATTTTAATTATAGTTGCAACATTTATTTTGTAGTACTGCGCGTAAGCTGTTATACCAATTTTCAGCTCAACAAATGTCTGACAGTTTGGAGTGCCTTATAAACACTCATTATATATCTTTTCATATATCAATTTTTTAATTATATATCAATTTTTTAAATACATGAAATGAAACAACATGCTCATATCAGTTAACACCAATAAAAATTGTGTTTTTAAGTCATAAACATTTTAAGATATTAAATATTGATTTTTTTTTTCATTTTTTCAATTTTAAGAGTCCAGAGACCTATTAAAACACGTGTTTATTTTTGTTTTTTTTTAATCCGTAGGTTGTATTATATTGTTTCACTAAAAAAGTAATAAAAACAGAATTTAAAAAAAGAATTTATTAAAAGAGATATGGTATTCTTTTCTATGATTAGATTAATTCCTCTAGATCCCAGTAAAGGTGACAAGATCCTCATTCACTTAAAATTCAGTTCTAGATGCCCTTTCAAAGACGTGTTACCTGGATGTGACAATGGCACTTGGTGGGCTAACAGTGCATCCAAATTGTTACGACTCACTAGGAAAATTGATTATTTATAACTAGAAACACCTTTGCGTAGCAAGAAAATCATGATTCGAACAGAAACTATGCAGCAATGAAATCTATTTTAGGGAGCAAACAGTGTATGGGGTTAACACACATAAAAACAAACATGGATAGTATGTAGAATTACAAAAAAAAGCCCAGGCTTCAGACTGACGCATAGTTTTAAAAAAATGGAAAATTTCTTCATTGTTAATTATTGTGATTTTATTAAGGAAAAAGCTCTAGGTAAAATATTTTGCGCTGATTTTACTCACTTTATTTGAACAAAATGTTATTAGTTAAGTAAATTTTTAAATTTTGCTAGACCTGCTGTGTTTTTGCGTATTATGTTTAATCAAGCACTACCGTTATACTTGCTTAATAAAACAAATTTAATAACTATTGATTGATGAGGATTGAACACCTATCTAGATGGTCGGGGGTGAGAGGTAGGCGCCACGGAAAGTTATGCTTAGTTATTGAGGTAACAATACATGGGTCATTCTCCAGAAAGTGTACCTTTTCAACAAAAATACTTTTTAATTTCAAATCCTTGCGTTTACCTTTTTTTTCATTTTTATATCAAACTTTTACTTATTAGAAGTAACCCTTAACAATGGGCCTGCTTAATTTTAATTAGTTTACTTATAAATAAAAAAAAATATATATAATAACCTTATTCATGGCCATGAGCTTTAATTCACGGAGGTGAGGAATCTCCTATAAAAATAGGTTTAATGTATGCTTTTTTCAAAAAAAGAAATTTATTTTTCTCGGTATTACAATTTTCACATGTTAAGCATATTAAAACAGGTAGACTTGTATTTTTACATTGTTTTATATACCTGAACTTTAAGTTCACGGAGGTGAGAATTCTCAATAACCACACTTGATTCTTAAAAACTAAATCTATCTTCTTGTTTTTCAACTAAAATCTCAGAACTTCTTTATAGCTGTAAGTAAACAAGATGGGTGACTTGTATCATGGGAAATAAAATGTGATGTCAGTAGTGCCATCTATCACTGAAAAATGGCATTTTATGTTTGGGTAATGGAGGTGAGAATTTATTATGTGGCAGAATTAATTGTTCTACTAAAACAAACTAAATCACGATATAAAAATTTCAAATATGCTTAAATATTTAGTATTTGAGACACTTGTGGAAGGAATAATAAATATGTAAATATATTTTTAATATTAAACAAGTTATTAAACAACATTAACAGCAGCACAATGTGTGCGACATGCTACAGACGTGAGAAATCCCATACTGTGGCCCAAAAATAATAAATTAAAAATTATTATAAAAAAGGTGGGTACTGATATAAATAGACATAATTTTATTGCAATTAAAAAATGTAATTAAATGAATAATTCTTTAAACATTTTACTGTAAAATGCAGGTGACGGAAATGTTACACTTTTTGAAGAATGACCAACATAAGAATTGGAAACACTGTTCTTGATAAAAGTTGCGTTGCTTTAGATAATTATATTAGTTTATATTGATTTATCTAAAGTTGAAAAAAATATATAAAGTGACAAAAATTGTAGTTTATAAGATCATACAAAAAGATCTTCAATTTAAATATGGAAAATAAAACTTTTTTTTTTAATAATAGTTTTAATTATTTGTAACATTGATTTCGCTAAGAAAGTTAAATGAATTTAGCACTATCAGTAAAAAAAAAAAATAATTTTTTTTACTGATAGTATTTTTTTCAGTATTTTTTTTTTTTTTCATTTTCAATTCAAATTTTTGAGACTGGTCGTTAATTAGAAAGATTAGGAGGTAAGCATATAGTTTAAAATAAGAAATGTTTTAATTAAATACTCAAAACACATACTTTTGAATTTAAGAGAGCCCAAGAAAGACAGACTTTTTTTAATTCCTTTTTAATATTTATGAATGAACCCTTTGATTTTATTTTTCTATCTTTCTTTTTTTGATATTTATGAGCATTTTAATCTAAAACAATTATAATCTGTAGTGAAATATAGTGATTCAATTCTATTTTTTTTCTTCTGTATACCATTTCTAGCATAATGCCATTGTTAAACAACATAAGTTTAAGCAAATGAAAGCAGAAAAAGCGTCAGTAACGTACAATATATTGAAATGTATATATAGAGAAAGAGACAGCGAGATAGATAATGATATTTCTTAATAGTAACAAACTTTAAACATCATAATTTGTCATTGGATTCTTAAATGTAATATTTTAATGTTTTTTTTATTTTATTTGTTTTACTTTGATAACTAGAAAGAATGTGTAACCATTAAGATGATCTTGCGGGTTCGAAATCATTGAATTTTGTGACTTTCTTGCATTTCATACAATTCTAAAGGGTTATGATTCTTAGAAATGCAAAATATAAAAATGGTATTGCTGAAAGAATAGTTGAAAGTATAAAAATAATGAACTTTTCTTTTAAAAATATAATTGTCTCACTCCGAAAATCTCCTTGGCCGAGAGGTTCTGCTCTCGAAGCTGGTAGACGGGAGGTGTTGGGTTCGATCCCAATCGCGCCCGTCGGCCTAATCGTTCGGAGTTTTCGTGGTTTTCTTCGAACCTTGGTTCTCCAAGCGTTAATACGGGTTAGGTTCCCTTAGAAAGACCTCCACGGAAGGCACTCCCCCCCATAGGGCCTATATCCCACGTGCTGATAATTGGCCGACATAAATACAACCAACCAACCAACCGAAAATCTCCTATACTGACCTTAAAGGGATACAGAGAAATGTTATTCACAAGTTTTATTTATGTACCGAGATATTTTACTGAACCCTTTAAGAATGTTTTAAATATTATATGCCAAAATTTAATGCGTCTATATTATCAGTAGTTGAGGTGTATTTTTAATCATTCCCCTCTAAAATCTCTTTGATGTATATTTATTATTTTCCTTCATCCCTTTATGAGACATCCTTTATATAAAGAATGTGATTTTCTTCAGATTTAAGTAGCATATAGTTATAGTAATGTCACACATGGCGTTGATAAAATTTAAAATTTTATGTGAATGCATTCGATAAGTTTAATTTTTATATTAACATACACTTTTAAAAATCCTATTCCGCTACTAAACTGGGATGAATAAAATACTTCCATTAAAGTAAAAGATCTCTTGATTTGAAATTCAAATAAATTAAGGCAGCACATTTGCTAGAAAGATAAGAAAATACAAAGGCAATTTAAGAAATAAAAATTATTTTTTCATTAAGCACTTAAAAACGTCCTTTTGCATTTAAAGTTTTAAATCAGTAAAATAAATAATTTTCAAAGTTCTTTAAAATTTTCTTTTAAATATTTATGAAACGTCATTTATTTCTTAAGATACACAACATTTTAACGTCTGAATTAAAATATTATTTAAACTAAATATGAAAAATTAGACTTGGATACATTTAAAAAGCAAATACATTTAAAATACTTATATATACATAAATAAAATAACTCAGATCAAAATCATACAAAGTATACGTTTCGCTATGTCATCGCATAGTCTCCTAAGTACTAACATTCACTGACAACAACAAAACATCGAACACACTCAACACTGTAAAAATAATACGCCCAGTTTTCCTGTAGGAATCGAAAAATAGTTGTCCTTATCGTACCGGAAAATTTTCCGACCTAGCTTGGAATAAAATCCGTAAAATCGGAATAAAATCCGTAAAATACCGTTTTATTGACTATTTCTTTTTTTTTTTTACGGATTTTATTACGAGCTGGGTCGGAAAAATTTCCGGTACGATAAGGGCAACTATTTTTCCGATTCCTACAGGAAAACTGGTCTGATTTTTTTTTTTTTTTTTTTTTTTTTTTTTTTTTTTTTTTTTTTTACAGTGAGCCAAAGTTAAAGGTTTTTCTTTTAGAAACAAGAAAAACAAGTACTGCTATACCATAACATAGCACAACGTATACTTTGCATGATTTTGAGTTTAATTAATTTTTTTATGTAAGTATTTTAAATTTAATTGCTGTTAAATGTAGAGGAGACCGGCGCTAGTAGGCGCAGGTTCTAGTTATTGATTTTTTTTTTTTTATTAAGTTTTTTAACAAACTTTAACTGCACTTTTATAGAACGGGCATTTGGCTATGAATACCCGGAGTTTTGGGTTTTAGCTTTTGTAGTTTCTGTGTTCACAAATTTCCAAGACTGGTGCTAGAATACAAAAGTTATTAAACATTTTTGTACAGCGAACTAAAATTCTTTAAAATGTGACCCTTGGGCATCAACACACCGCTGCCAGCGTTTTTTCCATTATTCATAGGCTCCCTGGGGGTCTTCGCGCGTAAGGTTGTTTAGTGACCTCGTTGAAGCCGTAATCGTGGATCGTTGGAATCGTATCGAATCGCTTCCCTTTTAGACCTTTCTTTATCCGGAGAAATAAAAAAAGTCGCTGGGAGGGAGGTCGGGGCTGTAGGGAGGCTTGCGGCAGTATTGCCACGTTAAACTTAGCCAAAATTTTGGCTGCTGCGAGCGACATGTGAGAGGGCGCATAGTCGTGGTGAACAATCCAATCTTCTCTGGTGTCTAGGCGGAAGTGCCGGGACAGGTCATTTTTAGGCTGGAATGCACTATTTGAAGGATAAAGTCCGACGCGTCCACTCAGACATCAGAGACGAGTGGATTGTTCGCCCCGATAATATCCCCTCTCACACGCCACTTTCCGCTGCCGATGATTTGGTTCAGTTTAACGTAGCAATACTGACGTAAGCCCTGTACAGCCCTGACCTTGCTACCAGTGACTTTTTTGTTTCCCCGGATGAAGAAAGACCTAAATGGGAAGCGATTCGACACGATTCCAAGCAGCTTCGACAAGCAGCTTCGACAAGGTCCCTTAACAGCCTTGCGCGCGAAGATCCCCAGGGAGCCTATGAATAGTGGAAAAAATGCTGGCAGCTGTATGTTGAAGCCCAAAGGTCATATTTCGAATAATTTAAGCTCTCTGTACAAAAATGTTTAATAACTTTTGTATTCTAGGACCAGTCTTGAAACTTTGTGAACACACCATGTATGTTTAGAGGAAGCCTAAATTAAAAGGAAAATTGTGCTCCAACCTACCCCGTCGCGGGGCAAGTTGCCTATACCTATGGAATAAGTTGGCACATTCTTTATAAAAATTTAAATGAAACTCAAATGAGACACGCAGTTAAGAGAAATCAATTATTATTAGTAAGTTTAAACAAAGGCGTTATTGCCATACAATGTCAATTCTAAATTATACAGACATAAAAATAATGAATAAAACATTAACATTTAGTAACTTCTATCCTACTCGATATCATCAACACATTTGCAGCTGTCACAAATAAAAAATCGAGTGTCTCCGTTTGGGCATGCCTCATGTGCCCAAATTCTTGTATTGCAACCACTTTTTTCTTTGTTTGCTGTAGTTAAAGCTACCAGCACAAACCAGACACCGAGCCAACTTACCCCGTGACCAATGCGCCTACTAGCCCCATAATAAATTTCTTCACAAAAGGGAGACGTAACATTCTAAACATAAATAATACAAATAAATCACATATGGGGTAGGTACAGTTAATCACACACTAAAAGAATCTGCAAAAGTTAAATCTCAAATATTAAGATATTGGGTGAGACTCCATACATAACTCACAACTCACTTTTAGGACGAGCACTGACATTTATTGAGACGAACACACAAACAAAAAATACAGATATAAACACTCTTCTCGTTCTTTAATTAGCTTAAAGTCTATAATTCAGGACGTAGTTGAATATTTCTGAGATTTTATTACGTCGTGTAAATATTCAATCTTATTTCACCGAAATATGTTCTGTTCTTTTTTTTACAAAACCTCGCGTCGTAAAACTCATTTCGTTCTATTTACCTCTTTTGCATTTCCACTTCACACATCTTCGTTAAGGCTCGTTTCCTTTTTAATATCGAAGCGGAAAATACGGGGACACTCAGTCTGATGCAGGTGTTGCTTGCGAAATTCTCCACAAGCGGCCGTCCTGACATCTGGAGCTGCCGCAGCGACATGCGGTAAAATAGAATCTGAAAAACAAAAAACAAAAACCAGTAACTGTTCTTAGGGGAAAAGAAAAAAAAATTAATCTGCACATCATAGTTGAAGTAGCGTAACATCGTATAGAGATTTCTTTGAAAGCAGTGACTTGTAAAATGTTTATAGGACACAGAAAGAAAAGATTAATTTTTTTTTTTTTTTTTTTTTTTTTTTTTTTAAGTTTTAGTTGTCGTCAGGCCAAGGTTTCATGTATTCAGCACAGGAGCAAGTATTTATCGGTCCTTCAGTTGATGAGATTTTCGTTACGTCGTAGGTGTCGTTAGACTTCACTTTGATTACTTTATACGGACCTAAGAATTTAGATTTCAACTTTAAACCTGGTCCTTGCTGGGTTCTCTTAATTGCTACAAGGTCACCAAGCTTGTACTTACGGGGTTTCTTACGTCGTAAATTATAGTGCTTGCGGTTTTCTTGTTGAATTTCCAGAATATTCTTCTTGGCTTCTTTACGGAGCTCTTCTCTGTCTTTCATGAATTGTTCTTCGACTGCACTGTTTAAGAGGTCAATAATTTGTACATCTTCTTTCTGTTTCATTTTTGTACCAAATAATATTTCAAACGGTAATTAATAATTCAAATTTCATATTCTCTTAATGCTTCTTTGGTAAGTTGAATTAATGACTTGTTGAACTTTAGGAACATGTTTAAACCATTTGGTCGGTTCGTCTTTGGACATTTTAGAGATTACAGAAATTATGGTGGAATTAAGTCGCTCTACTTGACCATTGGCACGGGGAAGGCCAGTTGTAACTGTCTCGTGCTGTATATTTTCATCTTGACAATAATCAGCAAATTCTTTGCTTGTAAATGCAGGACCTTAATCGCTAATGATAATGGAAGGATTGCCAAAAGTATGACTTTGTTGTCGTAGTTTTGACATAACTTCGGTAGCAGAAGTACTTTTACATGGATACAACCAGACGAATTTAGTAAATGCGTCTATTAAAGACAAAATATGTTTATAATTTTTGTTGGTTGTTTCAAGAGGGCCAAAATGATCAATGTGGTAGGTTTGGAGAGGAGTCTCTTCTTTAGGTAAGGGATGCAATTCACCTTCTTGTTTGCCACGTTTGCGATTATACAAAAGGTATGTTACACAATTTGCTATAATTTTATCAATTTTATTTGACATATTAGGGATGAGAAATTCTTCGTTAAGGAGTTCTTCACAGCGTTTACGGCCAAAATGTCCTTTGTCATGAACGTGTTTAATGACATTTAGCTGCATTTCATCCGGCACAACTATCAGATCGATACCTTTATGATTTTTATAGAGAACGTTATTTTTAAGGAAATAGCTGTCATATGGCTTTGTTTTCAAAATTTCTTTGATGGCCTGTATATGTTCGTCAGTGTTCTGTGATTGTATGATTTTGGTAGTAAAACTATCTTGAATGATCATACATATTGGATTTCTACTTAAAGCGTCGACATGGCGCATGCGTGTACCTTGTCTGTGTTCGATTGTATAGTTATAGTCAGCTAACATTAAAGCCCATCGAGCAATCTTGGTGCAAAGATCTTTTTTATTCATAGTAAGGGCGAATGCGTTGCAATCTGTGACTATCTTGAAAGGAATACCTAGAATGTAAACGCGAAATTTTTTAAGGGCTTCTATGACAGATAAACTTCTAATTCATAACTCGAATATTTACGTTCGGCATCTGTGGTTTTTTTGCTCATAAAATAGACAGGGTGAAATTGATTGTCAATAGAAGACTTTTGAAGGAGGACTGCTCCGTAACCGTCAATAGATGCATCACAGTGAACTTCTGTTTCGTTACTAGGGTTATAAATGCTTAAAACAGGACCTGAAGAAAGGATGTGTTTCAGCTGATTAAATGCATTTCGTTTCTGGTCGCCAAAGTGAAATTTAGTGTCATTTCTAAGAAGATCTGTTAAAGGCTTAGCTATTAAAGAGTAATCTTGAATGAATTTACGAAAATATGAAGTTAATCCGACAAATGAATGTACATCTTTTATACTTTTAGGTTCTGGGAAATTAAGGACAGCTTTAGTTTTTAAGGGGGATGGGTGCAGTTGACCATTTTTAATGTGGTAACCCAAAAAATCAATTTCTCGTTGTAGAAAGTGGCATTTTTTGAGATTCAGTTCTAAACCATATTCGGATGCAGTTGTAAGGACGCGTTGTAATTTCTGGAATCCTTCGACTTCGTTTTCAGTTGGTATTATGAAGTCATCCATATAGACAATAAGTACTTTTTCATTAATGAGGTCTCGAAAAACGTTATAAATATATCTTTGAAACACTAACGGTGCATCGCTAAGGCCATAATTCATATATAAGAATTCAAATTGACCAGAATGTGTTACGAAAGAAGTATATTTTCTACTATTTTCTTCTACTTCGACATGAAAAAAAGCATTTTTAAGGTCAAGAGTAGTAAATACTTTTGCAGAATGCAACTGATCAATAATGTCATCAATTACTGGGAGGGGAAAACGTTGTTTATGTGTTTTAGAATTTAACTTCCTATAGTCAACACACAATTTATATGAACCATCTTTCTTTTTTACCAGGACAATAGGTGATGAAAAATTACTAGTGCTTTTACGAATAATTCCTTTTTCGAGCCACTCAGAAATTTGTTTTTCGACGAAGTTTTTCTCTATTTGCGCCAAGCGCCTGGGAGGACAAGTAACAGGTTCTTCGTTTTCCAGATGAATTGATAATTTAACATCAGTTGTCTTTATTTTTTTAGGAGAATAATTTTGAATAAGTTCTGAAATTTTTAAACGTATTGTTTCATCGGTAATATGAGATAAATCAAGATTAAGATCGTCTAACACATGAGCAATATTAATCAAAAAATTATTGGACGTATCGTCATTTTTCTCGATTTTTTGCATCGAAATATTATTTCCAGAAATTGTTAAAATACTTTGTTGAATGATATCTGTACCAATAATAAGATCAAAAGATATGGAATAATCTGGGACTACATAAACATTAGTTGTAATTAAAATCATCTATCATAATGTTCGTAGAGAAAAAACTCAGGGGTTTGATTATAGTATTTCCTAATCCAGTTAATGTGATAGTTGAATGTTCAAGGTTCGAAATTGTAGGGAGTTTGCGTAAATACTTTCCTTTAGTAAACTTCTTTCACTACCTGTGTCTACCAATGGTGTAACATTTACAGACGAAATAATGACTTGTTTGGTCATGAAAGTGTTCGATGTGACAGTGGAAACATTGGATGGTTCTGACTTAACTCTAGGCCTCCTTGGTTGATCACATTGAGCCGATTTATGGCCAAAATTCGAACAATTAAAACAACGAGGGCCTTTATCTTTATGTCTGCATTGGCTACTTTTATGATTCGACAAACCACAATTAAAGCTGAAAAGATCAGATTTTGGTCGAAAGGATTTCTCTTTCACTGGCATTTCAGGTTTGACTTTACGAAATTTAGTGTTCTCAAAGTCATGTCGAATTTTGTCATAAATTTTGAGCTTTTGCTTGAATTCTACAATGGATTGGCATCCATATAACATTGATTTTCTGAAAACCGGGTCGGGTATACCATTTATGATGTATTGCATTAATGCGGAATCCTCGATTTTACCACGCGAGCATATTTGTTTCATGATAAGAAAATATTCTTCTATTGATTCATTTTCTTGCAATTTTCGTTTATTTAATATATCATGTAACTCGGCAGAATTATAAGTGGTGTTAAATTCTGATATTAAGAGTTGTTTAAGTTTGTCATATGAATTGATATGAAATTCTGTTTGTGCTAATAACTGGGCTTTTCCTCGTAATGATCTTTTACAAAATATGAATTTATGAAAGTCAGATAAATTAAACATATTAGTAACATCCTCAAAATTATTAAACCATACATGTATATCACTAAAAGAACTACCATCGAAAGGAGGTATTACACTTTCAATATCAGTAAAATTAATAGACGATGGCATAAAACTTTGAACTGGAAATTGCTGCTGTTTGTCAAAATTTGATAATTCAGTGTTATTACTTGAAGTCATATTATTTGAAGGCAGTTCGGGTTCCGAGTCAGTGTCACTTTCATTTTGTATAATATTATTTTGTAGTAAGGTCAAGTCTGAAAGGTATGTAACTAATCGGGTTGCGAGATCGTTTAAAGATCCCTCATTATCAATACAAAGTAGATTGCACACTGTAATCAGATCATTTAATGAAAAATCAGTTTGAACTTTAGTTATTTTATTTTTGAATTCGGTGCTGTCGGTTTGAAAACCGAAACCAGTAAAATCACGTACTCTCTTTCTATTAGATCGATCACCGTCAGCATCAAATAGGAATTTATGCAGCAATTTGATTTTATGCGTTCGTTCGTTTTTAAATGCAACTTCCAGTTCAGGTATCTCAACTAACTTCATAATCAAAATAATAATAATGAACTCACCGTTAGAATAATATCCGGCTTGAATATGTAGGATGAATAACTCTAATTAATCATATTGGTGGGTTAACTGTCACTTCTGACACCAATTTATGGGGTGAGACTCCATACATAACTCACAACTCACTTTTAGGACGAGCACTGACATTTATTGAGACGAACACACAAACAAAAAATACAGATATAAACACTCTTCTCGTTCTTTAATTAGCTTAAAGTCTATAATTCAGGACGTCGTTGAATATTTCTGAGATTTTCTTACGTCGTGTAAATATTCAATCTTATTTCACCGAAATATGTTCTGTTCTTTTTTTTACAAAACCTCGCGTCGTAAAACTCATTTCGTTCTTTTTACCTCTTCTGCATTTCCACTTCACACAGCTTCGTTAAGGCTCGTTTCCTTTTTAATCTCGAAGCGGAAAATACGGGGACACTCAGTCTGATGCAGGTGTTGCTTGCGAAATTCTCCACAAAGATAAGTATTAAAAAGATAAGTATTAAAGATAAGTATTAAGTATAGAAAAAGAATGAAGCAACAAAAAATCACTTATGAGTGAAAAAAAAAAACAAACAGAAAAATCGCAATATATGTCCACTGCACATAGGCAACGGTGCGAAACTACAATGAATATTATAAAAAGCAAGATGAACGGTACTCTGTGACTAGTTGTGCAATCTATCCACAAACAGGTGATGTATGAGGACATACTTACCCCTGTAGCCAACTACCGGTCTTCCCTATTCAAGTCTGTTTAATGTTTCATATTTATTCATTAATTTCCTTTTTAGAATGAAAGTTATTGGCGACTTACTCTAAAAACTGTATAATTTGAAGTGCTGCATACAGGTTCAAGAGAATATTTTTTCGTAAAATTTGTTTATGAAAATAACATTTTGAACACAGTTTTTAACTCTTACATTACTCTTATAATTCAGTTTTTGGCAATCTACAAGTAATTTAAGTTTAAACAAATTAAAGCAGGAAAAAGTCCGTATATCAGCAAAATTTCTTAAAAACGACATGCTTTAAACGAAATTGTATCGTCATATAATTATATTATAATTGTCAAAAGCTATTAATTATCGTAAAATCGTACTTTTAAAGTGATAAAACTAATAGAATATTTATTGTACTGATACTCTTTTAAAAATGAACAGTTTAAATAAGAAACATTTACTCGTTTTTAAAGGAAGTCAGTTATTTTTACAAAGTGTACATAGAAGCCATTAGAAAACAATTTGAACTTAAAAACTAAAATAAAAAACTCTTGAATTATTATTAGCATTTATTTATGATATTTGAGTTATACTTATTCTTGTTCTCATGCTTCTTATCAATTGTATTTCAATAACCAAACGCAATGTACAAAAGCTTAATAAAAACATGATCACAATTTAGAAATAGAAGGAACATCTATTCTGGATGAGTATTCTATTTGAAAAATATTTTTTATTACAAATATTTTTCATAATTATTTAGGGACACATATTTTTTTTTATAGTGAAAAAAATTGCAAACGCAGTGGAAAATGCCCATATACGAAAATGTTTTTGACAGAGTTTAAACACGAGAAAAGAGTTGAATTTATTCTTTTATAATATATTATCTCTAAAATAAAATTATATGGTTCGAAAGTGTTAGTAAGTACATCCTTTGATGTAAAAATAATAAACTCGTCGAATCATGAAAAAAATATATATAACTTAAATTAAGCGAGTATATTATTGGAGGAAATACTTTTAGAAATTTATTATCACTCTATTATCCTTATGCAATTTAAAATCCGTTTTTAACCCTTTGAGCGGTTTGGACGTATTTTTACGTTTCTCAACAACGACTTAAATCTGTTGTAGAAAAAATATTTTAAACGGAATTGTATTTTAAAATATAATATCAAATAAAGGGGTGTGAAGTTTGTATTTTAGAAACAAACAGGGAAAGAAAATTTACAATAAGATTATTTTTATAAGCATTTTTATTAATATGCAGGAAAGCCCTCAAGACGCTCGGAGGGTTAAATATTTATCTTTGCTGTAAATGAGTTTGACATATTGGATTAATCACTTACTGCGGTATTAATAGACTTATGGATGTTATTTCAAGTGTGGAATACCATTTGAACAAACAAAATACATGAAAAAGTGACATCAGTAAGCATTTCAGTCACTCTATATCAAAATGACTTTTAATTATAAAAATGAAAACATGTATTACGAAAGATTTATTCTATAAACTAAGTAGTTAAAAAAGCATACTCATATATAAAGTTTTTTATTTATTTCTAAAGATAAATTGATTTTTACAAAAGAATTATTCTTGCATGCATTGCGCGCATGATTTTTCACATTTGAATGGCTAAAAAACCAAGATATTTTTAATGCGTACATCTATAATGTGTTTTTAAAATAACTTACAATAAAAAAAAATAAAACTTGTCGATCTCGAGAAAAAAAAATAAAGATTATGTATCGAGATTTCTTTTATACAAAAGTAGTCGTGAATTCTATGCTTGTAACTGGAGAAACATAATAATATCTCATTTTAAGCCTCTTTACGTTTAAAAATTTCATCGAAAATTTCGTAAGATTCTAGTAAACCATTTTTTAGAAACCGTGCACGAAGTTATCATCGCTGTTCTGAGAAAATTGACTTTAAAGATTAAATCGCCCCTGGATCATATATAAAAAGTCTTAAAATGTTTTAGACTTAACTTCTCTTCTAATGCGAATTTTTGCCTGGTAGTTTGTTTGCAAATGTTTTTAAAGAGTAATATTTAATTATCAGGTACTTAAAAGAAAAACAAAACGATTTTTGGACGCTTTAAAGGATTCCTGACCCCTTATGTTCGAATAATTTTGTGAAAAATATGTAATGGTACAGGAAAACACTTATTTTTTTACATTATTTTTAAAATACATCATTGAATAATAGAAACGTATCGGTGTGCGGATTCAATATTCGTTTATATAAAACAATATGCAATTAAAATTTTCATAAACACTTTTTACATAAAATGAAAAAAATACTTTATTATCATAACTACATTGTGGAAAATTCTATCATGGAAGACGGTAGTATTTCGAGTGACGCAGCATTAAGCCTAAAATCGTATCGTATCGTATCGTTAAAATAGTATCGTATCATAGAATTCGTAGATGGCGGAACTCATATATACAGCTAACTCGACATCAAAGAAAACGCGAAAAGCCGCCTTTTAATAACTCAGCAGATATATGTCTTATTGTTCTGAATTTTGTAGAGCAGTCTTATATCTGCAGTCTAATCGTATACTGAAATTTTTGCATTTCTACGTGCAGTATATTTTGAGATCTAAATAGCCATTTTTAAAGTGAAAACGTTGGTATAATATCGAGGAAGTTCCTAATTTGAAAATCTCGAAAACGGTTCTAACGATTATTTTTAAATTGATACATAATATAAATGTGATTAAGGCGAGGTGAATAACACTTTTCTTTTTTCTGGGAAAACTCTCGTTCGTTAAATAATTCGATTTTTTTTCTCTCGAAAATGACACGGGCGATTTTTTAAAAATCAAATAAATATGTTTTAGATGAACCAAATAACAATTTACTTGTTTCCAGCAAGACTCTTGTTCGTTTTATAATGCGCATGAAAAATCGGACTATATTTCTTCGCCATTCTATGGAAATTTCACCGAAAATGCATGACACTGTATTCATACACATTCTTTCTTTTTAACCACTTTTGGGGAGAAAAATTTTGTCTTCCCACTGGCTGAGTGGCTAAGGGCCATCGTTTACTGACCTTAGGATAGGCAGTTCGATACTCCGTGGTACGTGTTTTCACATGTGAATGTTTTTTTTTTTTTTTTTTTTTTTTAAGTCTGCTAGTTGACCATTATTCTCAGTTCCTTTGTAATTTTTTTCATTGCTATTAAGTTAAATAAAATTACAATTATAATGACGCCAATTTGATGATGATTATTTCTTGGCAATTTTTCAACAATAAAAATATTACCATAAATTTTATAAATATATTTAATTTCAATCACTTTACAAAAAATATACATTAATAATTATTATTTGAATATAAATCACATGATCAGAAACGTAAAAAAATAATTCATTTCAGCTCTTCTTTTTATAATATCATTTTTTATTATTATGACGGTCAATCAATATATAATCACTGACATCCATAATATTATTATTATTATAATTATTATTTTCCTTGCATAAAAGCTATTGTGATGTAATAATTCTTTTATAATAAATAATTTAGTTGAAATGTTTTATTTATAAATATCAATGAAGTTTGATAACCCCGAGACAATTCTTTTTATTTAACTTTGCAATATTTACAGTTTACATAATAAGCATATCAGAATTCTGGTGTCGCCATCTTTTGACGCAATTGCGTAGTATTATAGAGAAATTTTTGATAAAAACATTGAAGCAGACAGTTTTTAAATCGAAGAATTATTTAAAGAGATATTTAATGTTAAATCTGGATAAAATTGTCTCATTAAAAAAGTCTCATAGGAAAAAAAATATACATGGGAATTTAATCATTTTCATTCAATTTAATCATTCAACAGAAACTCGAAGTTTGCAGAGTGCATTTATTATTCTTAACTTGCCTAATTTTTTGACGGTTTATTTCAATTTTAAATTAAAATTTTCAGAATTTCCAGAGATATTTTTTACATATTTTAGAAAATGTTATTTTAAATTGTTGCCAAATGTTAAACAGCGCAAAGAATAATATATCCTTTAAATTAAAAATTTATTCACACGTGACTATTATAAACAGAAAAAAATCCTTTTAAATTAGAATTAAATGATAACGTGTTAAAAGCAGGAAAATATTAAACATTACGTCATAAAAATTGTTTTTACACATGCTTACTTAAAATGAAAGAAAATTATAAAATAATCAATTATTTTCAAATTAGAATTAAATGATTACGCATTAAAAGAAGGAAAACATTGAAAATTACGTCATAAAAATTATATTTACACGTGAATATTAAAAGAAAAAGAAAATTTTTAAATAATAAATTCATTGATATGTGTTAAAAGTCGTAAATGGAGGAAATTACGTCATATTGGCCAAAGTGGCCAAAACAGTTTACAAAACACATTGCAAAACATATTGCAAAACAGTGTAAATTAAAAAATATATTTATATGAGAGATTTATTTCAAATTTCGAGATGATATTTTTAACTATAGTTGCTAATTTTAAGGTAGCGCAAATAATAATATTATCTTTCTAATAATAAAAATATTTTCAGTTGAATGTTACAAAGAGAAAGGAAAGTTTGGTGAAAATTATGTCAGATTTAAAATGTTACATTTAAAATCATTTTCTTATAGCGTTGTTAAAAAATACCATAAAGCAAAGACTCTGTTGACTTAGTTCCTTTTATATTTGGTAATTTTCAAATGTTTAACTAATCTTATTTAATCAAGCAGGGAAACAGCAACTAACATCAGCTGATTCGGTTTTGAAATCCCTCAGTAACAGGGAAATCCGTTTACAGTAAGATCGCCATTGATTTTTTAATTATACAGAGCAGCCTCGATTATCCGAGCTAATTGGGACTGTTAGTAAATCGGAATCGGAAATCTCGGTTAATAGAAACTGTGTGTAAAAGCTCGCCGTGCTTGCGAATTTAACATCTTTTTTAAAAAAATATATAGAACGTTTTTTAAATAATAAAAGTAAATATATGTAAAGTTCTGTTTCACAGCTTAACAAATTTAAAAAGAAAATCAACTACCAGTAGTAAATTTTAAAATGCAAATTGAAAAATTTACGAAAGTTCACACAGCCACTGGAAACAAAGCATTGTTCGCTATTGACTTCTCAGGGTCCAATGTTTCTTTGGAGTTGAGGGCTTTTGGGGGCAGAAGGGCCTGTATAGCACGGACAGTGAGCTAAAGAGTGTGGTTATTTTTAAGGCTCATTCAAAAGGAAAAAAAAAATCAGACTTTGTTATCGGCTCGGTTAACAGAAACCTCGATTAATCGAAGCTCGGTTAATCCAGGTTCTACTATAATTCAATCTTCCGTAATCTTTTTAAAGCAGGTCAAATTAATGGACTTTAGCACAAAGTCACATAGCTGATAACTGCCATGCTTGTTGGCCACCTTTTTTTCAAAAAGTTTGCTTCACCTTATTCAATTAATGAGATATCTCCGATAAAATAAGTCACATTTTCCCGTTCTAAAATACTGGTATCCAAAAATCGTAGCATGTAACTGACACTACAAGTACTCATGGAACTAGACTATTTTAAGTCTGATTTTTATTATAGACTATATAAAATTATTAAAAATATATATTATGATAGGAACTAGCGGGCTTCGTCCGCTATTTACGTTACGCATATAAAAATCATGTTTTTTTTAGGGAAAAAGAAATAAAAACCTATTTGACGATAGGTTTATAAAGACACATTTTGTATTTGTTATATTTCCGGGGATGAGGAGGGGGGGGGGGGCTATTTTGATTAAATATCGCAATTAGGCTACATGGCAGATATAATTATGATAGACACTAGCGGGCTTCGCCCCTCTATGGCGCCTTATGGGTCCAGCTTCCATGACTCAGAAACTACCTTTCGGACATCAATGCAACAGATTCCAAACGTTATAATTAACTTAATAATCACCCTATAGAGCATTAAAGTAAATTTATGAGTACTGCATACTATTTTTTATCGTAATTTCTGAAGAGAAAAAATTATTTCGGTTCCATTCTTAGGTACTGGTCTGAAAAATTTTGAAAAAGGGGGGAAGGAGGGGACATGAGACTGCTGTTTGTCAAACAACACAACGTGCTCTGGCTTATTCAACTTGGTTTTTGATGACTTCAATTGGAAGGTGGTTTGTTTAAAAGAGTGCGTTCCCTGCCCCATGAAAATTGGAACTATTGGTGCTACATCTATGTAAGGATCTAATAATTATAAATTAACATTTTGGATTTATTAATTTAAGGATAAAGTGTTTTTAAAGGAATATCAAATGAAACCCTCTGTGCGATCTGCGATTATACTTACCCAGTTGTTTTTATATACAAACTGCTATAAGGAAAATTGTAATAAAATAGTAAAAATTAAATCTGCATTAAATTCCATAAGTATCTTTTTTTTAATCATTTTATCACTAACCTCAAAAAAGTAATGATATCAATGCAAAAACCCTTGACGGGTTAAAAGTTTCTGACGCAGCACTTTATCTTATGCTCTAAGAATTTTAAATATGGAACTTAAAAATACTGATATCAAATTTTGAGTGACGTTATGCTATTTCTTAAAAAATATATTTGTATTTATTTCACCATTTTATTTTTGTTTTATTTATAATCGCATGTGCAAAAGTTATGTTCAACATGAAAAGCTGCATAAAATTTTATTCGCTGTTGCTTTATCATTTACATCTCTCATAAATTCAAAATATGTGTTTTAAAAGATATGATATAAAATTTAAGTGACTTTAAAAGGTTTGTTTTTTAAAATTCAATTTAAATTATTTTTGACTTGGTTAAAATATTTTTTTTTTACATCTACACAATACTTTTAATTTTCCAATTCACTGTTAAATATATCACTTTCATTGAATCTATACTATGCATTGAAATGTATTTATTTCAATAAATTGATTTATCTTTTGTGTCACGCTATTCAAAATTGTGAGTAAGATTTATGTAAATGGTTTCTTTGCGTCATTGTGTCCAAACTACATGAAATGTATGAAAAAGGATAGTTTGACGCAAATAAACCATTTACACAAATCTTACTCACAATTTTGAATAGCGTGACACAAAAGATAAATCAATTTATTGAAATAAATACATTTCAATGCATAGTATAGATTCAATGAAAGTGATATATTTAACAGTGAATTGGAAAATTAAAAGTATTGTGTAGATGTAAAAAAAAATATTTTAACCAAGTCAAAAATAATTTAAATTGAATTTTAAAAAACAAACCTTTTAAAGTCACTTAAATTTTATATCATATCTTTTAAAACACATATTTTGAATTTATGAGAGATGTAAATGATAAAGCAACAGCGAATAAAATTTTATGCAGCTTTTCATGTTGAACATAACTTTTGCACATGCGATTATAAATAAAACAAAAATAAAATGGTGAAATAAATACAAATATATTTTTTAAGAAATAGCATAACGTCACTCAAAATTTGATATCAGTATTTTTAAGTTCCATATTTAAAATTCTTAGAGCATAAGATAAAGTGCTGCGTCAGAAACTTTTAACCCGTCAAGGGTTTTTGCATTGATTGATTTTACACACAAAGAGCACCATTAAAATATTTTTCTCGAACATATTTTGTAATTTTAAGAAATATTTCATATTTTTTTTAATAATCAAATACCACATTCACAGTTAAAAACAAATTGTGATTCCACAGTAGTGGATAAAATATTTTTTTTTTTTTTTTTTTTTTTTTTTTTTTTTTTTTTTTTCGAAAGTGATTTTTTTTTTTAAGTAATATTTGGAAAAAATATGATTTGTAACCTAAGCATTTTTGATCAAGATATCGATTTACAGAAACTTCAAATATGCAAATCCAAAATTGGATTTTGTTTCATCGAGTGGTTTTTGAGTTATGCTTAAAAGTTTTTGGCTTCATTACTACTTGTTTTTCAGCGATTAAAAAATAATTAATTAACATTAGGAGTTCCAAATTTTAAATTTGGATATTTCATAAACTATTTAACCGAATGACTTCTTTGTGATTTCCGGAGGTAATATTTATCAGGAGACCCAAATAAAATGTCAAAATTAGGTGTCAGTATTAAAAAAAATTAAATTTTGAGACAATTTATGTATATAGAGGAAGCAAAAATATTTTACTGCAACAGTATTCCAGAAAATAATAAACAAGGAGCTTTGGGGCAAACCAAATTATTCTGCGACTTTCAAAGCAGGAGTAAAGACCGTCATTCGTTATTTTATTTATTTTTTTGGCACAGTGTATCTGATAATTTATACGAAAAATACAGACTATGTTTCTTTCTCATTTATATTTGAAAAAATTCTATATTAAACTATCACTGAGCTTCATATTGTGCTTCATGAAAAAAATTCGGAAAAGAATTGAAAAATTGTATTACTTTTTTAACTAGTCGGATGTACCAATCCCAAAACTTTCTTCTATCTCATACATGTTAATACTTCAAAATTCGCTATCACACTGCCAAAATTAAATGGCAATCTATGCATCTCATGAGGATTCTAAAGATATGAAATTCCGTGCATTAGTTCTTGAGATATGACTATCGCTGAAATCGTCTAAATCCAGCAAAATGCTGCCTAGCAGTGCCATCTATTAGATGATTTATACCAAATCCTAATCAGCAACAATTTATGTCAGCGTCTGACTGAATCTGAAGTTTGGAGAAAATCCGTGCATTAGTTTTTGAGATAGAGCTATAGCGAAAATCGTGAAAATTCCTGCATAGCAGCGCCACCTATTGGGTGATTAACACCAAAACCTAATTGACAACAACTTTTGTCAACATACAACTAAATCTGAAGTTAGATGAAAATTCGTCCATTAGTTCTATAGATAGAGGTATTGAGGCAATCGTGAAAAAGGCAGCACAGAAGCGCCACCTGCTGGGCGATTTACACCAACACATAATCAGTAGCAAGTCATATCAAGGACTAACTGAATCGGAAGTTTGATGAAAATCCGTGCGTTAGTTCTTAAGATAGAGCTATTGGGGAAATCGTGTAAATCTTACAAAATTCATCATAACAGCGCCACCTGTTGAGCGATTTACACCAAAACGTAATCAGCATCAATTCGTATCAAGGACTAACTGAATCTGAAGTTTGATCAAAATCCGTGCATTAGGTCTTGAGATAGAGGTATTGCGAAAATCGTGAAAAATGCAGCATAGCAGCGCCACCTATTGAGCGATTTACACCAAAAACTAATCAGCATCAATTTGTATTAGGGACTCACTGAATATGAATTTTTATTAAATTCCGTGCATTAGTTCTTGAGACAGAGCGCCCACAAAATTTGTGTCACATACACACAGACAGACAGACAGACAGACAGACAGACTCACAGAGTCACAGACAGACATCTTGTAAAAACATGTTTTTGGAATCTCTGACCCCTAAAACGTGTAAATCCGTCGAAAACCGGAATTCGAAAATTTTCATGAATCCAATACTTTCTTCTTGTAAAGACAGAAGAAAGTAAAAAATTGTAAGAAACTTGAATAAATAAAACAGTTTCATTAAAATTAAAGAGGGTTTGATTTGAAATTCAAATCATTAAGAACGCATTAGCTAAAGGGAAAAGAAAATACGAGGACAATTTAAAAAAATAAAAATACTTTTTGCATTAAAAACTTAAAATTATACTTTTACTTTTAAAATTTTAAAGCCAATGAAAGAAAGACAGTTGAAAGCTCTTCGAAATTACCTTTTAAATAATTTAGGGTACTTCATTTCTTAACTTTTTAAAAAATGAAATATATGGGAAACGTAACCAAAAAATTGTTCTAATGTTCCTGTATATAATTTTATCCCATTTAAAATTGAATATTAAAATCTCGTTACAACGAATATCTGGGTAGCAATGATTAAATTCGCTATACTGAAAAAATCGTTAAAGTGAATATTTTTATAATGAAGTGGGGTAATATGATTTTTTAATAATACAAATAATACTCGATAAACTGAAAAATTCGTTAAATCCACAATCGTTTTAACGAGATTCTAGTGCAGTTACACTTAGCCAACAGTGAACATTGTTAGAAAAAAAGATATGCACGTGAATTGTATGACTTAGATACTTTTAAAAAACGTTTACAAGATTCAATGCGCTTAAAGTGTTGAATTAAATTGTCCCATCGAAATAAAATAATTTTAAATTTTAAATTCAAATCATTAAGATTAAGGGAACACATTAAATAAAGAGAAAAGAAAACACAAGGACAATTTTAAAAATTAAAATAATTTTTCCTTTAAATAGTTATGAAGCATACTTTTGTATCTGAAATTTTAAGACAATCAAATAAACACATTTGAAACGTCTTCAAAATTACAATATATATATTGATGAATCCTTCATTTCTTTTTTTTTGTAGAAGGAAAGTAATGGATATCTTAATCTGAAGGCATTTATATTTAAAAAATAAAATACAAAGATTCACGAGAATATTTTAACCTAAAAATTATTCTAGCAAACATAATTCTGTGTCTAATGATTAAATATTATATTTAAATTTAGTTAATTGTCATTGACAATCAATTCAAAAGCAGACAAATGTCAAATAACAGTACGTAAATTATATACATGTTAGCAAAATGTTTTAATAATGACGTGATAAAAGCAAATTTGTATACCTAATATAATAAAAAAACAGAAAATCCACATACTGAAAAAAAAAAAACAATCAATACTACGCTTTTTAAATTCGTCAATGATATATGATTTAAATACTTTCAAATCCTTCTAAAAATTTCAAACGCATAATATTATTTCATTGTACATTAGCGTGGGTCGAAAAAAGCGAAATTTTTCATATCAACTTCTAATACCGCGGAAAAGTTGTCTTTTGTAATTAGAAGTTAAACGCAAAAAATATTTTTCAAATTGGTTAATACCTTTAGGTCGTGCATCGCACTTGAATTTTGGAAAATATGATAAAATTTTTGAAATTAAAGATGAAAATTTAAAAATATTCAGAACTACATCTAATAGTGTGAAAATGTGTCCTTTTATAATAAAAAGAATAACGTAAATAAATGTTTAAAATCATTTAATAATTTTAGTTCGAGCATTGCACTTGTTAGTTGGTTAAATATGATCAAAATTGGCGATTTTTGATATTAAATGATGAATATATATATATATATATATTCAGACCTACTTCTAATAGTGCGTAAAAGTCATCCTTTGTAAATGGTAGAATAACGCAAACGTTTTTAAAAATCGGTTAAGATCTTTAGGTCACTTATGGAATTTGAAATTCAGAAAATATTGTCAAAAAGGGCACATTTCTGTAATTCAGATGTCAGGTTCAAAATATATTGGTTATATTACTACTACAACTGCAATCCGAAAAGAACGCTTTAGAAGCGCTGTTTTATATATATCAGAGCAGAACACCTCCTTAGATGATGTCGTTGTAGTGGGGTGTGACGACACTTTTATCAATACAGGATTGAAAAAAGTGGTTATTCGAAATTTAAAAATGCCTATAGCGAAACCCTTGCATTGGTATACTTGCATTTTGCATTTCATTGAATTGCCTTTTAGGCATTGTTTCAACATATTGATGGAAAAAGCAATTCACAGGCATTATTTTATGTCCTATAGGTACACTATTATAAACATTCGACTTACTCTCCCGTCAGTCGATCGTTTACACAAATTCCTGTTACTAATAGTAATTTTATTTTATCCTGGCCATAATATGGTCATTAACATGGCAATAATACCTTCAAAGTACGGTAAAGTAACCATTATTTATAAAAAAAAGACAAATGACTGAACAGTTTTCTTCCAATTTTTAAAAGTGTAAGCCACCACCTTATAGTTGTGAAGGCATCTACTCTCACATGTTAATGTTAATATTTACCCCTTTCTCCCCTTTAAAATTATGCCTTTGAAATTCTCAACTTTAATTATCTGTCTGCATTTGGATTCAATTTATATTGTATCGCTCTTTTCCTTTCATAAAATTATGCAGTCAATTCTCATTCTTTTTCATCTTTTAACCTCAGCGCACTGCATTTAAAAGAAAAGAAATACTATCCTTTTTCGCCTAGCAACGTCTTTCAGATTTCATCCTTGTGCCTTATTTTTGATGATATGCAGAAATTAGTCAGACACATTATTTCTACATTTAAGCGACCGTTAGTCCAGATGCAATATATTAATCATTTCATTATTGGTACTCTGTCTTTATTTTATTTTATTTTATTAACGTTCATTTTTGGATTTCTGCCCCATGTGACTTTTGGCAACACCTCTGTAGAATTTTGACTTGTGGTTTTCGCCTCCCCATAAATTCTCCTTTATCAGTTGACATTAAATATTTCTTATTACAATTTTGAAGCCTCTCATTGTGTTATAATTAACGAATCTGACCACATATCGTCGGTACCATGTCAAACTATCCAATGTGAAAAGAGTGGGCTACTTTTTAAAAATTCGGCTTTCTTGATTGGCACCACTTTTTTGAAATAGTAAAAGGACATATTAATTAAGGCGAAAAAAAGGGGAATTTCACCATTTCAGAAAAGTGGTGCCAATAAAGAAATGTGAATTAAAAAAAAAGTAGCCCATTATTTTCACATTGGATATATTGACATGGTACCGACGATATCTTCACACAATTTATTCTCGCCATATAGTATACGTAATTGGTGAAAATCTATATGTAGTCCTGCCAACACTCGAACATTTGGAGAAAATGTAATTTTGATCATTCCCTACTGACTATTGGTGATAGCACAATGTAACAAGCAGTCTCTCTCTCCAACGTTCAGCGGCACACTCCCGCTGCCGAGGGCTCGCCTTACGAGTAGTACCTGCAATCCTGGTGTCCAGTTGGTCAATAAAGAATTGTTGCTGTACATGGCTGGTCTCATTCTGAAATATGGACTAATTCTTTCTTTTAATGTTGTTTGGTATCATTCTCAACATCAACACCTATCCAGGAACACAAAACACCTGTACACTAGTGTAACACTGTCTGTTGTCCAGTTTCAATTAAACAAATACAATATCCCAATAATGACTGTTAAAATACCAAATGGCTTCAGTTAAGATTTAAAAGATATATCTTCTTGAATTATGCAATTCTGTACGATTGGCTTCTGTACTGCGGATGTTGTTGTCAAAAATCAAGGATGATTTCTGACTAACGACCGCAAACAGGGCAATTAGGCTTTACGTATCCATTGAAAACCCTAACAATGAATTGAAACAATTTGTGTTATTCGCTATGAAGACATATGCGTGTGTATGGTTTGACATTAAGAGGAATCATTCTATTTTATAGTTGCAATGCATGCTTTCATGACGGTGAAACATCACGTCACTTACAGAAAAAATTGCAGGAGACTTTGTAAGAGGACTCTCTTACCGAGCACACATTCTTTGCTTATCCCAAAAACTTGTTATTTTCAATGAAAACATATGAATAATAACATATTGTATTGATAACATAAAGTATTGATATACAAACGGATCTGGAAAGCAATGCAATGTGTGATGTCTCTCTTTGATTCAAAAGATCTTTCATTATTTGAATCGAAAAATGTAAAGGCGTTTCCATGTCACACATAAGCTTTGGAACGATGTGCGAAACTTTTGACTGAAACTTCTGAAAAAAAAATGCGGTCGAAATAACAGAGACTGCTAAGTTGGATTAGATTTGCTTTCTCAATCACCAATGCTAAAGTTCGATAAAAAAAATTCTCAGTACAAGTTGTTACATATAGTACAGTTAATCAGGGTAACTTTGATTCGCATTTTCTCTACTTTCATATGCCACACTCTTATTTGAAGAATATTGTCGCAACTAGGGGCATAAAAGAGAAGAAATGATTCCTAAATTATTGTTTGACTATAAAAAATTAAGGAATAATAAGGATAAAAAATATAAAAAATGGATTTTTAGCCTGGTTCAAAGTTACCCAGCCATTTAGGGTAACTTAACACCATATGATAATTTTTATATAAAATAATTAATTATAAAAAAAAATTATTGTAGCCAGGACAACTTTAAACACAAAAAATGTTTCCAGATATGTGAAGACTGCAAATTTACATTGCCCAACATCACAAGATTTGTATAATTTATGATATTACAACAAATATCAGGCATGAGAAAAGTGGAAGAAGAGAACCATGAACATTTAGAAATTTAAAAAAAACCTGTTTATTGTTCATATAAAACATAAAAATGCAGTGAAAAACAATTTTCAATGTTTTAACTCTATAATATATCCATAGTTACAGTAATACATACAAGCACTAGTATTATTCAAGCAAGAATAAAAAACGTCGAACGTATGAAATCTCAAATTTGAGTAGCCCCGTCCTAATCACGCCTCTAAATGAATTTTATGTATTTTACACATATTTGTAAAAATATTTTCATGTCATATCTAATGCACACTTTCGGCATTTATATAAAATATACGTGCAAATATGGGAAATTTTCGACAGTAGCACCTATAATCAGTAAATTATATGAATCAGTGTAACTTTGATCCGGCTCAAAGTTCCCCGGAAAATGCAGTAAAATGCTAGTGCCTTCTTATTTTACATTTTATTAACTATTAATAAATAAATAATCACAAAATATTAACACATTTACAACATTTAGATTATAATATGTCTGATAAATGAGTATATTGTTACTTACTATGAAAATTTAATTGGATTACAACAACTTCAAAACAGCATTCAAAATTAACTTGAAAACAGTACTTCACAAAAATAGCTAGATGATGCAATTAATTGCACATAATGTTGCTAATTTATTTTCTAAAATAAAGAGTAGAAATCCCAGTTTAGAACCTTGTCAACAGAGCACAGTTCTGGAGTTTATTTAGTCTTTTAGATTCAAAAGTATTGAAAAATAGGAGGTGGTGCAAAGTTACACCCCGTGGTTCAAAGTTACCCTGATTGACTGTACCTAAAGTAGGTAAGAGAGGATTTCACAATTATTTCAAATTCTTTCAATGCACATCGTTTAAATTTTTTTCAACCAATACTCTTCAAAAGTGCTTTAATAAGCAGTGTTTATTATTTATTTTAATATAATTGTTTCAGTTTAAATAAATAATATAACTGATAAAACCCTATTTAAAACTTTTCATTATTATTGGGTTGGTCGGAAAGTTGTGTCATGTTGGGAAAATAAATTCTTACCGGAAAATTCTGCAAGGTAATTATTAGACATTAGATTTCGGACTCAATCTATAATAATTAAATGGTAGAATTTTCCGGTACGAATTCATTTTCCCAACACGACACGACTTTCCGATCGACCCAATATTAAAAAGATTGCACAACCAAAAAATATTAACGTAATTTAAAATTAGTTTTATACTATGTTTTTATGCACATAAAGCAATGCTTTTACATTAATAGACGTTGATGTGAAAAAAAAAATAATTTTGATCATTTACTTGAAACTTTGTCAATTTTCATAATATTTTTCTAATTTCAATGGCGATGCAATATTTGAACTGATTTCAATTTTTCTTTTTGCATTATTCTTGAATTTTCTAAACGCAAATATTATGCACTATTAGAATTCGGTATATGAACTTTTTAATCTTATATTTTTGAAATAAACTTTCATTTATTTCAAAAATCGCCAATTTTGATCATATTTTCCCAAATACAAGTGCACTGCGCGATCTAAAGATTTTAAATGATTTTAAATATTTTTTACGGTATTCTTTTTTATTCTTAAAGGTGACATTTAACACAATTAGATGTAGGTCTAAATAATTTAAAATTTCCATCATTAATTTCAAAAATCGTCAGTTTTTTATCACATTTTCCAAAATTCAAATGCGATGCGTGACCTAAAGATATTAACCGATTTCAAAAATATTTTTTTACATTTTAATTCTAATTAGAAAAGGCAACTTTTCCGCGCTATTAGAAATTGATATGAAAAATTTCGCTTTTTTCGACCCACCCTATTGTACAGTCTGTGGAAAAAAATAAGCACCTCTTACTAACTCTGCAACAAATTATTGTAGACGAAAGTTATTGGTGCCAAACGGTTGGAAATAAATTCTACTTTTAAACGATGTATGTAAAATTTGCCATGTACATATCAAAACGAACACAGACTTTTTTTTAAATAGCAGTTTCCAAATTGGACATCATAAACGAATTCTATACCTTTCAGTTAGCTTAAAAACGAATTTTCATGAAATTCGTACCATTAGTTTCAGAGAAATGAATTATCTGAAAAAGAGCCTATCTTAGGGTGTTGTATACAAATGGAATTTCTGTACTAGATTGTTGAAATGCTACAGAATGACTATGCCACTTCTATCAATGTATTATTTCTTGCCAATATGACCATTTCACTCGCTTAATATTTTTCGACTATTGCCAGCCCAAGTGTTTCAAATAAAATAAGATTTTTTTTTTTCAAATTATGCTTCTGTGAACATCATAGACTATCTTAAACTAACATTTTAATGTTTTTTAATTATAATTCATAAACTACCTGGAAGAAAAAATTCGCATAAGGCAGGTCATAATAAATATAAATATACATATAAAAATGTAGGTTGACATTCATATTTTTTTCGAATATTAATTTCATAATTTATTACAAATTCAACATATTTATGTTTGATTTTTTTTATTATACCCACACATAAAATTATCACATTAGGATTATAATTTTTGGAGATATTAATAAAAATATGAAAACGTAATTTAACCTTAGAATCTCTAAATTTTGAATCTTTACATTTCAAAGACATATCTTCCAAATGACTTGAAATTTCATTTCTATGCATAGTTTGAACCAAAGATTTAAAATATATTGTCCAAATGGGGGTGTTGCCAATGAAAAAAAAACAATGTTTGGTCTGTTTTTGATGTGTATATGGCAATCTAAGCAAATTTTGTATATATCATTTAAAAGTAGATTTTATTTCCAATCGTATTGTACCAGTAACTTTCTTCTATTATAATTAGTTGCAGAGTTAGTAGGAGGCGTTTCCTTTTTAATTCACGAATGTAAAATTTATTAAATGTATAGGCTGTTACGACTTTAATTCCCTATTTATTGTATGAGCTCAATTGCTAGAATGTATGGTATATTGCCAACTGGTGGAATTAACGTGTGTAATCATCGAAATGAAATCAGTGGAAATGGTCAATTGAATTAAAGTGTTTTTTGAGAATTTTTTTGAGAAAAAAACATGAATTGTGGTCAAACAATTAGGTGTGATTTTTAATATAAATATTGAATGGTTATAAAACAGTTTTAAAACAACTATTGTTTTCTTAGTATTTTGACTTTTATGGTTATCTCTTTTGTATCACTTTTTCTTTTAACTTTTCTTATCCAGCAATCCTTGGTATGGAAATAATTGCGATGGGTACAAGAAATACAGTATGGATATTTGACTTTTGTTGATGCTTTAGGGTCTATGAATTCAGAAAAGCTAATTTCTGTGGAGAGTCTTCAATTATTGTTTGGTGCCATTGTATAGTTTAAGGGGATGGGGTTTAGTCTTCACAAAAGCATGATAAGAGCGCCAATCTTGAGTCAGAGGACATGAGGGGGTAATCCTAGTGGATAGAAAGTATGCAAAAACTCAACAGGGTAATGAAAAGCATCATTAGCTTCCCTTACAGTCTCCAAAGGTTCGTACTTCCCCTGCTCAGTCGGCAGCTTGTTAAATAGAAAATTATTGATGCGATTGACAGAGCCATTTGTAGGAGTGAGAATGGCTCTTTCCCTTTGTCACAAAGCACTGGTCACTAAAGTCTGATGAATGATAGGGTATATTGTGTCAGTTAAACTGATCAAATCTCTCACAACTTCGGCTGTTTGAGATTTTTATTCTTCCATTCTCTTCAAAAGCTTACCATCTCTAATATCAAGTAATAAATTCTTAAACTCGTCTGACCTCAAGTCACGTTGAAGATGAACACGCATGTTAATTCTCAAGGGCAGGACTTTGACATAAGATGTATGTTTTGAAACAGGTCTTGACTTCATCTGCACGTGTCCCTCTTAGCACAACAGTGAATGTTCTGTCTAAAATCATCAGCCAAAAGTACCGTAACTCCACCCATGAGACGGTTGCAGCCCCTTATGCCCTGCAGAGTCCTATTTACAGCGTCTATACCTCACTTATGAACCATAGTGCACTCATCACATACGATAAGTTTTGTTTCTCGAAGCGCCTAAGCCATGGCACTCTGCTTAGAGATGTTACAAAGTGCAGACTCAGAATGATTAGGATTGAGATGTAACTTGAAAGCTGAGTGATCAGCCTTGTCTCCATCGATCAAGGTAGCTACAATACTCGAGGAAGCAACAAAAACGGGAATATTCCTTTCACGCCTAATCATAGCCAGCTACAGGTTAATCAAGAGTGTTTTGCCAGTGCCACCAGGGGCGCCAAGAAAGAACAACCTCCCAGAATCATAAGTGATACTGTGAATTATTTCATCGCAAGCTCTCCTCTGTTTTTGATTTAATTTTGAACATTTGCTTCAACTGCTTAGGTCAGCTTAACAGTATCGTAAGAATGTTCAACCAAGTATTAATGGTTGTCGACAATGCCCCTTGATCTCGTGAAGGTGATGGAAGTTCGAACTGTAGGAATGGTTTATTCAACATAGATATCACAATATCCTTAAGAAGGATAAGGCATCGGTCGTGAACGATGTCGATGACCAATTAGACATGTCTGCACTCTCTCTGCATTTTCCATTTGATATCTTCTGCAAAACTGTCACGGCATTTCTCCCATTTTTTTGGAGGGAAGTGTCTCCACCCTTTCTTGTTTTTTTTCCTGATTTCATCTGTAAATCTTTTCCTGCGTTTTATACTTCCTTAATTTTAACTGGCATTACAATGGTAGGATAGGTTTTGTCATAAATACACAGGTCAGCCTGAGCAGCAAGTTGGGACTGCGACAATATGCAGGAGAAATCCAGGTCGCAAAACATTGGTTCACTGGTGGTCAGCGATTGTTGGATATTATCAAGGTTAGTTGATAGTTTACCATTATCAGTATTTGTTATTTTACCCAATGGAATAAGAATATCGAAGTGTCCTTCATTGAAATCCACTATGAATTGGATTCTTTTGATTTCATGCAGAGCCTCTCTAAAGATAGCAATAATGGTGACATCTTGAAATACCTTAAACTCATAAGGACACATCTCTCCTGCAGCCTTGATTTCGCAAATAGTTCTGTAGGTATAAGGTTTAGACATTTCGTTGAGGTATCGACGTTTAGTATTTAGAGAGCCCCAGAGCGTTGTCGAGTAAGCGATTTGAACTTTCGTCAATAAATGTGTAGCACAATGTCCCCACGAATTTTATTAGCCATCGAGATGTTACCGTGCATAGGATATGACACGGAGGAGAACAGGCACGCTCAGTCACCACGGATGTTTACAATTTGACATGGGTAAAGGTTCTGTATTTCATTAATTACAACAACCTCTTCATCCATTATAGCTTATTTCTTTAAAATTAGTTTAATTAAATATTTCAAGAAACGACCAGTTGTTATTATAAAAAGCAAATGAAAACACACATGGAGTATTCTCACAATCGTTTGACTTTTGGGGAGAAAATCTGGCGAAATTAAATTTGCTATAATAACATTTTAATTTGACAAACGAATGCCTTAATGATTCAAAATAAAGAATAAATTTCCAGCAGCGAAAAAAAAATTATTTAACTGAGGTTTAAGTTAAACTTGCGAGTTTAATTTTCCTTACCATTTTACCACTAAAACTTTTTATTTTCTTCTGAATTTTTACTTATAATGAATTTGCATAGTACCCACAGGACATTCAAATAAGAAATAAGGACAATGTAGTATTTTTAGTACAAAATTTTGGTATAACATTGCCTTAATTGGGTGTTAAAGAAGGGACGGTAATGTAAAAAAAATGGGATGGTATAGGAAAAAAGCGACGGTACGGATGGAACAGCAAGGAAAATTATCACCTATTTTAGTCAGATCATGTTAAGACTAAGTGGTAGCCAAAATATTCATTGATTTTTAGAAACAGCTATTTGCATTGGATTAAATTTAAAAAAATCAATTTACCTCGAAAAGTGCAGGAATAAACCTTGGGGACGGTGAGACTACCATTAAAGCCACGATGCTTGAAATTGATATTTAAATACTGATTTAAATTCTACAGTAAATTTCCTGCCAAAGGATATATATATATATATAGAGAGAGAGAGAGAGAGAGAGAGAGAGAGAGAGAGTTTTTTATTGAGGGTGGTTTTGGGTGCTAGGGGTCATGATCGGTTTAGATCTGCAAAAAGTTTTCAGAAATTCCTACATAGGAGAGAATGCAATATGTAGTATTTCATACGAAATCTACTTAAAAATTAATCTGATAAAACAAGAGTTTGTCTGCGAATAATTTCAGAGATATCACAAAGAGCTCCTACCGCCCAGACGGTTAGTTATGATGTTGATGGGTCACGAGATTCACAGGATCACGCATAACAGCTCTGCACTGAAAAGTAGCCAAGTGCTTCGTCATGGAGAGTTCTATGATTGAGAACTTTCTTAGAATGAAACTTAGAACCTTATTTAATTGGTGTCAGATGATAATAAACAATGCCCGACACAGCACAACACACCCTCAGGCCACATAGCGGTGAACGAATTTCTATGGGCCTAATGTACAGTGTAAAATAAGCTAAATGAATGAGAGACGAAGAAAAAGAAAGAGTAAAAACAACTAAAAGAACGCCACAAGGGGTATTTTGCACCGAAATTAGTAAAGACTTGAGTTCAGAGAGGCAGACGTGGTTCGTTGCACATAAAAAGGATAGCGCCGGCTTTCTAAAATACGTCATTGGATAAAAACTGTCTCTTGGAAGCGGGTTCCGTAGCTCATACGGCGGTCTCCAGTGGCGTAGCTGCGGAAAAGTCGAAATACTCTGGATACAACTAATTTTATAATGTTATGTGCGCCTTATCTATTCGGAGAAATTTTTGCTTTTCATCAAAGGAAAGAAAACTTTACAGTATTACTGGTATCCAGAGCATTTGTACCCCCCTCCCTTGCTAGGCCACTGGCGGTCTCCTTAACCCTTAAATGCGTGATTTTTTATTTTGTTTCGAAAGAAATATATATGATTCTCTAAAAGGTTTATTACAAAGGAAAAATAATGAAAACAATTAGAGATACATTTTTCATATAATATGTTAATCTTTTCTTCTGTTGCACATCTGCAATACAAAACTATTGTCGTGTGGTTGATTTACGCTAAAATATTGCACATTAGTAAATATTCTAATAAGTATGTCTTCAAATGCCTTACTTTATATAATTATTTATTTTATAAAACTTAACCTTTAACCCTTTAATTCCCATGATAGTATACGTTCTAGAAATTGCATAGTTCAGAGAATCTGACTTTACACCAGAAAATTTGAAGGGTTAATTTCGCTTTATTTAAATACGGAATGTCTGTTATTAATTAAAACAAATATTGTTATTTCAGTTTTCTGGTATGAATTAGGTCTATACGAATAAAAAAATCTATTAAATTCAAAACACTGTTGTTTGCATATATGCAAAGCTGCGCACTAAAGGGTTAAGTTTCCCTTTAATTCATTTGAAGACTCTCGGATAAAATGGATATTTAATGGATATTTAGTAGTAGTAGAACTATTTATTTAAAAATGTACTTATTGTTGAAGTTCAGTAGAACTTTATCAATTAATGACAAAATAATTTACTAATGACCACATGCGTACAATTTTACACATTTTCAATAGAATTTTTCGCATTTTCTAACCGTAGTAAAACACTGCAAATTCATAAATAAGCGGAACGATTAGACATTCCGCCATTTAAATATAAAATAGAAATTTTCTTATCGTAAATAGTGGTATCAGACTGCTTGGAAATTCCAAAAAAATATATCCACATTTTATTAACAGATGATTATTGTTTTAACCATGATAAATTCGTCAATGATATTGGAAGTCTCCATGCTACAGGGATTAAAGTTGATAATAGACATAAATAGTACAAGAAATGCACCATTTCACTTAAGGGGTCTCAGGACTCTTAAAGCTTTAAAATTTTGGAAATTTTCATTTTCTTAGGTGTTAAACTCCAAGCTTTTCTGAACATTTTGATATAATTGTTTCCTTGAAATTCCCATTAGAACAGAAGTTATGGCTTTTAGAATTATATCACAATAGCTGAAGCACCATTTACGAAACTTTGAAGTCATTTTTCTCCAAATGACGTTTTTGAGCATAAATCGCATGATATCTCAAAAACTTCTGAATATTTTTTTTAATGAAATTTTCAAAACATATGTTTCATGTTAGCCTATATAAACTGAACTTGAAATTTATTTTTTATTGTTCAAGAAAAACTTTTTTAGGTGATTATACTATAAACAATATCAGAATTTTGTATTAGCTAAATACAACTTTGTATTAAAAATATAAAAATGCTTTAAATACAGATTTATTTAGGTGCAAGGTAATTATTATAATCTGAAATATAGTTAGGTACCAAAATTTCCATTCTAGTTGCAAAGCGTATTTTGTAACCCTGCGCGTAAGCTGTTATACCAATTTTATGCTCTTCAAATGTCTGACAGTTTGGAGCCCACTGTAAATGCTAATTCTGCATCTTGCAATTTTTTAAATATATGAAATGAAAGGACATACATATAACTTTCATCCCCCCGAATTATTTTTTTAAAATCATGTACATTTTAAGATATTAAATGTTGCAAATGGTCTTTTTTTTTCTTTTTATTCCAAATTTAAGAGTCCTGAGACCCCTTAAAACATACTCGGAATCACCCTCTCTCCTGGTTGGTTTCTCTAAACGAGCCATGAATCAAACAAAGTATATCGAATAATTTGACCTAGTATTTTAAAGCAATGTGGATCTTTACCCAGATAGTACTTTCACATTACGAAACACGATACAAACGCAATAGCGTCATTATATTTTTAAATGTGTCATACAAAATTTCAGCTAATATGAATCAACGAGTTTGGTTATTTTTTTTACAGTAGGATAACTAGCGATATCTAATATACCCAAAACATGTCATTAAAACTGTCTAACTAACAATTTAAGCTTCATCAAAATACGTCAAGTGCAAAATTTTAAATGGGCTATTTTGTAAAAGTCGATTTCACCTGGTTATAGAACTTGTCCCATATATATATAACTTCCCAACGTAGAATAATATGTTACATACTAAAACCTTCACCAAAACCTTGCCTAAAAATGTTCCACAGAATTCCACTAAGCAGAATCTTGTTAAAAGGATAATCTTTCATAATCGGTTTTATCTAATTATATAATTAACACGATAATTCTATAACAAAGCAACGCAGAGCAATATACAATATACTAAAATTATTCCTGAACACTAACAGTTATAGTTGCTTAAAATCCGTCCATTTGAACTGTTTAAAAAGAACAAGATTCACCTGATTGTAGAACTTTCCCCCAGGATTATATATTTGAGCAACGTAGAGCTTATCACCTAATAGTTCGAGTTCCATAGAAATTCATTTATCAGATTTTTTTTAAATCGTTCATAATGTTATTCAGCTCACTATAGAACTTCTTTTATAATTCTATAACTAAGCAACGTAGAAAAATATGTTATGTACTAAAACATTAAAAAAAATACCTAACTAACAGCGCAAGTCCCATAAAAATCCATCCAATGAGAGTCAAAATATAAACAACCGGAATGAAATTATCATTTGTATTGGATATGTTATAATAGATACATTCGATTCTTCAAGTTTTTAGAAGTAGCGATAATTATTATAAGTTATATTGCCCTAAGGTATTAAAAAGTTATATTGCCCCAGTTATCGCGATAATATTAAAGGTGTCCTATTATGAGCTTCCCTCTTCCTGATTTGATCCAAAAAATAAATAAATATTTGTGATTATTCTCTAACAATCTACCTATGCCTATTACCTTTTTACAAATTGTTAAAATGTTTTCTTTATTTAATTTTCATGCTGTTTTATGAAACAACATGATTGCTTGAATTAATAAATGAAAATAACAATGTATAAATAGTCTAAAATACTTTCTAGTGCATTTTTACCGGTGGATTTTAAAAAGTGCATTTTAAAATTACGAATAAAATTTTTTGCAGTAACATGGAATTAAAAAAAATAATTTGTCTCATAAGGAGGGTCGACGACAATATGTTTTTAGATATCAATAGTATACCAAATTCACTAAGATGTAATTAAAAATTTAATCTGTACACATATGAAAATTACGTAATTGATTATGTATAGATTCAACTGCACATAAACACAATTACGTACATACACATGCATACATGTATATATAATGAAATCTATCCAAAAAAAAAAAAATACGTAAATAAAGGAAACAATGCAATATACATTCTAAAAAAGATTTGGTGATTTTGTAATTATTTAAACTTTCTATATAAAAAGTAACTTTCTGGAAATTAAACAAATAAGACTATTTGTTTATTTATTTAACAAAACGCTTGTGATAATTCTTTAAACAAAGGGGAAATCGCCTTACAAAATGATGCGTCATCAAAAAAATCTTTCTAAAATATCTTTAAAATATCTTTAATTTTTACAATCAGCAATTGGAAAGAAAAAATAACGTGCAATAATTTCTATAAACATATTTTTCCACAATATTACCTTCATAACTCTTATCCAGCAAAATTTAGTGCTTACGACTTGAATTTCTATAAATTGTAAAATCACACATCTTTTACGCAATAAAAACAAGATTTAAAGGTTTTTTTCAAAAGAGGATTACTCCGTATTTACTCCTTATTATATAACTTATTTTACTAGAATGTTCTTAAACTTTCATAATAAAATGATTCATTAATTTAGAAGTTAAAAAAAAATCCACAAAATCTTAAAATTCTGTTAAGTATGACATCTTATAATCTGTCGATTTACTTGGATTTGCGTAATTAAAAGATTTTACCTTTTTCAAGATAAAATTTGCTGTTTAATTTTAGCAGTAACTTTTCGTTTACGTATTTTGCTTTAACCATCTCGCTGCGTAAGCAATTCTTCGCGATGAGTGTATTTTACAAAATTTTTAATCTTTTTTCACCTGTTCTTTAAAGCAGAAATTTTTGACTATCGTAATCGGGGAAAATGTCCTGATTAAATCAAAGTTTTCTCTAAAAAATAAACTGGTGGGAATAATAAAATAGTATTAATTAAACGGAAAAATGCATGCCCGAGCATATCACGGGTTGCGCAGCGAGAGGAGTAAAGCGAGATAAGTAGAGTAAAAGAAGTTTTTTCTAATTAAAACAATATCTAGTTCAAAAATTTTAGTGTCCAAAACAGAGATAAAAATAACAATTAATGTACCATTAAAAATTAAAGCGACTTTTAGTACATTGTAAAAAAAAAAAATCAAATATTTTTTTATCTAGAAAAATATGATATAGGGGAAGTTAGTACACAGTGAGACGAAAATGATTATTACTTAACAAATGGCGACGATTTTTATTCTTTTGAAAAGATTTTTGCTACGTCTTTAAGCTACACAAATACGCTACACATTAATGTATGAATGGTTTATAAAAAATTATTTATAAAAGCACAGAAGCAGCATAACGGAGTATCGAAAATTGTCTCATTGTGTACTACTTGTAGTACCAATGTATATATTTTCCTAAATCATACATTTTTACACTCTATCAATAATTTTCTGTAGTTTATGATTTCTAATTAATAATTCTAGATTTTCAAAATATTAAAAATATGAGCCTCGGATGCGCAATGGTAGACCTTGTGCTACCTTCATGCAAATTTTCATCCTCAAACGTTTAGCAGGTTTCCCTAGCCATCGGACGCCCACACACACAGAGAGAAAGGGAGAGTGAGCGAAAAATCTTCTTTTATTAATAAATAACTTTTTAAACATCAGAACGACATTGTAGGTACACAACAAGACATGTATCACTGTGTACCACTACTGTGTTTCTCACTGTGTACTTTAGTTACGTTGTAACAAAATGGATGCCACATCTGTTACCTCAATTTCATCGCTTTAAAAAGTTTATGTTGTTTTGCCGAAATATTCTATTATTAGATATAGCTAGGTATGATTAAGTAAATATATGTAATATTGAAGGAAATAAACTCTAAAGTAGGCGTTTATGTAACTTTAACCACTATAAAATAAGGAATTATTTACTATTTTGTTGGACGAGTAACTGAAGTGCCGAAACTACATCCACGTGTTGCATAAGATGAGGTCGTTATGTATGTGTGCCAGCTTGAAGAAAAAGTTACAACTATATGTCAAAGTGGCTGCTGTCTCACTGTGTACCATGTCTCAATGTGTACACCCCTACCCTAATCTTGAACAAAAATATACCTCTTCCGAGTTATGCACGACTCCGTAGAGCGTTCTTTACTCTACATATTCCATAAATCAATGTAACTTGGGGATTTAAAGAAGCATTTATTAAAACTTTGTTTATTTTGCTACCACGGATTTCCGGAAATATTTGCGAGTACTTTTTATAGTGATTTAATCAGTTTTCTCAATCCGGATTATATATTTTTCGAATCCTATCCAGTCTCAAGTAAACATTTTAATGTTAACAAAGATGTTTTGTAGACAAATATGATAAATGTAAAGCATTGACATTACCGTTCAAATTATTATTATTTTATTATTTCGTTTTTATCTCATGCACAGATTTAATTATGCAACTTAAAATATTTAATTGAGAATGGTGAGTATCCTAAAAACCGATATTCCGGTTTAAGAAAACGGATTAATGCTCTACAAAATACACGGAAACGTTTCCAAAATTCAGTGTCAACAAAAAAGTGTAAAGTTTTTATAAATGATTATTTTAATATCGAAAATAAATTCATTTCTGAGGTTACTTAGAATGAACAAAGGTTTTGGATATTATTAGTAGATTCGAAATTAAATTAAACTCTGTAGCTCGCCAATACTTATGAATCTTGAAATGTAGTGTCTAACTTTGATTTCGTGATCATTGCCTTGGATTGCAGTACAACAAAGGCCCCGGTCATGTGGCCAACCTAACCTGTTTAGTTCCCAAATAAGCCTGGTACTTATTTATCGATCCGAGACGGTGAAAGTTTGATTTTGTTTATAAATGATTCCTAAAATCACGAAAATAATTTAGTTTCTTAGGTTTGAAACATTTGTCTTTTTTCTGAAGCATGCGCAAGTTGGAGTACTTTAGGGAGGGTAATTTAACACAACAGAGTGATATTTTTCTAAACGCTTTTTAACGCAAATATAACTTGTTAAATGAAAGGTATTTACAGCTAAATACCATTTCTAAAGAATAATTGCATCAAAAATTTGGATAATTAATCTGAGTACATTTAAAGAGCCTTCTTATAATTAACTGTGTTTCTTCTAACAAAAGGAAAGATATTGGAAATACGAAAGTTACACAATATGTTTCTCTAACCAATAAAAATAACCTACTCTGAAAAAAAAAATTATATGTACACATTTGAAAATTACGTAATTGATTATGTATAAATTTAACTGCACATACACACAATACATATATACACATGCATACATGTATAAATAATGAAATCTCTGAAACAAAATATGTACATAAAGGAGACAATGCGATATACCTTCTAAAAAGGAATTGGCGATTTTATAATTATTTAAAGTTTCTGTATAAAAAGTAACTTTCTGGAAATTAAAAAAAAAAAAAAAAAGATTTTTTATTTATTTATATAACAAAACACCTGTGATATTTTTTTAAACAAAAGAACTCTCAGAAATAAAACTCTCACTTTTGACGATTCAGAAATCCTTAAGCTGTATTTCGTCGTTTTTGACGATCATTTCCTATCAACATCACGTGACTTTTAACGAAAGGCAAACTCTCAAATATTTGACGAAAGTTTTGTCTCAATCAGGGTCAGACTCAATGTATTTTAAGGAAACAGTTGCTGTACCTCCTCAAATTCTGCGATTTTAGCAAGCAGATATTTGCTTATTTATATTTAGTACATGTATTATATTTATTAGTCCTGTAATAATTTACAGTCGGACCTCTATTTAACGAAGCTCTATTTTGCGAATTTCTCTATTTTGCGAACTTTTACTTGGAACCAAGAACATTTTGCAAATTTCTTCGTAAAATAACCTCCACATAGCGAAGTGTATTCTCTATTTAACGAACTTTTCCTTGGGATCTAATTTTTTTTTCTCCCGTTCCTTAAAATATTACTGGACATTTGAAACTTATTCTTCTTTTTGATACATTTTATGATGATCAATGACCATGAACAGGTCTTACCAAGCGCCTAACTCACCGAGAGCAGTAAAATGGTTGTGATGATTCTTTGCTTTCCATCCAAGAAGAGCAAACTTTCAATATCCCCTTTTAACCCTTAATGGAGATGCCCCGTGTTCTTAAACTATAGTTTCTCGTTTTCTAGATTGTTGATCATGACCAATCGTGTTGGTAATTTCGGTTCTTGTAGCTCGAAAATTTCAAAGCGAAAGTGCTTGAGCATCAAAGAAAAAAAAATTATTATTGATGAGGTGGATAATGTCATGAAGAAAAAGAATAAGGCTTTAAAATTTTATATTCCTGCAAACAACTTATCAACCATAATAAAAAATTGTGATTTTAATGTAAAATTATTTTTTTAAACTGAAATTACAATGTATTTCCAGACAATGTTTTGTTTCATTCTTATTTCCCTTGCAGATTTCTTTTTGATGGATAAATAAGTAAAACAAATAGATATAATCTATAAAAAAAAGTGTCACTAATTACTTTTTTTAATTATATTTAATGTTTATGGACTTAAAATGTGTTTTACGTAGTTTAAAGTATTTTAAAAGGTGACTCTCTATTTAACGAACTTTTTTTCGGGATTTAGCGACTTCGTTAAATAGAGGTCCGACTGTATTTTAAAACAGCACTTTTTAGTGCCTTTCAGAAAATACTGAAATGTAGGTAGTTATTATTTCTTCATTAGTTATTTTTTTAGCTGTTAAAACTTTAAGGAATGATTATTATTTATTTATTTATTTATTTATTTATTTATATGTTTTTCGTTATGTTTTAATTCGAAAAGAATAAATTTCCCGTGTTCTTCAAAACCATTCAAAAAGAAAATTTGGTCAATAAAATTTCAAACTTCCAGGATATCTTTTTAAAATTTATTTAAGAAGTATATTCTGTTTTAAATCAAATTTAAAATAAACATAATTGATCACTCTCACCTTTAAAAACAGTAAAGTGTTAATATCTTATCCCTCTACTCAAAGTGATAAAATCTCACGCAATATGCACTTCACAATTGGTTATTTGTGAGCAAAAAATTAACCAGTACATATTCTAACCATTCATTGAGCAAAGAAAATTTCACTAATAAATTATTTATTCAAGCCATACTTATTCAACCTTACTTAAAACTTTCAGAAATTATAGTAACACCGATAAAATTACAATCTACCTTATAAAAACATAAATACGCAGCAGAATTCATTACGTCAATCAATAAGCAAATCTTTACAAGTCTCCAATAACCTTGTTGGAAGAGCAACGGTCTCCCACGCCAAAGGCCGCGGGTTCGATTCACCCCGAGGTAAACGAGGAGTGAATTTTTTCTTCCCTCAGTCAATAAGGAGCTTCCAAACTGTTCAATAGATGGCGCCACCAGCTAACTTTTGACGAAATTTATATCGTCAAGAAATTGAAGAAAGTAATTTCATTAATTTGACGAAATATTCGCTCGGAGCATTTCCCTGAAAACTGTTTCGTCAAAAATAAATTAAATTTCGTGAAATCTGAGTATTCATTTCTGAGTGTGTGGGAAATGGTCTTACAAAATGATGCGTCATCAGAAAAATCTTTCTAAAATATGTTTAAACTAATTTTTTAGAACAGCAATTGGAAAGAACGCTAAAAGTAAGCATTTCACTGTAAACATTTGCTGACGTATTCACTTATTATTACGTTATGTATTATTATGATGTAGTTATACAGTGTGACCTCGAAAATCCGGCATTCATAGATCCGGAAACTTAAAAAATCCCCCCCCCCCTTTTTTTCCACTTCCAACTTACGGGAAGAGCATAAATAGCAATTATTTTCGATTAAAAACCGATGTAAAAACGTTGCATTAGCGGACAGTGAGATCGCTTATACGCTGTGTTAAATAGAATCCTCGATAACACTGGTAGCAGCTCAGAGGAACGATGACGAGGACCTAGCAGAAGATGAGTTCTCACCGAAAAAAAGCAAAAATTTGATCGGAAAATTAACATAACTTCAAAGAAACAAGATTGTATTTCTGAAATCGATATTCGTCACTTGTATAAAATCCAAGAAAGAAGATAGTTACTTGACATTGATGCTTGAGAAATTACATGAGAAGAAATGACTACACTACTTATCAGATTTTTTTAACATATAAAATATCAACAAATGTAAGTTTTTTAAACATTCAATTTTCTCACGTCTATATCATTTGGGTATGTATTAAATTACGAATAAATGTCACTATCAAGAAAATCGTAAGTAGTTTTGAGATTTTTTCAGAAATTTGTATTTTCAAAAATCAATTAAAAATTTGCAATAGCTGACATTCACACAAAACAAGCACGAGAGGATGCGGATACACTTATTGTCACCACAGCAAAGGACCTTGCACTACAACATAACTCTGTTATTGTGGGTGAAGACGTCGATTTGCTAGTTATCAAGATTTGTCGCTGTAGGGGTGTACATTCAAATGTATACTTTCTAAAGCCAGGCAAAGGGACAGTTTCACCACTCATTTTTTATTCTGACTGCAAAATTGATCAAGCGAAACAACATATTATTTTTGCATGTCATGGGAGGCTATGATACTACTTCAGCCTTGTTAAAAGTAGGAAACATCAGGTTTCTTCAGACTCTCAAGAAAAACCCTGGATTAACTAATACCATTGAGGTTTTTAAAGACCCTGTGGCAGATGCTGATGCAGTTACTGATACTGGAAGTCGTTTTTTGGTCTCAGTGTATAAATTTTCTGACAAGGAAGCAACGGCATTAAACAAATTGAGGTATTTTTGTTACCTTAGGTCTGCATGACATCAATCCATTTGGCGTCCTTACCTCCTACTGAGTCTGCAGCTCAGCAACATTCCTTTAGAGTATATTTTCAAGTTCAACAATTGCTTGTGAATGAAAAAGATCCTGAACAATGGGGTTGGAAGAAAATGAAAGATGGTCTGGAGCCAGTAACTACGCTACAGACATCAGCACGTCAAGCGTTTTGAAACTCATTTCTTGCAAATACAAGATGACCTGCCAGAAAAACTGTGGATACAAAAAAGCAGTCCTCAAGTGCCCCAATATGTGTGTGAACTGCGAAATCAGTTGCAATAACATGCCTCTTACTGAAATCGCGGAAGACGAGGATGATCCGGAATTCCCTGAAGTACTTGAAGGTAAATATGCATAAATAATTCTATTTCAACTTTACTTTTTCACTAACTTTTTTATTTTTGTGGTCAAAATATTTATCTTAATACAGTGGTATAACTACTCAATTTTCAAACAATTAGAAATAAATCATAAATTATTTCTTTAAACGGTGGTCGTAATATAATTGGATAATATGTTTCCTAAATTGAGTTCGAAAAGTAACCATTCATGACTTGAGTTGTAAAAGAGGGGTTGCAAAAAAAAGATGTAAAAATCTTGTTACGATAAAATGTTGCATGAATCATTACTTACTTAATTAATTACAATTAGTTCCATCGTTTTTTAAAATACTATGTGCACCAGAGCTGCTCAGAAGCCTAAGCTTCGACCCTTGGATGTTTGCAGCCTTCGCCTACGGCTAGGGCAGCAATCTTCTCCCTCGGGACAAAAACGCCTCTTTCGCGCCCAGGTTCTTTAATAAATATTATATTTATTTTTATTTTTTTTAGGTGTAGAAGAATTGGAAGGCATTCCTGCAATCATGCAAACTTTGGCCAAGAGGGTTCGATTTGACTAATGAGTGTCATTTCAAGTCAATAATCATTTAATAATAAGTGTTGCATAAAAAATACCTACGTATTTTATTATACTGTATAATATTAAATACTAACCAATCATTAATCACTTTTTATCTTTTTGTTGTATCTATAAAACCTAACGTGAAAGTTTCACATATCTGTGCAGACGTCTTATGATGCATTTTGTATGTTTTCAATAAAGAGGCAGCTGACTACTTCATGCATTCATCATTGTTTTTCTCATAACTATTCACGGCCCAAAAAAATTACTTGCACATAAATTGCAGAGAATTCTATCAATTTCGGAAATACAGTCTTGTTTCTTTGAAGATGAGATTAATTTTTCGGTCAAATGTATACATTTTTTCGGTGAGACCTTATCATCTCCTAGGTCCTCGTCTTCGTTCCTCTGAGTTGCTGCCAGTGTTATCGAGGGCTCTATTTGGCACAGCGTCAGCGATATCGCTGTCAGCTAATGCATCGTTTTTTATCTCGGTTTTTAATTCGAAAATAATTGCTATTTTTACTTTTCCCTTAAGTTGGAAGTGAAAAAAAGGGAGGGGAGAGATGACTTTGATGCCGGATTTTTTAAGTTGCCGGATCTCTGAATGCCGGACTTTCGAGGTCACACTGCATACCTACATCATAATAATATATAACCTAATAATAAGTGAGTACGTTAGCAAATATTTCCAGTGAAATGCTTATTTTCAGTGTTATGAACGTAATGGGTGTAAAAGAATATCTTTTTTTTTCAATTTTCCAAAATACTGGTTTTCGCCGATTTTTCAACGCCTCTACGGAAGCCATATATCGTACAAAAAATGATAAAAACATGAATTGTAGGTAATTTTCTCATCTGTATTTTAATATAGTGTCACCTTTTGCGTAAAAAGCTTACTTTCGTAAATTGTTATAAGCCTAAAGTTATAAGTTGTGTTATAAGCCAAAGACCAAAGTAATAATGTTAGTTATAAGCCAAAAAAAAAAAAAATCTGCGATTTTTAGTGTTTTTTTCACGATTTTTCATATTTGCCGAGAGAAATTTTGTTGGACAACTTCAGATTCGTGTTCAGCACCCCCAAAAACATAAAGTAAGACACTAAAAACAATTACACCAGAATTTTCCACTTCAAACTCTAATTTGGCTGGACTATTATTATAGAACATATTTTACTACATTTTTTTAAAAACTTTCACAATAAAGTGATTCATTAATTTAGAAGTTAAAAAAATTCCCACAAAATCTTTAAATTCTCTTAAGTATGACATCTTGTAGTCTGACGATTTACTCGATTTGCGTGGTTAAAAAATATTACCTTTTTCAAGATAAAATGTGCTGTTTAATTTTAGCAGTAACTTTTCGTTTATGTATTTTGCTTTAAACAGAGAGAAGTAGAGTTAAATATGTATTTTTTTAAAAATTAAAACAGTATCTAGTTCAAAAATTTGCTAGTGTCCAAAACTTGGATAAAAATAACAAGTAATGTACCATTAAAAATAAAAGCTACTTTTAGATCACTGTAAAAAAAAAAAAAAAAAAAAATCAAATATTTCTTTATCTAGAGAAATATAATATAAACAACAAAAAATATGCAATAAACTCTTCCGAGTTACCCACGCTTTCGTAGAGCGTTCTTTGTCTTTACAAATCCCAGAAATCAATGTAACTACGAGATTTTAAGAAGCATTTATTAAAACTTTATTTATTTTGCTGCCACGTTTTTCCGGAAATATTTACGAGTACTTTTTATAGTGATTTAATCAGTTTTCTCAATCCTAAATATGTGTTTTTCGGATCCTATCCAGTCTCAAGTAAACATTTTCATGTTAACAGACATGTTTTGTAGACAAATATGATAAATTAAGAGCATTGACATTACAGTTCAAATTATTATTATTTTACCATTTTGTTTTTATTTCATGCACAAATTTAATTACGCAGCTAAATATATTTAATTGAGAATGGTCAGTATCCTAAAAACCGATATTCCGGTTTAAAAAAACGTATTAATACTCTACAAAATACACGGAAACGTTTCCAAAATTCAGTGTCAACAAAAAGTGTAAGATTTTATTTTTTTTTAATATATCGAAAATAAATCATTTCTGAGGTTACGTAAAATGAAAAACTCTTTTGGATATTATGAGCAGATTCGAAATTAAACTAAACGCCGTAGCTCGCCAATCCTTACGGATCTTGAACTGCAATGTCCAACTTTGTTTTCTTGATCATTGGCCATGGATTGCTGTACAGCTTAGGCCCGGTCATGTGGCCAACCTAACCATGTAATATTTACCGGTACGTATTTATCGATCCCGGACGGTGAACTTTTGGTTTTGTTTATAAATGCTTCCTAAAATCACGAAAATAAATTAGTTTCTGAAGTTTGGAACATTTGTCTTTTTTTTCGCATGTTTTTATGTGCATGTTGGAGTACTTTAGCGAGGTGTAATTTAACAGAACAGAGTGATATTTTTCCAAACCCTTTTTTAAGGCAAATACATCTTGTTGTTAAATTAAAGGTATTTACAAGTTAATAACAATACCTAAAAAATAATTGCATCTAAAATTTGATAATTATGCCGAATATATTTTAAAGAGCCTTCTTATAATTAACTGTGTTTCTTCTAACAAAAGGAAATATATTGGAAATACAAAACTTTACACAATATGTTTCCCTAACCAATAGAAATACCCTACTCTGAAAATACAAAGAAAGCATACTTTTTAAACTGATATGTCAGCAATAGGAAAGAGACGCAAATCCTAAAGCATGTCTTAAATAGTTTGAAGGATAGCAAAGAAATATCGAACAATTTTATCTATAAAATTATATTTTCAAACTATTATCTTTTGTAATTCTCCAAAATTTTATGTTTACTCTAAAATCTTTTATAAACAATAAAACCACATACCTTTTCCTCAATAAAAACGACATTTATTTTCTTTGTTCCAAAAGATAATTCCATTATTTTCTTGACTTTTATAGGCCATATTTCAGTAGGGTTTTTAAAACCGTCCTTAATAAAATCATTTATCAATATGAAATATTAAAATAAATACCCACAAAATCTGAAAATTCTTTAAGCATGATATCGTATACCGTGATGATTTATTTGGATTTGGGTGTTGAGTTACTTTTAAACAAATAAATTTATTTTTGTTAATTCTTTATTAAGTTACTTTATATTAAATACAAAAATTTAATAATACAAGGGTATCCATACCGAGCTTCTTGGGTTACAGAATATTAGTAAATACAATATATATATATATATTTTTTTTTTCGAAAATTCTAATAGATTTGTTTTATTTAAGATATTAAATTTTTAGATTGCCCACACAACACCGAAAATGATATTTAAATGAGAAACATCAATTATATATTCAGAAAACATTTCAAAATTTAATTAAATATTTTCATTTTTGCCGCCTGCGAGGAGTTGATAGCCGAGAAAATTACAAAAGATTTCACTACCTGCAGCAGCCTATTTGATTCTGGTAATTTTAGTTGTTTAAACGTGGAGTTCGATTACGTGTCTATTAAATTTTTGATTTATTTCTTTCATTTGTTTTATTTACTCATTTATTGATTATTATTATATTTATTCAGGGTTCGTACGGGTGCTTGAATTTCATGACTAAGAAATTCTACGGTACCAGTATTTTCTTATGGGAAATCTGGCCTGAAATAAGGCGAAATTTCGACCGTTTAAACTAGATTTATTTTTCTATTAAAAAAATCTGGTATTGGGCCTTAAAAATAACGGTACCCGTACGAACCCTGTTATTAATTCATTGATCTAAGTGCTAATCTCATTAATCCGGAAATAAATGTTAGACTATTGTATTGTTTTCAGTGCAAATGGATTAATCATTTGTAATTGGGCTGCACACTGTTAAAACTTTGCAGCATTCTGTCCAGTCATTGGACCGTTTCTATCGAAAATGGTTACACAACCGTACTTTAACACTATTTTGACCATATTATTGGCCATTTTATGGTCAGAATATAGTTAAATTACGGTTATGAAACCGTTTTTTCAAAAAAAAACGGTCAAAAGACTGGACAGAATGCTGCAAATTTTTAACAGGGCACGCAATAATTAAAAAAAAAATATTGCTCGAAAATTATAAAAAATTAAACAGGAAAAACCGTAAAATGAGAAAATGTTTTTTAAAGAGATATCATTTAAAAAGATTTGTTTTAGCTCTATTAGACTTTGCAATATTGAATTGTGCGATGCATAGAAGTAAAAACAAAAGTGTATTAAAGCGAAATTTATTGGTCAAAAGTTGCCAACGTGAATCTGACGTTGGGGTAACCTACGGATTTATTTTTGCTTTATAATATAGATTTTTCTTATCTTTACCGAACATTGCAATGTAGTTTTAAATCAGAGCAATGGCAAAAATCATGGAAAATATTTTCAGTGATAAAAGTTTGGCGTATAGAAAAACTAGGAGGGGGTGGGTGTCGAGCCCCACCATTCTTTCCGGACGCATATAGAGTAAGGAAAGTTTTATAGTCACGATAAAATTCAACTATGGACAAATCACTATACATATCTCTACATTTTGAGGTCCCCGGAGTACGCTTTTTTCTGCTTTTAAAATGACACTATATGTACGAGAGACTTTTATCCCTCTGACCAATTTTTGTTTAATACTAACAAAAACGGGTACATTAACCATTTTTAAAACTGTTAAGTCAATGTGAGGTATAATTAAAGCACTGACTTCTTTTTAGAAGTACCATAAACATGCAGGAGCAGAATCAAAATTCAATGAAAATTCTACGAACGGTAAAGTCCACACCAAAAATAATATTTAGGTTGTTTTTGTTTTTTATACATACTTCTTTATTTGATTATTATAAAATATATTTTATTAGTATTGTTTAAATCGTTCATAGTAAAATGTTTCGTCAATTTAACAGGCTAAAAAAGTCTCATTAAAACTAAAAAAGTCTTTTAAACATGATATGTTAGTGTGTGAAGATATATCTGGAATTGATGTTCAATAAAACTTATTTAAAAAGATATATATATGTATTTTTGGTCTCATTCTTAATTTCAGCTGAAGATTTTCATTTTATATTTTATTTTCGGCAGAAACGGAAATAGCTATATTTTTGTGACTCGCAATATATTTCGTGAGTTTTTATATCCTATTTTATTTTATATTTATTTATTTATTTTGCACATCCGAATAAGTTACATTATTTTAGTATTGCATACTTTTTTAAGTTCTTAAAATCATTATATTATATAAGTTATAAAATTTCAATAAACTAAAATATTTTTCTAGTTTACAGCGTATTTTGAACACCTACGAAAATTTTCTACAAAGGATATATCCTTTGCAGAAATACATTTAAAATTGAAGGAAAAAATCGGAATGATTTATACAAAACACGAATCTGTCACTATTATCCACATCTATCTAATTTCTATTCAAAAAATCAGATATACAAATAATTATATATTCCCCTCATAAAAAAATATACTGTCATTTTGCAAGTGCATTCTAAATAAGGCATTTTATTGTGAAACATGTTTTCTTCTAATTTTCAAAACAGTGGCTGAGAGGTTCTGCTCTCGAAGCTGGTAGACGGGAGGTGCTGGGTTCGATCCCAATCGCGCCCGTCGGCCTAATCGTTCGGAGTTTTCGTGGTTTTCTTTGAACCTTGGTTCTCCAAGCGTTAATACGGGTTAGATTCCCTTAGAAAGACCTCCACGGAAGGCACTCCCTCCCTTAGGGCCTATATCCCACGTGCTGATAATTGACCGACATAAATACAACCAACCAACTAATTTTCAAAACCAAAATTGTCCTAATAATTCAAGCAATTTCTTACATAATTTATAAATTTTTCAAGACATGCAAATTATGTTAATGTACTTTAAATGTAAGTAAAATAAAAAATTCATCAGTAAATATGCAACTATTAATTATACAAAAAGTCTATTTTATAGTCACTTATGTATCTCGTCGGAAACATAAATTGAAATACAACATTTAATCTTTCTTAAATATTTGATATTTAGCTTGAAATGTGGTTATAAGTTTTGTATGTCATATTTTTAGAGAATAAACATATAATCATTTTTAAAATAGATTTTAACTGCACTTAGAACTTGAATTAGCAGATGTAAAATTCTTCCGTTTAATTTAATTTTGACTAGAAAGTTTCACGTCAAATAACGTTTATATTTTACAGACGTATATAAAAATTTCATAAAACGATCCATGTAAAAAGATTCAACGACGTCACTATAGCCCACGTCTATCTATTTTTAATTCAAACAAAATCTTTTAGAAGAATGAACGATCTTTGGGTAGGTTCTTTTTTGAGATTGTTCATTAAAAATTAAACTGGACAAATCTGACATCCATTTGCTATACCTATTTTAACAATATTTTATATTTTCATTATTTTCACGAACTGCTCATAAATTATGTATGTTACTAAGTCTTTTAAATTCGTGGTGCAAAAGTTATTAAAAAGCTTGCTTTCTAAATCTGAAAGTTTTTTCTTTTGAGTTCTTTGCGGCATAAGTAACATTTCAAATTTAAATATGATAAAATATACTATTTTTAAAAGAACGTCTTCGGTGTTTTAATATTGAATATAATATTTAAATTCTTAATATAACAAATTTAAAATGAAGCTCATGTGATTCTCAAAGAAGCTGCTCAAAACTACTTTGTTATTCTAAAATTTCCATCAGACTTATAGGAGCGTACTTCTAAATAAATACCTCGTTTTATGAGAAATTAGCCCTGTTTATAATCTTCTTAACAGTAACGCTATATGCCAATTATTTCAAAAGCCTTTTACTATTTTTGAAACATAAAATAATCACGTTTAACAATAGATTTTTTTACAGATATGAATTTTATTGCAGTTTTGATGAACCCATACCAACATGTTATTTTTTTTTTTATTTATCATACGTGAAGTATAAAGTGAGAGCTATCAGAACTACGATGGTATTATGAATGCTTCATATCGAAAAAAATAAAATTGATATAATTGAAATACATTATAATTTATTAATTAAACCCATGTTTTCGATCTTATTTAACATATTTGAATAACCCTTCAACAAAAAGCAACAGAAAACGCAGAAAATGCAATGTATGTAACGCTGTAGGTTTAATGAGCTATTGATTTAAATATCAGAAACTTTCCTGACATTTTTGAGCTATTTTTGAAATTAATATACAGAAAATATATAGAAAATTAACAAAGTAATGATTTGAATAAGTATAAGCGCTAAAAATGTTTATTTTATGATTTTTTTTTTTTTTTTTTTTTAATCTTAAAACATACTAATTAATTCAAATTGTACATGTATTGAAAAAAAATTTGTGAGCCATCATTATTTTTAACTGGATGGATGTTTTGTAAAAATTGAATTTGTATACTATTTTTCGTTAAAATTGCAAAAATGTAAACAGAAAATTGTTTCAAAAGTATTCAAGAAACAAAACTGACGCTACATATATTAATAATTTACAAAAAATAAGCATAATTTCTCCAAATCGTAGACAGTTGTTGAGACATAACTCTATTAAAGTTGTAACATATTTTATATGGTTTTCGATTTCCCCAAATGTTGTTTTGATTTTTTGCTACTTGACTATTTGGCTGCCACCTGGCAACTCACGGTCACATTTTTTTTTTTTTAAATACGTATTGGTAATTTGTGCATCCGAATATCCTTTCAAATCTGTTCGCTGACTGATAATATTCAAGTTTAGTGATCGCGATTACATTGGCGTATACAGTTTAGTAAGCACCAGTTTGTTAATTTTATTATATGAATAGCTTAAGCATGGTCAATAGGCATGCTATCCACAAACCTCCGCTAAGCAGGGACTATCAATTGCTATTATTAGTATCTCTGCAACTTCCTCATTAGTTACTTTACAATAGTGTAGCACTTTGAATTATATACTAAATTTTAGGATGCATTTTAAATTGTGAATGCTCTACACAATTCCGATGGCGACGATGTAGATACATATCGATAGAAACAGCATTTTTATAATAAATTACATCACATAAACTGTATAGTATATGAAATGAAAAATAGAAATACTTCATTAGAAAATGTAAAAATATCGTAAATGTATTTATGGGTAATGAAATAACCCACTGTTACAACCTAAGTACATTTCATAAAATTTTGCGTGATTAATCTTCTGTTGAACTCAAAATAAGTGAACGTTTAGATAACCTGCTACTCATTCCGTTTATCCCATTTTGTTTATCCTCTTTGATTCCTCGGTTTCCATCGGCAGCCCGCTACTTGAAAACGTCAAAGGTAAAACGATTCTTGACAATTGAGGCATGTAGGTTAATTTCTGGAATTATTTAAATGTCACGTGTCACTTTTATAGAGCAACTGAATCGCTGTGACTTTACTAGTAATAACTTACCTTTTTTGACATATTAATCAGAGGCTGTCGTAGTAAATTAAACTCGAATATTATTTTATTAAGTTGCTTGCATGTAACCCGAATTGAAACATATATTCGTATCTATTAATAATAAATTTTCATTATTTCTCTAGTTTACAATTAACCCTCTAATGCTGGTGGTAGCATATGCTACCACCAGTGTTTCGAAAATAGTGGATGTTTTAATTCGGATATTCTAAATTCATACCAGAAAATTCAAATAACAATATTTGATTTATTTAAAAACATATATTTCGCCTTTAAATACAGCGAAATTTATTATTGAAATTTTTGTGTTAAGAATCCAGATTCTCTGAATTACGGGATTTCTATAACGTATTCTACCATGGGAATCGGGTTAAAATCTTTAGAGAGCAGCTTTGCATATATGCATACTTGCCAACCTCCCGATTTTTTTCATACCAGTAAAATCTTACAAAAATGTTCGCTTTATTTGATTGTGTAAATTGTGCGATTGCATAAAGCAAGTATTTTTGCATAAAAAGCGGGAGGTTGGCAACTGTGTATATGTAACCAACAGTGTTTTGAATTTAATTGATTTTTTTATTCGTATATACGTAATTCTCACCAGAAAATTAAAATAGCAATATTTGCTTTAAATAATAACAGACTTTCCGTATTTAAATAAAGCAAAATTAACTATTGAAACTCTCTGGTGTAAAGTCAGATTCTCTAGACTACGTAATTTCTAGAACGTATTCTATCGTGGAAATTAAAGGGTTAAAGGTTAAGCTTTATAAAATAAATAATCATATAAAATAAGGTATTTGGAGACATGCTCATTAAAATATTTACTAATTTGCAATATTTTAGCGTAAGACAGCCACACGACAGTAGTTTTTACCTATATTGCAGATGTGCAACAGAATAAAAGATTGGCGCATTATATGAAAAATGTATCTCTGATTTTTTTCGTTATTTTTCCTGTGTGATAAACCTTTTAGAGAATCATATTAATTTTTTTCCAAACAAAATAAAAAAATTCACATTTAAGGGTTAAATCATAACTATATAACCGGAGACATACGTAATTGTTTTCATTTTAACACTTTCGAAGGTATTTGAAAACCGTGCATGGCGTACGTTTGGATGTCTTCTGCGCGCCTGCAGCAAAATGGGTGAGCATAAAAATGGGTAAACATAGAATTTCTTCGTAATTTACAATAAATAACAAATTAGGTTGCACAATTGTCTGCAGACGGGGATTCTTTTAAATGCGTTTTATGAGTTTAATAAGCTTCAATGATGGTGTCATAACACCCACCTTATAGAAAATATAGACTGAAGCAATTAATGTTGATTTTCAAGGTCACAGAAAAGAATCCAGGTATATTCTTACCTATGAGCAAAAATGCATGTAAGTACGTTTTCACATGTGTATATTTAATTCTGAATGAACTTTAGATACAGTTTTCTTGGGTAAATAATATAAATTATAACAAGTCTTATCCAAAAGAAATATAATCGATTAATTCATTGGATAAGAACAGCAAATATTACTTTTTAACTTGTGCTATACGTATTTTAGCTGAATTATATTTTACTATAATACATGGTATCACTATCGTTTAAATGCATACACAATTCTGCATAAAAGGAAAATACATATTGGTTAAGGCCTTGTAGATCAACATTAATTGTTAGAATCAAAATGTTCTATGAGGATGAAATTATGGCACCCGCAATAACGAATATATTTCCATATATGGATATTCATGGTCAGAAAAGCATTTTCATTTGTATTATGCGTTTTTATTTTCACTAAGTTTTAGTGCAGCGTTTCACAGACTGTGATACTAGAACCATTCTTAAAACAGGAGTCATAAGAAGCTGGTATGCGAACATTCAATACTCAATATACACTATATGGCCAAAGGTGACCGGTCACTTGCGATTTTTGACGTTTTTTTAAATATCTAGAAAAATACATGAGGAATTAACCTGGAATTGCAGGTGTGTAAACAGTATATTATAGGTCATATATTTCCGATTTTTTCTCGAAACCCCATAGGGGACCATAAAAAAATTGAAAAAAAAAACGAATATCTTTTGGATAACCCTGTAAAAACTAATGGAGCAAAAGCGTTAAAATTCCAGATTATTAATAAGTCGCTTATTGTAGTATAATAAGTATATAATAATAATAGTTCTTAATATAAAAAAAAAAGTTATTTTCAGAAAATATGACGAACAACATTGTACACAATACCCCGTAATCAGAATGAAAAAATAATAAAAATTGGATGAAAAATGAGCAGGATTATAAAAAACTGTTTCACGGCGCATGCGCGAATGCAATCAAAATATAATTTGCATAATGTGTTAGCTAAATGTATAGAGCAACTTTTTGAAAGTCTCAAAAACATGAGGGGTTGTATCCAAATACAATATTACGTGCAATATTGTGTATGCTAAACTGGCACTAATCAATAGATATATGGATATAACCCCATATGTTTTTGCTTCATTTTGGGAACAACGAATTTTTAGCTTATTCTATAAACGATTATTATGAGACTTTTCAAACTATGTTTTTGAGACTTTTACAAAAGTTGCTCCATACACTGTGCTAACACATTATGCACATTATATTTTGATTGCTTACGCGCATGCGCAGTGAAACATTTTTTAGTAATTTTTTGTTAGCTCACTTTTCATCCAATTTTTATTATTTTTTCATTCTGTTGCGGTATATTGTGTTCAATGTTGTTCGCCATATTTTCTGAAAATAACTTTTTTTTTTTTTTCTGTATTAAGATCTGTGCAAAAAACTTGGCAAAATTTGGGACTGTTTTTATAAAAAACTTAATTTCTCTACGAGTATACATGCTATCCTCATAAAAATTAACACAGTATATTACAATAAGCCACTTATTAATAATATCGAGTTTAAACGCTTTTGCTCCATTAGTTTTTACAGTGTTATCCAAAAGATATTCGTTCTTTTTCAATTTTTTGACGGTCGCCTATGCGGTTTCGGGAAAAAAATCTTCGTGGAAATATATGACCTATACAATACTGTGTACACACCTGCAATTTCAGGTTAATTTATCATCTATTTTTATAGATATTTAACAAAACGTCAAAAATTGAAGTGACCGATCACCTTTGGCCATATAGTGTAGTTTGTTTACTTAAGAGATTGAAGATTTTCCAAATTACACATGGCAAAACAAAAACATTAACAAAAATATCGCCTTAAAGTTCATTAAACAATGTAAAGCTCTATTAAATGATTTCCTTGTTGCGGAACAACTAATTTGAGCCAAGCGACAGGTTACATCAAAGCGCTATAAGTAAGCGTACAAAGTTAATGCTGGAATCTGCCGTAAATTGACACAGCTGCGCCATCTTCTGAATGGAGTGAATAAAGCAAATACGCGAATTTTTTGTATGACGTCATATATGTCAGAATATCTACCATCTGCGCATCTCGTGCGCAGGTCTATTTGAAGATATTTACAATTTAAGAGTTATACGCGGAAAAGCAAACAAAGCTATTTTAGAAAATACCTGTTAAAAATTTAATCATGAATTTCAAATATTTACTCACTCATGGAAGATGAACCTTGTTTACCAGATTTATTGCAAAATATTTTTGTTACAGTTTGTTTTGATGAAAATATGTGTAATTTAAAAAAAAATTGCAATGTCATTTTAATTTTGGGAGAAAAAGCACTAATGCTACGTAAACAGTATTGCCTTTTTTCCCCGAAACTAAACTGACATTGCAACTATTTTTTAAATACATTTATTTTTATCAAAACAAGCTGTAACGAAAATATTTTGCAATAAATCTGGTAAACAAGGTTAATCTTCCATGAGTGAGTAAATATTTGAAATTCACGATTAAAATTTTAACAGGTATTCTCTAAAATGGCTTTGTCTGCTTTTCGCCTATAACTCTTAAATTGCAAATATCTTCAAATAGACCTGAATTTTATGCAAGCTATTCAGGCTAAAAGAAAACCAATTTTGTTAATAAAAGTTATAGGCGTAACTTTTAATTCCATGGTTTCTTCCAGGTTTTTTTCCACATTGGAAGAAACTTGCCCACCTTGGGTTTATGTTATTATTTATTAGAAAAAAATGTATTCTAAATATAATGAGCGAAAAGCATGTGTTTAAATTGATGTAATATACCAGTATGTATGTATTTTAAATAAAGTTATGTTTTTCAAATGACGAGTATATTTTTAAAATGATGATTTTATATTTTGAATGAAATGAATGCAACTTACACGCTGGTGATGGGGAAAATATTTGACGGTTTATGAACTGCGGCCGGCTAAGTACTTTTTAACACTGTTTATTTAATCTAACCCTGTTCATATATATGAAAAGATAAAAATATTTAATCGATTTTTCCCTCCCAGATATGCTAGAAAAATAAAAATTATGTACATGGATGTGTTTCTAGTAACAATACAACATTTTAGTATTTTTACAACTTGATTATAAATTAGCAAATTAATTTTACGTTATCTAAACGTAGCTGATAAATCTTTAAACATTTTTTATGGTTGTTACAACTGTATATACAAGTACAACAATTGAGTAAGTTATGTAACAAACTACGATTTTTACAATATACCAGCTGGTTGGAAAATTGCAAAAGAGAAATATTTAAAACCTTTAAGCATCTTAAACGTGATTTTCAGCCCTATAATTTTTATAGAAAAAGTTAAAATATTATTTAATATATATTATTAAATGTCAGTGATTTTGATACGTTCAATTGGCCCATCTCCGTCCGCAGCCCTTTTTTCTACTACTTATTCCGACTCTTTTGCGGAAGCCAGATTGAAAAAAAATCAAAAATTGAAACCGGACAAAATTAAAAGGGAAATTTGAAATTATTGGCTACCGACCAACAACTGCTACGTCGATCTTATTATTAGTCTGTAGTTTTCAGTTATTGGCAATTGTTGTGTGTTTCATAAGCCTTTTTCAAATCTGGAGAATGTTCCGCAATTGGGTTATTTCGACAAAAGTTACTTTCATTTTCTAACCATTATTTAACTTTTACACAGTTACAACTGCATACTGTTTTCTCATTTGACGGTAATCATGGCTATCGGCCCGATTACGGAAAGTTATCCATTTTAACCCTGTGAAGAACCGGTGTAAGATAATAAATGTTTAATTGAGCATACCACGTACTATTTGGAAATACTTTATATTTTATTCCAATTTTTGAAGTTTCTTCTATACTTTGTATTATTTCTGCAATGTTATTCACCTGTGCGAAGTGCAGGTATCCCATGAAAACTATTTTTCCCGGATATGACACAATGACCGACATATTTCTAGATTTAAAAAAAAGTAATTTGTCGATTTTAGGAATTTTTTTAAAGCTGTTGTGTAAAATTATCAAAATATTTAAAACTATAAATATTTAATTATTGCTGGTTTAATAGTACAAGAATTACTGCTTGCATTTTAAATTAAAGTGGATCCTAATGTAAAATTAAATGAGTTTTAAATAGAATGAATGAAATGCTTCTATTTTAAATATTATAAATACAATTCGATCAAGAGAATATTTGACAATTTATCGCCTGGTCCCGGTAAATAAAAAATATGCCTTAAAATTAATTAAATAATTTATACTTAAACTCTATGCGTAATAAAACGTTTAATTCTCATTGGAAATACACATGTTTATGTAATTTTTAACTTTATCTTATCAGGAATTGGATTAAAAACGCTGCTGTAAAATTATATCTTAACATTCATTAACTAATTTTTATATGTTCTTTTATATGTCATTGCATTACAAAAACATAATTCAAATAGAACGTATTAAAATCACTGACATTTAATAATATATATTAATAATATTTTAACTTTTTTATAAATTATAATAAAACACAAAACTAACCTGTTTTTCTCTTTTGGGAAGCGAAAAAAATGAGTTCTCTCAGATAGAGAGTTATTTTTGCAGTTTTCAAAACTGCAATAATTAGAACATCAATGTGGCATTTTCCCAAATAATATAAGTTCTTAAAAGAACTGATTTTGTTTAAATAACTAACTTCAATTAATAAATTAAATAATGGCGAATAAATAAATCGAATTATATCTATACTTCCAACAATTAAGTACTGCAGACGACAAACGAATAAAATCACGGCTGCGCGTGCGCATAGTTATTTCATAGATATCGAACTTATAGATCATCCACAAAGGGGAAAGAAGTTAATAATCCTCTTGCAGTTCACTCCGTCCGCTGGGTAGCGTATGACCTTGATTGACGTAACCTCGCCTTTAATCTTGCGGTTACTTCTCCCATTTAAGATAGGACGCTTATTTATAGCGCTTTGGGTTACATAATTTTATTGGTGATAATTAAATAAAGTGCACACGTTCATCAATAATATAAATTATTGCATACGGTAAGTTTTTTAGTATAATGACATAAAAGCATTTTAAAAGTACTTATATCTTAAAAATTGATAAAAAAAAAACTACCCGATAAATGTTTTTTCGTTATTCCAGATCCAAATAAAACGACAAAGTAGAAAATGACTTAGTTAGAGGATTTTTTAAACTACTATTTTCACTGGAGACATTATTATTATTATTTTTTTTTTTTGGATTACAACTTCTTTATTAAGGATCCAATCTATGAAAAAAATTTATTTTCAGTAGTGGTGACGGAATGCATAAATAGTAATTCGGTAAATATGAACTCTAAATATAAGGAAATAAATGACAGATTTATGGATAAATATCGCAATGAGGTCATTAATTTATTTTGTAGAAAAAAAAAAAAAAATATTCTTACAATACTACGAAGGAACATTTTTTCCTTCGGCTTATCTTTCCTGCCATGAACAGTAATATTAAGTCACTTGTGTATGTAGATTGCTACTACAAAGGGATTCTTAATTTATTTAATACTTTCACCGGATCTTAAAGTGTTAAAGTATATTGAAATTCCGATAACATTTTCTTTTCTCTAAAAATGCGTTTAGAATCTTTTTGCTTAACGTTTCCTTATTTCTTAGCATAAAGACATAAAAGACAATAAAAATTTTAAACTAATCAATACATTTTTATAAATTGTTCATATTTTTTTCCAAAAATAAAATAAAATAAATAAAAGAAAACATAACTCCTTACTTCTTTCAAACGACTTTCTTTACACGCTCAAGATATTAGAAAGAAATATTTGTAAAGTATACATAATTTTCTCGATCTGGTAAATAAAGAAATAATGCGAATTGGTGACAAAAAGTTTCCATAATGTATCAGTAGACATAAAATTTCTAAAATCCTTAGGATTAAGTATTCTACTTATATTACTTTACATAAAAGGCTAAATTGAATAATGACCATGGACATGAAAACTTTCAAAATGAATAAGACTGGGACTTTTGAAATTAAAGCTGAAAGAAGCATATGGATACTAAAACGCTTTAAGGCATTTGGGGATTATCTTATTTGTTAGTTACAAAATTTTAACATTCCGTGAAAAGTATTTAGCACCGATATTAATTGAAAGGTAAGCTTTTTTGGTTGTAAGTATTTGCTTGATAGATTTCACAAAATCTGCGGTAAAACGTTGCGAATGTTTTGAGATCATGTGCGAAATCTGTTTCCATTATTCTGTTTTATTTTTATCTAAATTTAAATAATTTTTAAAGTAAAGAAACTCGTTCTAAAAATTGTAGTTAACATAAGTATAAACGAGATAATGCAGTGGGTTAAATAAAAAAATCAGCAATGCCGAATTAAAGTACAGTGGAACCCGGTTAAGACTCTCACTGTTAATACGCGATCCCTCTTAATACGCGGATTTTTTCTGATCACTTGAACATTCTCGACAAGGCTAATGCAAAAATATCATGTTTAACATGCAAGCAGTTATTACGCGGTCCCTCTTAATACACGTTAGATTTTCGGTCCTTCGAAACAAAAAAGTCACGTTTAAGATGCAAATTGACTGATAAAGACAGTTTCCTTATCTCTTCTCCAGTTTTGTCGATTTAGCGGTTTCTTTTTATTCAAATAAAAAGCACTGTTTCCGAAAAGTAATATTTATTTTATTTAACAACAGAGGAACACGTTAAGCGCCACGTAAGTCACCGGTGACTGACACTGAACTTTCCGTTTAGAACGCGTCACTCACTGATGACCAACAGTCTAAAATATGATATAAAACTAAAAAAAATACATATATAGTTTTAAGTAATTACTGATAATTTATTTAAAATTTACTTACTTTTTATTTATTACAGGATTATACTTTCTTAAAAATTACTTAAAACATTGTAAATTTTTCAGCTTCAGTGTCACTCACTGTAGCACTCAACAGATTAATTAAGAAGAACATCGGAACAATCGGAAGTAGTGGTAGATATTTGAATAAGAAAAAAAACACCCCCTAAATTAGCAACACTGCAATTCTTCTTTGATTCTGTTTTCTAACATTCTTTGTTTCGCTTCGTGTGTATTTTTACTGTGGTAGAGAGGGGAAGTCGAATTCAGGATACTTAGATACGTCATAAAAAGTTATTACGATTCGAGATGATTATACCTGTTGTTAGTGAGGTTTTAAGCATACGTCATATTACCACTATATTTTATAATGCATATTATAGGCAAAAATAATGGTGGAAATCGTAAAGATTAAGTATATACGACTGTGAATAAATAATTATTTTAATTTCCCCAATGTCTTCTTTACTTTCTGCTGTGCTAACAATATTTTTTACACAAACATTAATAAGGATAGTCTTTTTTCTTATATTAAAAAGGACAGCTTATAATGGTGCTCTATCACAAATACTAAATATGATTTTAACAGCTGGATTGTACATGAAAGGTTTAATATTTTATTTTCCTTCTGTTAAGAAAAAACATTCTAGCAGAAAAAAGATTTTTGTTGTTTTACTTTTGATTATAACGTATTAATCTATAGTTAAGCCACGTATGAACCCATATTCGCTTTCAGTTACTATTCCAGTCGGTCCTATAAAAAAAACCAATGATTTAAAGTTGAATACAATTAAATTTTCGTTTAATTATACGTAAAAGACATTCTTTTTGGCCGTAAACATGTAAATAACACCTTAAAGTTCATTTAGACAATTAGATGTGTAAATAAGTTTATTTCCGGCAATATTAAATAAATCACATTTAATACGTGATCCCGCTTAATACACTGTAAAAAAAATTTTGTAAGGTTACTAAGAATTTTGTAGGAAACTGGGATGCCTAGAACTTTTTATGTAATCACAACATAAGATAATCATGTAAAATTACAGAAGTTTCTTCAGTAACTGTTACTAAATATTGCTTAGTAAGCGTACTAGTGATTTTTTAGGGAGTTTCCCCAAAAAACTATTGTAAATTTACTAAATATTGTTTAGTGAGTTTACTAATGCTTGTTTAGGGAGTTCACTAAATAAGTTTTAGTAAATTTATCGGTGAATATGCTGTAAACGTACTATCCATTTTTAGGGCGTTTTCTAAAAAATTTTTTGTAAATTTACTAAATATTGTTCTGTAAATTTCTAACGGTTTTTCAAGGGAGTTTTTCTAATTAGTTTTTGTAAATTTACTAAATATTTCTTAGTAAACTTACTAGCGATTTTTTAGAGAGTTTACTAAAGAATTTGTGGTAATTTTCCCAAAGATAGTTTAGTAAACGTACTGAGGATTTTTTAGAGAGTTTTCCAAAGAATTCCTTGTAAGTTTACTAAATATTGTTCAGTAAACTTACTAACGATTTTTTAGGGAGTTTACTAAAGAATTTTTTGTAAATTTACTTAGGATTATTTAGTCAAGGTACTAACGATTTTTTAGGTAGTTTCCTAAAAAATACTTTGTGAATTTTCTAATGATTTTTTAGTACACTTACAAAGGAATTTTTAGTACATTGACTATGAAATTTTTTTGTAAATTTGCGAAGGATTTCATAGTACATTTACTATGAATTTTTTTAGTATTGCACCCAAAACTTTACATATACTTTAGCAAAAATGTTTGGTAACTTTATTAAAGTATCGTTAGAAAAATTACCAATGATTTTTTAGTGTTGTATCTAAAACAGTTTTTGTATTCTCGCCAGAAAGTTTTTTGTAACCGTGCAAGAGATTTGCAGTAAAGTCAAAATTTTTCGATCAAAATAAGTAATATGGCCTGACGTGTTTTTCAGTAATACCACAGCAATTGCCAGAAATATTTGTATGTTATGCATTAAAAAACTGACTGAAGCTTCACTGTAGATATTCAAATAGGTACAAAATCATTTCCATATTAAATTAGCATTATAACAACAGCAGTAAATAAGCAGATAAGCAGAATCAGATCTTACGGTTATTTGTTAAATTAAAAAAGCGAATAGAAACAATAATGAATGTGAAGTATCATTACTAAGTTTATAAAGTATGCATAAATTTTTTTTTAAAAATGTTATCGATACACTGTTAAAAATAAAGTGTGAGGTTTCACCAAGACAATGGTGAAAAGTCGCTGAAATTTAGCTGCAACCAAGATATTGGCGATAGGTTTTACCAGTTTATTGCTGCTTTCTCAAATACCATTATATTAGTGAAATATTAAACAATGATTCAGGTTTTTTATAAATTCAATTTTCTGGTGAAAGGTTGAACCATAAATCAGGATTTTTTTTTAATCCAATTTTCTGATAAAAGGTTTAACCATAAATCAGGTTTTTCTTTTTAAATCCAATTTTCTGGTAACAGTTTGAACCATAATTTAGTTTTTTTTTTAATCAATTTTTCTGGTAAAAGGTTGGACCACGAATCAGGATTGTTTTTAAATCCAATTTTCTGGTGAAAGGTTAAATCATAATTCAAGGTTTTCTCTATTCCAATTTTTTGCTAAAAGTTTGAATCGCGATTCAGGATTTTCTCTCATCTTTATGTGGAATGGTTACACCGGATTGTAGCTTTCTTTTTTCCCCTCACTTTGGTTTTAAATTTACCATTTTATGGTGTAATAAACCAAATTTCAGATTATGCGAGATTATCTTGCAGTAGGAAAGCTTACTTTTTTTTTGTTTTCATTAAACCGAAAATTATTTAAGTTTTAATTATTGATTCTATTGTCTTTGAAATATATTTAAAAAACAAATGTAAACCAATTTGATCTAATTTCACAAAATAATTGCATTTTTTTCACCACAAATATTACCATTCTGTCCTTTTACATTTTGGAATATTTCTTCGCACTCAGTTACACTTATAGTCCATTTAGTGTTTGCTTATTCACAAAGAAAAAAAAATTCTTTAGATTTAAATACATACCCTGTTTTTATTATTGTTTTAATTTAAACAATGGCTGAATAAATTTCTTCAACCAATATTAATTTTTGCACGAGTTTGAAAAGGTTTATTGCGTAATGCACTTATTTGCTACTTTCATGATGTTTTTTTTTCTTTAATTGTTGTGAATCTATAGATGCTGAAATTTTTATATTATACAGTTTTCAAATTTTTACCTTCTTTTCACAAAACAAAAAATAAAATTGAAATATTTTTAAAATTTATATTGCAACACAGCTCAATTATGCAAAATTAATTGATTTGAATATAAAACAACAACAAAAAAAGTTTAGTATTTGTTTCTGTTTAACATTCAATAATGAATATAACACATTTGAATAAATAAAGCACAAACATAACGAATACATAATCAAAGTATATGCGTAAATACTGAAATAATCAGCATTAAAAAGGCAGCTATAAGTAGCAGAATCCATTTAACCTCTAATATCAGCTAATACAAAATAATACTTTAAACTTTAAAGCTTTTTTAAAATACACAATGTATTTCTATAGTATATTAAATGTTTACTTTGAAGGGTTAATTTAATAACAGCAGTGTCGCCACCAAGCGACTAATTATTCTTACATATATAAGTATTTTTTCAGTATTCCTAAATGATAATCTATGACGACGATTTATTTATTTTTTAACAGTACTCGTAGAAAAGGAAAATATTCACCAGCAGCAGCCTTGCAATAGCTGAAAAAGAAATGGTTACAGACAGTATTAAATAGCAACACATTTAAGTTGGTTTGCGGTATGCCGCTCCATTTATTGAAAATACAAATTATATAATCATTAAATTATATGTATAGTATGTCAGACTAATATTTACTGTAATATAATATCATTTTACATAGAGTTTCTCTCAGACAGTTTTAGGAGGGTGCTGCACCCTCTTTGACTATTCAGGTCATCAAATATAAAGAATTCTTGAAGCTTAGTATGTTCTGAATCAGGATTTCAAGTCAGGAATAGATCCAAGCATCAGGTTAAGTTATCCACCTATTTTAAATGAAAGAGTAAATATTTTAAGACATAAAATATTTCTTGTGCAGACATAACAATAATCAAATTTCACACAGGGGAATTAATCAAAAAATTAAGCAATATATCAATTCAAATCTCTTTTACAAGGGAATCTTCAGCATTTAAAAAATCAATCAGTGTTCGAAATCATTGGATTGGTGGTCCGCTGGTCCGAGAACACCAAAAATTCATTCGGACCACTAATTTGAAAATTTTAGTGGTCAGCAGGAACAGTAACCCCCCCCCCCCTCTCTTACAGGGTCACAGGTAAACTTAAATTTTCCCGTCTCAGAGAAAACGGCAACCAAACACAAATCACAGAATTTTATTTTAAAAAATAAATAAAACTGCATTAAACCTTAGTCAATTGAAATATTGGAATTAAAATATCTAAATTAATAATTTTATTGTTTTTCTTTATGTGCTGTTTATTTAATTTTTAGTTATAATTTTATATTTTATTAGGCTGAAAATTTTGGATAACTGCAAAGAAAGTTTGTAAGAAAAAGCTGCAAAATTCTCCATTTGTTAGGTAGAAGGAAAATATTGTGAAATTCTTAAATCAAATGTGGAAAAATATTGCAAAAAGCGTCAGTTGGTTGAGGGAAAAAATCGTCAATCAATCGTGATTAACAAAAACTAATGCTTGCCATTTGGCTGCAATAGGGTGTTTACGATTTTAATCAACGATTAAATCATTATTTTAATCAACTCTTATTTTTTAGAAAAATTATGATTTTCAACAATGATTTTTTATGGTCTATTTCAATGGTCTGTAGGGAAAAATCATTTGTAGTATATTGGAATGATATTACACTATTTCAAACATATAGAAATTGATACACATCACTGAAATGTACAAAAAGATGCTTACTGTAGAACATGATGAGCATAGCATTAATTTAATCGTTTATTTATGGGGGGAAACAAAAGGATTCGCTTATAGTACTGTATAAATAAGCAATAATTGCTGGAAGTTCGTTATATGTTGTGGTACGAGTTATTTTTAATTTAACTAATTTAGTTACTTCGTATGGATAAAATCTGTAAATCATATACAAGGCTGCAAAAAAGATGTATACATTTCCATTTATTGACGAAATATGTTGAAGGGGAATTTTCAGCTGTGAAAATGCGTTTCTTAAATGAACTAATGTTTAGCATACTATTTGGTATATATTCAAATCTATAGATCATATATAGCGTTGCACAAAGGAATTCGGATATTTTTCTGATGACTGATAATAATTGCTGAACTTTAATTTTCAAATGTGTTACGTGTTTTGTAATTTGCTTACTTAGCCATCATATTTAACTTTATTAAACGTTGATTTTTTTTTTTTTTTTTACATAATTCTGAATGTGTTGGAAAATTATAATCTGTCGTTGAAGCTTGATTATTTTACGTTCTTGTTTAAAAAAAATATTTTTATTTTGCATGTGTGTATATATATATATATATATATATATATGTATATATATATATATAGGCGAGTTGTAAAAAACAGGGTAGGTGGGTTAAGCCGGGTAGCGCAGATCCCTCCTTCAGTTGTACTTCTGTCTATCAGCCAACACGAGGAATTACTTGTCGGTAACCATTATGGCATTTATAGCTGATTGAAACGTTACTGTGTGCGTTTTTTTAGTGTGAAGGAATTAGATTCAATTACTTTTAAAAAATTGTTTTATTTGATTCTAGATTTTACGCGTATAACCACTATTTTTCAGCATATTAAATATTCCTGAGTACTACATCTAATTTTTTCCTTTCCTGATAATATTTAAAAATTTTTACTGATCTTTTGCTTATAGGATTAAGAGTAGTGACGCCATATTTTAAATTCTGTCATGTTGGGGTAAAACCGAGTACTTAAGAGTGGGTCAAAACTGGGTATTCCCGATATTGTCCGACACTCATAGAATGTTTTTTAGTATAGTTAATAAATTAGCATGGAATTTTAAATTGCATTCTTAATGCTGTTAAGTTATAATATAATTCTAAATCTATCTAGTTATAATGAATAAAACTATTTTTTATTTTGTTTTATATTAAAAAGTGGGTCTAATTTTTAACTTAACATTTATGAAATTAAATAATTTGCAATTATTAATGAACAAAATAATAGTACTAATTAAGGCATAATTTTATATTATGCTTATTACATTTTAATAACTTTCTAATCTGAGGTGTAATAACTTGCGTTATAGGTCCACTTAAAATGCAAATATATTTCGTGACTTGTTTCTCTAAATAAAATAATCTGCCCAAATTGACAAATAATCCATAAAATCTCAATCCTATATAACTAGGCTATATAATCTATAACAGGATTTTTTTTATCAAATATTAAACAGGCAAGAAAAAAACCTCTTGGTGAATGAAACTTTCCCAGACTCATTTGCTGTATATAATAGGAGTGGATGGATTACGAAATTAGGTCTTTATTTTATTTCGTTTAAAAATGTATAGATTTTTCCTATCCTTGTCCTGAAAAGCCCGTTCTTTAAATCCTTAACAGGTGTTCAATTCATATAAAAGAATCCTGTTAATCTAGTAAGAGAAAGCAATGTATTTATATACGATTCTTTCCTTACGCAACGCATCGATTTCAACCCCTTGATGTGTCATTCATGCATCTCTAAGCTCACACTAAGAACAAGAGGTGAAGAAGTGGTTATTTTCCAACTCTACGCGATCTGTAACAATTTACCAAATTGGAAAATTATTTAAAACTGCATTTTCGAGAGCAGCAATTGTAAATACTGCAATCAGAAGGTTCGAGAAAACAGGGAGTTTTCCCTACAACAATGTTTTTCCAGACCATCTTTTCGCTCCTTCGGAAGTGAGAGAGAAACTCATGAAAGTCATGATAACACAACTAGGTCTATGCAGCCACAGGTTTACATAGCTGCAGAAATAAATATTTCTGAAACATTACAGGATAATGGAGCTCAACCTTCCAAACATAAACGAGTTGACAACATCCAGCGTCTTTCACGTCGAGCTGCTTCCAGATGCAGCAGTTAACATCACAGTCACAGAAGTCATCACTCATTCCAAATTTTACATCTACAAAATACATTAGTAAAATTATCCATTCGACATCTTCAGACTATATAGCCCAGCAATCTGTATTTCCAATTTCGCCTAAAATGTTATTATCCCCTTCTAAGGAAGGCTTTAGAATTGAGAAAAGAAAGGGAAAAACTTATTTTGATTTCTTCTCCCTATAAATTACAGGTCGAAACAGATATTAAGGAGAAAAAAGCCAAACTGCAAGACGAAAAAAGAAGTTACTTAAAAAAGATTGCGGAAACATCTACAGAAGAAGAGGATAATGAAACCTGTATGTTTTGCTATGAACTTTACTCAAATTCTAAATCCAAATACGATGTTTGAAATGCCACGGATAGGCACACGAAGCATGTAGTATTGCAGAAGAATATGATGACAATTCATCTGTGATTTTTGAAGCTAAAAGAAAACTCTTAAACGTACAGTGTAAAGTAAGCAGGCCTATACAAGGTAGAAAATTTTCCAACGAATTATTTTTTTTACACATGGAAGATCACCTGTGCAATTTCGTTTTGTTAAAAATAATAAAAATGTATTTTTTACTATATTAAGCAAGACCTTTTAGACCAAAATGAGTTTTCCAGTAGTTTTAAGTGGATACCCAGTTTTACCCAACCAGCGAGGTAAAATCGGATTTTTGCATACGTTTGAAAAAAGCTACTTTTTAAAATAAACAATTATATATATTGTTTGAAAAGAATGTTTTATTATAGCCAAGGAGTCATTTTACATTAAAAACAGTGTTCAAAGTTTGTTTTCCCATTTCACAGCATTTGAGACTAACAAACTTATATGGTACCCAATTTTGCCCCACCTTCCCTATATATATATTTATTTAAAGGATGCTTTAGAAGAAAATAACATGAAACATTTATTAGCTCCTTTCTACATCTGTTTCTACTAAAACTTTTGGTAACATGCCATTTATCTTTTAAAATAAGCAATTTTTCTATTCGCATACACATTATGGTAGTTATCGCGATATATCACCAATATTAACACGTTGATACATTCCGATATTAAATTTACGATATTCTCCCCACCTAGCAATTAAACTTTTGAAAAAAAGATGAAAAAAGGTTTTCCGAAAACTTGTAGCAATTTATTCCAGGATGATATTTTAGAAGTATCGGCAAATATATATATATATGCTGTAAAAGTTAAAATCTTCTAACTGATGATGCAATTGATTTTTAAAAACATGAGTTTTAACTCTTTGAAATACATTGGTGAGCGTAGGTCACTTCGCCCCTCACAAAGACTATATTTTTTCTACCATAAAACCAACTAAACGTCCGTATTTTAACACAATCTTTTTTAGAGCAACTCAACAGGCCATATTTACATTTACTTACGAAAATTTCGAAACATTCGGACAAATATAAATATTTTTTACTAAATAAAATGTGTAAAAACTTCGTCAAAATTAGCAAAAATCTCAGTTACATCGTATTAAAAATCTTACCAGCCTTTTTCCCTCTAAATATTATTTTTTTTTCACTCGGGCTACGAAAACATTTTGTTTTTAACATCTAAAAATTTCAAAGAGTTTGGATGATAACGGCAAACTTTAAGAATTTAAAATACTGGAAGAACCTTGTCCCACCCCCACCTCCCTTTCCAGGCCTATTTCAAAATTACACATAAGACTCCAAAAATCAAATTATGCAGAATATTAATACCAAATAATAATAACAATACCAAAAAGCATATACTTTCAATTCTGTTTGAAATACTGCAATACATTTAAAAAAATACAAAATTAATTTTTAAAAAAATTCATTGTCCGAAGTCACTTTTCTGTTTTTCTGCACATTTTACTGTACGACTCACATTACGTATATATTATTTTAAAATACACGATGTTATACAGTAGCTTTGAAATTATCGAGTATTCATTTGATTCAGATATAAATGGATTTGAGGGTGAAAAAAATTAGTTTGAAAAGAAAAAAAACCCACCAAGATTTTGATATAAAAATAAAATCTATATCTATCTATATTATAAAAAACAAATATATCTGTGCGTAACGCTGACGTCATTTTGCAAATGGCAGCACTTTGAAATCTGGAATGAAATTTAGGTTTTGCAATTTCCGTGTTCAGCTCGTCGTCAGCTTAAAATTCAGAGTAAAATGAGAACTACATTTAACATTTTTGTTGAACATTGTCACAATTCTATTTCAAAGACCCGTGATCGGGGATGTAACTCACAATTATGTGGGTGGGAAACTGAAAATTGTTTTAATCCCTTCCGTTTAGGTCTAAAATGAAAGTACTAAGTTTTATCCCACGTACTAGGTGAACATTAGAAAATATGTACATATTTATAGTCGAAAAACACTTTTTAAAAATTATCTTAACAATATCTCAGAACAATTCTTTCAAAAACATTGTCAATACAAATGTCGTAGAACTTGAAATTCTGAATAAAATGAGTACCCATATTAATATTTTTGCTGAACATTAAGGTCGCAATTCTATTTCTAAATTTTGTCTTAACCGCTAATCAAGAGAGAGACAGAGTTAACAATAGTTTTAGATATGGAAGTAAGCCATCATTGCAAGTTTAGAACAAATGTAATACAAAAATTTGCAAAGTTGTTAAGGGTAATACTTTTGTATTAACAATGCATAAAAAATATTGTTGTAAACTGTTTAGTAAAATAATATATAACACTTATTAGATTTTAGAAAACATTGAATATATTTAAAGTACAATTGAATGTAAACGAGCTTGTTGCTCTTTATGTATTTGCTGAAAGATGTGTTTGATGAAGTTTCAATGCAAAATCAACTTTGTGTGAGGAAAATATCTTCTATTTCAGGAAAATTATAGGTAATGGAACTGACATTATTTATCATTAAGTTAACTGAAAGGAACAGAATCACAGAATGATTATTGGGGCACTTAAGTACTGTTCATATCTACCCCAACTTGTCTGTTCACAAATGCCCCACATTGCTGCTTCTATTAAATTGATAAATTATTAACATTTCTCAAATTTAGAAGAAAAGAACTGTATTAAAAATATTTATTAGTATTCACAGTGCATGTTAAAACACTCAAATTCAAATAAATGAATAAATAAATAAAGTTAAACGCTTATGAACTCGGAACAAAGATTTTACTTTTGAGATCTAAAAACAGTGGGCTACAGAGGACAAATAAGAGGTCAAAAAGCTTCAAAAATTTTTTACCGTATGTCTACAGGTGTTGTCATCTTTAGTAATTTTTTTCAAATAAAAAAAACTTACAATAACCATTGAAAAATTGCGATGTTCACATCTGACCCTGTACACATGTGCCCCCATCTCCCCTATAAATTAGAAACAGGGTGAACTGATAACCTCGTCTTGTCTGGCTTCAATCACTTGATTAACGAATTAGGCAAAACTTTGCAATATAATTGTAAAAATTCAACAAAAATATTAAGTACACATTTCAATCAGAATTTTAACCTCTACAACATCTGTATTGACAATGTTTTTAATAGAGTTAGTTTTTTTTAGATATTGTTATGGTAATTAATAAAAATGTGTTTTTTGACTATAAATCTGTACATATCTTCAACCACTCACCTAGTAAGAGGGGGGAAACTTAGTACATTCATTCTAGACTTAAAGTAAAGGGATTAAAACAATTTCCAGCTTCCCCTAATTAATTCCAAATGCGGCCCTTTTTTCCTCCCCTACCACTGGTCTGTAAAGAGTTTTAAAGACTTTAAAATTCTATGCGCTCTAAGTTTTTTTTCGGGGGGGGGGTGCCAATTTCGAGTGGGAAGAAAAATCTTGATTATTTATTGTGACAATAAAATGACACAGAACATATATATATATATATATATATATATATATATATATATATATATATATATATATATTAATTTAAGCAGTTTTAAAGAGTTTTGAAACTTTAAGTATTATTACTGCGAGAGGTGAAGAAAACGGGGAAACGAAATTTTGAAGGTGAAATTCAGATAAAATTTTAATCAAATGGATATGATGGAATGAATAGTTAATGAAATTTTGGACTGATTATTTATTCACTTAAAGTAACAAATACAGTAGAGCAATTTTTTTTAAACATGTAACTGATGTCAAAGAAATTGTCACATAACTAGTGTGCGGTCTGTGAGACCGCTCCAACGAAAGATGAATAAAAGCCGCGATAAACTCATAGGATGTTGTTTTTGTACTAAACTTTTTGTACAGGACTGTTAGAATTAAAATTCACCTATTCAAAAGTGTCTGGTGATGGTACTAAAGTTCACAACGAAACAAAATTTCGGTAGTGTTTGTAGTTAAACTGAAAATTGCAAGTATATAAAAAATTGCAAAACTATAAAAATTAAAGAAAAGCAGCGGTTTGAGAGACCGGTAACATGAGTTAAAGGTTAAGAAATAAAAAGTATATAAAAAATGTGATAAATTCTTTTTATTTAAGGCACAGTTAAGAACGATTTTTTCTTCTCTAGGAATAGGACAAATATTACCAACATTTCATTTTTCATATACACGCAAACACATATATAATATTTCTGATAGTTTTAAAACACATACCCAAACCCATGATACGTGTGTATAGATAGAGAAGTGCCCAATATTCAGAGTTAAAAGCATAGGAGAGAGTATGGAGGAATGGGACACCTTTTACAAAAATAAGAAAAAGAACTTTGTTTGACACAAAAACAATATTTCAGTTTACAGAATACAAAATGAAATACTTTCTATTGTCCTTGAACAATGTAGAAACATAATTTTCAGAAACAATTTTATAATTAAAGGAATGGAAATATAACAAAATTTAACTCATAAAGAAGAAATATTTACTTGCATCCTAATTTGAAATCATAATCAAGATGGATGCCTTGAACACCTCTGCGGCTGCGTGAACAGTCATTACGTCATCATTGAAGTCCTTTCTCATTGGCTGACAGGTGCGACTAAGATATTTCATGTATTTGTACTATGCGAGTGGTAAATATTTTACCCGGTTACAGATACAATTCTAGTAAACATACAGATTTCTGTAGTTTTACAAAAACTAGTTTTGTAAGATTACAGATTTTTTTTTACAGTGTACACGACTTTTGTCCATTCCCTTGAAACGCGTCTTAACCGAGTTCGAATGTACGTTAAAAAGGATTTTACTGTACGATTTTTTTCAAATGAAATAATTCGAAAAATATTTGCAAACTTCAATTCCTACGATTAATTTTATATATTAAATATTACAAAATGCATGCATTATCATAACTGATCACATAAAATTCTTAACGGCTTTAATATCTTTTTTTTTGTTGTTATTTAAGTTTAAAATGAAAAATAAATTGAACATCCATGAACCTTTTCTTTTCACAAGAAAAAAAAATCTCACATCATTTCACGCACGCTTTTTTTTTATTTTAGTATAGGGCTATAAAAAGATGTAATATTTTATATTGAAAAAAAATCTTCCAGATAAATGTTTAAATGTTATTAAAAATGTTACTAAACAAAACAAAAAATACAACCGTTACGTCTTTCAAATTATTTTCTTAAGTTACTGAATTCTTCCAAGAGATATAAATATTATATTATTCGATTATGCCTTATTATTATTATTATTATTATTTTTTTTTTTTTGTATCTGATATAAAAAATGAACTAATGTCAATTGTAATAATTTAATGCTTGAAAAATAATGAGATAAACTAATGTGGTTAACAAACAAACAAATAATAAATAAATAAATAAATAAAATGTTACAGCTTTTAAAGATAGAAACGGCAGTCGGATACTAAACAAGTGTAATGAAAGCAAACAATTACCCTTCCAATCTCTCTAAAGATTAAATTCAAACAGCCGTTTTAAATTCCAGGTATTACAATTCAGATTATGCACTTTAATAATACGAGATCTGTGCATGTTCATTTCAATTACAAGTAGATACAGGGTGTCCAGCGAATAAGACTTTGAAAGAAAATAAGTTAAAACTGGTGTGAATGACTAAGAACAAACAATCTTCTTGAAACACCATCAAAAATTTGTAAATGCGCTAGGCCTTTCGAAAGATCTGAGTCTTTCTTCGTCAGGCGCAAAAAAGACGTCCTTCTACTATGAAAGCAGAGGCAAGACTGAAATGAGAGACAAGGGAAAGGAAACAAGCTGAAGAAACAGCCAATAGGAAGTTAGAAATCAACAGCCAATAGGAAAGTAAAAGACAACAGCCTATCACAGAAGAGAATAATCAAAACAAAAGAACACAAAGTAGGAGGGGCAAAAAATGGGAGGGGGAAAAATACATATAATCCAATATGGGAACACATGAAATTAAAAATGAATAAATAAATGAATAATATATATTTAAAAAACAGACTAATAATAATACAAAAATAAATTAAATGGTAGTACTGAAAAGGTTTTTCCAAGCTGCAGAGAGCATTGTGGAATCAGATTTATCATTAACAATAACATCACGATTAAGATAAATAGCTAAATTTTCAAGAAAGTCCAATTCAGAGATACTATTGGCATTAGAGATAATTTTAGCATTTTGAAAATTGAAACTATGGCCGGAATCCCAAGAGTGCTTGGCAATAGAAAATTTAGAATATTCTTGATTGATTACATAACGCGAGTGTTCTTTTAAGCGGATTTCGAGATTCCTTTTAGTTTGACCAATATAAGATAAATCACAACCATTACAAGGAACTTTATAAATTCCCCATTTACGAAGATCAGGAACAGGAGATTTAGTGGAGGGGAATTTGAATTTAATGACAGGTTTAAAGATAATGTTAAAATTGAAACGCCGTAAAACTTTAGCTAACTTGAAACATAAAGGAGGATAAAAGGGGAGGACAACCAAATTATCAGGTTTGCTTTTGACAGATTTGGAAAGAGTAGAACTATTAGATGGTCTATTGAATTTCTTCACAGCATTATTGATAACAGAAGGATTAAAACCTCTTTTGACAGCAACGGTTTTTAAGTAATTAAGCTCTTCCTTAAGGGATACAGAATCGGAACAAATTTTGAGAGCACGATTTACATACGTGTAAAAAACACCGATTTTTTGGTTGACAGGATGATTTGAGAGAGCATGAGATGGGTTAGAAACAGAAAAAGGTTTTCTATAAACACAAGTTTTGAAAGAAGAATCGCATTTGGTAACTAAAACATCAAGGAAAGGAAGTTTATTACAATTTTCTAATTTAAAAGTAAACTGAATATGTGGGTCGATAGAATTGACAGTATGAAGAATGGTAGAAATATCAAAAGGATTATCAACTAAAACAAAAGTATCGTCGACATAACGCATCCAACATTTAAAATTAACCAGATTTAATAATTTTTCCTCAAAATAATGCATATAAATATCACAAAGAATTGGAGATAAAGGATTACCCATACTTAAGCCATCTGATTGTTTGAAAAATTTATTATCAAATTCAAAAGTAGTTTGAGTGATGCAAATTTTGGTTAAATTAACAAAATCTTGGACTTCAATATCAGAGAAATGAAATTCACGTAACCTTTTTTCTAAACTCAGACGTAAGCGTGTGAAATTTCTTAACCACTTAAATTTTCTTCAAAATTGCAAGAAAAATAATGTTATTCCCAATTTTATTCAACTTAAATGTTCTGTTAGTAGCTCTGTTAGAGTTTCAAAAGCTATGGTTCGTTCACATTTTATTATTTTAAGAGCCTGTATTCAAGATGTTCGGCATACTCTCTCCAAAATTGAAGAAGAGCTTTATGACCTTCATTTGTTCCTCAGTAAAAATCTTGACAATTTCTGTGATATTGAAAATAAAGGTTGGTCTTCTCTACTTACTTTCAAAACTGCTCATCAAAATAAGCTTGATAAAAAGTTTTCTTCGTTGTGCAATAAGCAAAATAAGTCTCAATTTTCATATAAGAACCTATCAAATGAGAACTGCATCGTTAATCTCTCCTCTCACATGTTAACTCCTGAGCAAAAAAGCATTTTAGATCTTGGTTTAAATTTTTCTCAGTCTTGCAAACCTTCTCTCACTAAATTGATTGCTCCTATTGAGTCTTCCTTTAAACATAGTAAAGTCACTCCTTTTCAAAAAGAAACTCTTCGTCACATCCTTGCTGATACTATTTCTTCTAATAATTCAAAATTTAAACCTAATATTTCTCGTTCTCAAAATATCGCTCTGAATGAGCTTAAGTCCAATGATAATCTTATTATTACTAAAGCTGATAAAGGGTGACAAATTGTTCTTATGGATAAAAAAGATTATTCTGATAAAGTCTATGCTCTCTTATCTGAAGGTCCTTATGTTGAAGTTAAAAAAGATCCTACTAATTCGCATCTTTCCACTCTCAAAAAAGCTGTTAAGAATTCTGTTATTTTAAATGACAATACTAAATATAGTGTTATTCCTTCTTCAGCCATTTGTGCTCGTTTTTATGCTTTGCCTAAAGTTCATAAAACCAATGTCCGTTTAAGACCTGTCGTCTCTAATATTGATACTGTTACTTATCCTCTTGCCAAATTTTTAACATCCATTTTTTCTCCGTTATGCATTTCTAATACTCATACGATAAAAAATTCTTATGATTTTGTTAGTAAATTAAAAAATATTAACCCATCCAATTGTTCTATGCTTTCTCTTGATGTCAAATCTTTATTTACGAATGTTCCAATTGAAGGTGCTCTTTCTTGCTTGGAAAAAAGGTTACGTGAATTTCATTTCTCTGATATTGAAGTCCAAGATTTTGTTAATTTAACCAAAATTTGCATCACTCAAACTACTTTTGAATTTGATAATAAATTTTTCAAACAATCAGATGGCTTAAGTATGGGTAATCCTTTATCTCCAATTCTTTGTGATATTTATATGCATTATTTTGAGGAAAAATTATTAAATCTGGTTAATTTTAAATGTTGGATGCGTTATGTCGACGATACTTTTGTTTTAGTTGATAATCCTTTTGATATTTCTACCATTCTTCATACTGTCAATTCTATCGACCCACATATTCAGTTTACTTCTGAATTAGAAAATTGTAATAAACTTCCTTTCCTTGATGTTTTAGTTACCAAATGCGATTCTTCTTTCAAAACTTGTGTTTATAGAAAACCTTTTTCTGTTTCTAACCCACCTCATGCTCTCTCAAACCTTCCTGTCAACCAAAAAATCGGTGTTTTTTACACGTATGTAAATCGTGCTCTCAAAATTTGTTCCGATTCTGTATCCCTTAAGGAAGAGCTTAATTACTTAAAAACCGTTGCTGTCAAAAGAGGTTTTAATCCTTCTGTTATCAATAATGCTGTGAAGAAATTCAATAGACCATCTAATAGTTCTACTCTTTCCAAATCTGTCAAAAGCAAACCTGATAATTTGGTTGTCCTCCCCTTTTATCCTCCTTTATGTTTCAAGTTAGCTAAAGTTTTACGGCGTTTCAATTTTAACATTATCTTTAAACCTGTCAATAAATTCAAATTCCCCTCCACTAAATCTCCTGTTCCTGATCTTCGTAAATGGGGAATTTATAAAGTTCCTTGTAATGGTTGTGATTTATCTTATATTGGTCAAACTAAAAGGAATCTCGAAATCCGCTTAAAAGAACACTCGCGTTATGTAATCAATCAAGAATATTCTAAATTTTCTATTGCCAAGCACTCTTGGGATTCCGGCCATAGTTTCAATTTTCAAAATGCTAAAATTATCTCTAATGCCAATAGTATCTCTGAATTGGACTTTCTTGAAAATTTAGCTATTTATCTTAATCGTGATGTTATTGTTAATGATAAATCTGATTCCACAATGCTCTCTGCAGCTTGGAAAAACCTTTTCAGTACTACCATTTAATTTATTTTTGTATTATTATTAGTCTGTTTTTTAAATATATATTATTCATTTATTTATTCATTTTTAATTTCATGTGTTCCCATATTGGATTATATGTATTTTTCCCCCTCCCATTTTTTGCCCCTCCTACTTTGTGTTCTTTTGTTTTGATTATTCTCTTCTGTGATAGGCTGTTGTCTTTTACTTTCCTATTGGCTGTTGATTTCTAACTTCCTATTGGCTGTTTCTTCAGCTTGTTTCCTTTCCCTTGTCTCTCATTTCAGTCTTGCCTCTGCTTTCATAGTAGAAGGACGTCTTTTTTGCGCCTGACGAAGAAAGACTCAGATCTTTCGAAAGGCCTAGCGCATTTACAAATTTTTGATGGTGTTTCAAGAAGATTGTTCGTTCTTAATAAAACTTTGATTTCAAAATTAAATATGTATCTCAAAAACAAAGGTAAATAGAATTATGCGGTAAACGGTTTGTTTATTAGCTGAGCTGTAAAAATGTTATACAGAAAATTCAAAATTTAGTCGCAAAAACCGTTAACAGATAGCGCTATAATAGCAATGCCTATAAATTGTGCTTCGAAGTCCAGAGCACTAGCGTCTCATTCATAGAGGGCTCCCTATGGAAGAACGAAAATTGGGAAAGTCCACTTTTTCTTTGAGGTGATGTGCAGAAAAATTTATTGCATCATCTTTCATTTTAGAGAATTTCAATAAATAGAATTTTTAATAAAAAGTTTAAAAATCACTAAATAAGAACTTATTAAAATATTTTAGTAAATTCAATTTTTAATGCATTATATTTAAATCAAAATGTATAGTATTTAGAAAAATAATTTTGGACTTTTTATTTATTTATTTATTTATTTTTTAACCCCTTGAAGGGCGGTGATGCCGTCACGGTATCACATAATTTTAATCCCTAATTGCCACATTGGCGCCGGAATATTATAATGGAAATTTCACTTTTATTAAGTACGCAGAAATATGCTTTTACTTGTTTACAAATAAATTCTCCTGTAAATACTGGTGTCAAAAAATTATTTCAAAATTTTATGAATACAAGTATCTTGCCCCTGAAAGGGTTAAATCACGGCATACTATTTTGGAATTATTGTGTATACCTGAATTATTATACATAAAAAAGTTGTTTTGCACTTTTCATTTATATTTTTAAATCACGGCATAATATTTTGGTTTTAGCACAACACATATTCTTCTTTTCTTTGTAAACAAAGTTTTAGGGACAGAAATTATGCATTAAATTATTTCATTTTTAAAAGGAATTGATGATAAGTCATATCATCAAAGTCGAAGCAAAAGTATTTTGGGAGCTGCACTCCTTTACAAAACGTCGGATCATATTGCTAAAGGCTGCACCATACTTCTGTGCTCAATAATGATTAAAAAAAAAAAAAAAATGAAAATGAGTTTTTAAAATTAAAATGAGTTTTTTTACTTAAGTTTTTAAAAATAGAAACTTTCTATTTTTTTCATTTAAACTATTTTCTACAATTAAAAAAATGTTTTATGAATCATTATTATAAATGCTCAATGATTTTTTTTTTATTTTTCTTTTAGCTTATTTAAATTTTAAAATTAGAAATTTGAAGTTTTTTTTAATCAAACTTTTTTTCACAATTTAAATAAATATTAAAAAATAAAGATTTAATTTTTTTTCAAATCCTCCTCTGCTTGGATTCGATTCCACGATCTACCAATTAGGAGAGAAAAGGTATCCACAGAGATACTGCTATCGGAACCGAAATAGCTTATAACAAAATTTGAGACAAATCTCAATTTTGACAACACATGGCTCCACTTCTGCACATCACCCAAATAAAACATTTTAAAAAGCTCTAATAATGGTTTATAACGAAATAATGGTTTCTAAACTTCTTATTGAAAATTCTATTCATTGAAATTCTCTAAAATTAAAGCTGATGCAATAATTCTATGATCAGATGTCTCCACTTCTGCACATCATCGCAACAAAAAAGTTGACTTTCTCAGTTTTCGTTATAGGGAACTATCTATGAATGATACGCTTGTGCTCTGGACTTCCGAGCACAATTTATAGGCATTGCGATTATAGCGCAATCTATTAACGGTTTTTGAAACTGAATTTAGAAACTTCTGTATAACATTTTTTACAGCTTAGCTAATAAACAAACCGTTTATCGCATAATTCTATTGATCTTTGTTTTTGAGATATTTAATTTTGAAGTCAGGGTCTTATTCGCTAGACACCCTGTAATTAGTGGACTGGATACTAGGTTATCAGTAAGATCTTAAAAATTAAAAAAATACTGAACATCTTATAACACTTTGTTTTTCACTTTAAATCCTTTCAGTATAGATTTCTACTTTTTTAAGTACTAAGACATAAAAACGATATAAATGCACGTATGTCTTTAAACTGATAAAGGCGGCCCGATAAATGTTTAAACATTGTTCCTGGTGATTCCAAGCAAAACAACAAAAATATTAGTTCTGTACCTTTTCAGACATCTTTTTAAAGATATTTAATTTTTTCAGGCAATAACAATCATGTGTTAACGGATTATGTCTCATTTCTATGATTTAGTGAGTAAAAAAGGGATGTGATTGGATGATAAAATGCTTCCAAAATCTATCATCAGTTTAAGCTTTTCAAAATTCTCTAAAAAGGAGTATTTTACTTATTTTAGTTTTTAAAAATCATGATTTGTATATCGATACTATATGTGATCTCTCAAAATTACTGCAATAATAGAACTTAAAGTAAATCTTGAATATTTTAAAAGCATAACTAAAAGTATTAAATACGTTATCTTAATCGAAGAGATATTAACTTTACTTGAGATCATTCATTATTAAATTTATTTCCTTTTTTTCATAGCAAACTAAAGTTATGAATGATATTTACGAAGCAGCTGTTTTATTTAAAACTATTTCAATAAGAGAAGAAGATAAAGGACTATTCTGGTGCATACCTTAAATTTCCTTTCGTACTGGTGTTATACACCCCTCCCCCACCACCACCCCCTCTTGAGTTTCTCATCTAGCATAAAGAATTTTCAAAACAAAATAAATGAGAAAGATAAAAAATATATAGATCTTAAATTATATTAAAACAATCAAATCATCTTATCATATAGGAGAAAACGAAGTACTTTCACCGCGAGGGGAATTGAAGGCTTGTGTAACATCTATTATCAGATAGAATCTAAAAAGAAAAAGAAACGTTACGATATCTGTTAAATTTATTGAAGCATTAGGAAAATTTTATTTTCAGAGTATTTGTTAATTTTAATAAAATATCACTTTAGAATGAAATATAAAATGGAACCACGCAATCAACATTTGTTAATGACCGAATTCGAGGAATCCACAATATATAATACAAGATATCTTTAAGATAAATCACATCTGCACAATTCTTCAAATTTAAAATATCCCTAAATAGATGGAAATTACTAATTTTTAATAAAAAAAAATATATTATGTACTTCAATCAAGATATTTGGTATTTTGAACCATTGTCGATATTTCTATTTCCAAATACCTAAATATGACGCATTACAATCGGTATACTTGTTTGATACTCACAAATCATTTACATATTTTTCTTTTTCTTTTTCATTTTGCTATTATTTAAAATTATCCTTAAAATTATACATAAACTCATTTTAAATTTATTCTTTACATTCAGCGAAGAATAATCTGTATGTGTTGCAAGGCCAATAGCTCCTACATGCGTGTGCAGTGACTAAGGCGCTGATTATTGGAGAAGTGATGGCGGTTCGAATCTCAGTCAAGCATTAATGTTTGTAGTGGTTCCTGTGGGAATTTAAACAGATGAGCCGATCTTTGTTTGAGAAAAAGAATACTGTAATGTTCGTATTCAATCAATGCACTAATGCCTATTATATTATCTTAAAAGACACAAATTAATGTTTTTCAAGTTTTCAAAAGTTTCATCTGCAAAAAATAATGTACTTTAAACAAATATATACAATGCTTACTGGTGTATATTTTATGTATATTAATGAAAGCATAATGCTGTATTTCTTTGTAAAAAGAACTGATTTAAACTAACACATAATAAATTTTTCAACAATAATATTTATATTAATTTTACAATAGTATTTTCTATTTTTTTTAAACCGATTAGTACTAATATTCATTTCTGCATCTAAATTATCAAGTACAATAGTTCAGTCGTTCTCTATTTGCATTTGGAAAATGTAAGATTGTTTGATCGGGATCTATATTATCGGGAAGTACATTAATGTTACATATGTAAATACGAGTAGTCTTTTCTGTGTTCAAGGACGCAATAAACTACTTAAGCCATACTCGATCTGTCATTATGAGAGCGCATCTTTTTTGTGCATGGTTTCAATGATACATCTTACTTTGTCTCAGTGTTTGATTGCATGAAGAGTATGTCACTGTCAATACATAGTGATATAAAAAAAACATTTCAAATTTACCAGCAAGCAAATTGTTGCGTATTGTTTTCGATTTGGAATATGAAGGGGTAATTTAAATTGAACGGCATATATGTTATACGATTTTTATTGAAACAATATAAAATTAAATCATTTAATTTTGGATAGTTATCGTAATTCTAAATTTTTTTTAATTGTTGCCATATTTTGCAATTTGTACTCTAAAATTAGACGGGAAATACGTTTAAAAAATGTTCACTTTTTGTTAAAGTATTGCATTTTTCAGTTTGCATGATTTATGATTACTAATAACGCTGTAAAGTTTTATTTAAATTATTATGATAAGAATTACCATTGTTACTGTGCATTGTTTGATGAGCAAGGCCCGTCATGAAATGTATGGAATATCATAACTGAAATTACATTAAAGAGACACAAGTGAGTTAACTTTATCTCTTGACAATAATGTATTTGGAATTTCTTAATCGATCAATATATACGTAAAATATGATATTTTTTCATTTAAAATAATATTTATCGATTTAAGAGAAAAAAAAATCCATTCTAAGGTTGGTTGGTTTTATTTATGTCGGCCAATTATCTGCACGTGGGATATGCGCCCTAAGGGGGGGAGTGCCTTCCGTGGAGGTCTTTCTAAGGGAACCTAATCCGTATTAACGCTTGGAGAACCAAGGCTCGAAGAAAACCACGAAAACTCCGAACGATTAGGCCGACGGGCGCGATTGGGATCGAACCCAGCACCTCCCGTCTACCAGCTTCGAGAGCAGAACTTCTCGGCCACTGGTGGGGCTAATCCATTCTAAGAAAAATTATCTTTTTGCTACTACAGTCTGTGTTATTATAAACCGACTTCCAATCAAACGTCTTTTTTACTTTTAATCTTTAAAAATATCAATTGTCTTTTCCACTCATTATACAAACAAGTAACCATGTCAGAATGCTTTACGTGGTCAGCAAAAATATGTATTTTCCATGTTGAAACATTCAATTAATTTAATCCAATAAGATTAGACGCTATCTGCCGTGTTTGGGGAACGTGAGACCAAGTGATCAGAACCTATTCAATCAGGAAATGCTTTAGACTTGGACACCGAATGAAGTGCCAAACTTTCTGACATCAAAAGAAATTTGATCTTTTATAGACATATCATACCAAACTTCCCATAAGATCACTATCATTTCTGCGATTAAAATTTACGGCTTATTATATGCTTAGGTGCCAACCTCAAACTAATCTTCCGTACTACTTGCGTTAATATGACTCTGGTTTTATAAGTTTCGAACCAGAAATTTTTTAAAGGAATGAAATTAAATATGTTTCACGTAGAAACCTGAAATAAAATAAATAAGAATTCATCAAATAAATTTTCTGGTTCAAAATGTGGTTAACCTGGGTCAAATTAATCCAGACATTACGGAGGACGCTTATTTGATACGTATATGTAATGCAAAAAAATATTATTAAAACTTAAAAAATATTGCTTCTAAAATTTATGATTTTTTTTTTTCGGAGGATGAAATGTTAAATAAACATAAGATTTTTTTTATACGATTGACCAGCGATTCTTGTTTTGTACCTGTTGAGTTATATGTGCTTTAGATTTTTTAATAATAAAAATAATAATTACAAGGTTCATTACAAATTTATTATTATTATTTTGTAAATAATATAATTTCTTTTTCCCAGCAAATATGTATGATGTGTATTTATGCGTAATTAAAATAAACAAAAATTAGTTAAATATATTTTGTTCCAATGGTGTTAATTAACTATTTCAATGCATTCAAGAATTACATTATTTATCAAACTAATTTTAAATGGAGATGTGCATATTATGGATATAATGAAATTAGATTTTGTCTGTGTTGAAATAAATGTATTTTGTATGCAATTCCTCTTTTTGTCCAGATTTTTAAAATATTAACTATGTTTAATGCAACGATTACACAACCATTTTGGCCATATAATTACGGTTTAACGTAGATAGTGGTAATATGCATTCCTGACATCGAAATAATCTTATTCAATTAGATCACACATTCTCTACCGGTATTGAGAAATGTAAGATCTTTTGAACAGTATATGTACAATCGGAACGTGTATTAGTGTTCAATAAGTAATTGTGTGTAGTGTTGCCAGATATCACAGCTTCAGTGATCTATAGAAGATGAATTCCTTCTGTATAAAGATGAGAGCATTGTAAGATTATTAGTAATGTCATATTATGTATCTTTGGTTATATGTAAGTACTAAGACATAGTATCCTTGGAATTATTTAGACACAGATGAAAAAAAATATATATATTTAATTTGGATATGCAAGTAAATGGCTTTTATAATCTTAAGTATTTTGACTCAGAACACGGGGTGTCTAACTGAAATTAACTTGGGATTTTCCACGTGATATTTTCAGAATATTTATGAACGATAAGTGGTATATATTTTATATACATTTATATTATTTTTCATTTTATGTATTTAATTATCTTAGAAAAGGATGTTAAATATAAATGAGAAGTTTTACTTATGCAGTTACTTTAAAAAATATTATAAAGAAACAACATATTTACTTCGAATATCTGAATATTTATCAACGCATTTAAAACTTCAATTGAATACACTTTCATCTTAAAATACAAAAATACCTTATTTTTATAAGTACTACTATGAAAGAAATAATTTTGTGTTAATTTATACAACATTTTCGCTGTTTAAATAATTTATTCTTACCCAAATTCATTTAAATTCCCCATCCTAGATCAATGGTGCTCAGCGGGTATACAGTCTGGTACACAATCTACTGCCTGATTCACAAACCACTACATCACTCCGTTTAGACGTCGTCATTAACGTTTTGGAGCTGATCACCAATGTGTTTCTTTAAATGTAGGTCTAAGTGGTAGCCATTTAACGCTAAGGCAGGGTTAAAACCACAATCGCATTGCATCGTATGGTTAATAACAACTGAATTAATTTTTTTTTTCAGTTGTGTTATTTTGATAGTAGTTCGATGTTATCTGAATACTATATTAACTGAAATGGTCGTCATACTATTTTTTAAAAAGACTCTTTACTGACTTTTACGCTCTGAATAACATCCGTCCTTTTTTCTTTCGGAAATATATTAAAATAAAAAAAGTTTACTATAGTCCGACTAGACGTTTAAAATGAGACATTTGTTTTTATAAAACACTCATTTTTTAATATCAAACATACACCGGAAAAAGTAAAAAATTCATTAAGTATAAAATTATAATAATTCAACCGCAGTTAAATGTTGATTCAATGGTAATAAGAAAATCAAGTAATCATGCTGACTTCAATAACGGCGTGCAGAATACCATATAATAAATTTCTTCGAAGACTTTCAGTGTAACAAACTGCACCGTTTACGAATTTTCATGGAACTACGTTAAAATCATCGCTAATGAAACCTCATTCTCATTTAAATTCTAAAACGCATACATTAATATTAACATTGTCTGGAAACAATTTTCTTTACACAATTATTATCTTGAAAAGAAGATCAATATAAAGTTAAAGAAAAGGAAGAAATGTTTATAATAAGTACTGTTATAAGTATAGTTATTTCCGGCCAGCGTAAGATATAATGCAGAATAAATTGTGCTCAATCTTTATAACCTAATTTGAAAGAGGAGTATGGCTCCGATAAAAAGATAATATAAAAAAAAGCCAATTTAATGCTTTAGTCTCATATTGTTAACTGATTTCTATTTTAAAATTCTGAATAAAAAGTTTTTTATAGGTAAGTATAAAAACTTTCGTAGTTCTAAAGAGTGCCCTAAAATTTTCTAGATAGTTTTATTTCTACATACAGGGTCTGCAATGGAGTGAAATAACAGTTAGACGAAGGAAATTAAGGTTTTTTAGCAGAGTTGCCAAGTCTCCGGCTTTTTGCACACCACTATTATCTTAGAGAAAATGTTGTTCTTTAAAATTGCCCAAACGTTCAAATTAAATAAAACAGCATTTTCTCTATTGAAATACTGGTATACAAAAAGCCGGAGACTTGGCAGCTCTGTTTATAAGGTATGTACATCAGTAGTCGGCAACTTTTATACCAGAAGTACAATAACTGATTACTAACGGAACAAAATACCCTCATATTTCTTTGCTTTTGGCTGATAACTGATGAATGGTTTTTCAGCAATTATCCATTTAAATATTTAATTTAGAACCATTTTGTATGGTAAAAAAGCTATCTATACCTCTTTGTAACCGACTACTGGGGGTGGCCAATTATTGGGTGTGCAAATGAATCTTAGTGCTGCCAAATGCTTTACAGATAAGGGAAAAAATCGGGACAGTGGCTTCTAAATTGGGCCATAAAAATACAGTAAATCCTATGTAAACGGAACCTGTCAAATGGATGCATCGCATGTTAAACCTTATAACTATATGATCCCCACGGCATTAATGCCATTACAACATAGCTGTTAAGAAGTAAATATGTCTAAAGAATCTTCCTTCGGTCACTTGAGAATACTTCTTAGTATTTTTTTACTGTACTACAATAAACGCAACAATCTTATACGTTAAAATATGCGAAATCGGAATCTACAGGAAAGGAATGAAAATTCTCTTTTGCAGATATTTTCCATGGAACAGTTATAATTGTGTGGTATTCCTTTCGCGGGGACAGAGAATTGTTTATGTTTCAGATAGAAGTTCAATACAGACAAGTTCCGGTTTCAGAGATTTTATTTATTAAGTACAGTAAAGCCTATAAAAACAGAATAGATAGGAACCGGGAAAATATCCCATGACTAATAGTGCATCATGAAAAATGAGAACTTTTGACATCTCGTGTAACTTGGGACACATTTCAACGCCAATTTAGAGACTACAAAACATTAATTTTCTTAAATCAAGAAAGAAGTGTCACTCCCATATGAAATCGTTAATCCTACGTTCACTACGACTGGTTTTCTGCATATCCCTTCCACCACCACTGTTTAAATTTGCAAGTATACTAGCTATGTTAGTGCCAAACACCTGACGAGTGATGCCATTTTATAAATTATTCGTTTTTTCATTCGAACCATTGCATCTTGTTAATTTCAAAAATTTCTAAAACCAGTAGATATTCCTTTTAAACACACAACTATGTAAGAAAATACCGGTCGATGTTTCACGATAATTAATTAGAATCGTTGAAACTAAATGAATGTTTGCAATCTACAGTAACATGAAAAAACCGCCTTCACCTAGATAAATAGGTAGTCATTTTCTGAATCCATATACTAGCAATATACATTTCCGAGTTATGCGAACAGGGTAAACGATTACGCTGCATAGACGAAATTATCCAGAACATTTAGGTGGCGAAACGGTAGCGAATCGTTTCAGTAGCGAGAAAATATCGCTTGATTTCTGGAATGGCTTCATAAACTTGAATTATACTTGTTGAAGCAAACCTCTTGTGTTCACATCTATTTGCAGAGATTTTTGAATAAGTTTGACCACGAGAGTATAGGAAAATGTTTTTTAATTCTGCTAGGAGACTCTAGAAGTCTCAAACAAAGCGATCAAGAATTTATAGGTATGGCATAGGACTTTTTTCTCTAGCGCCATGATTTAGATTCTAGAAGCCATAACTATATTTTTTTCCATTGCGGTGTGTGACTTTTCACATTTGTAGTAAGTTCATTAAGAAAAGAATTACTTATACACATGAGTTCAGCATGCCGTAAAACGTCGAAAAAAAAGTTACCACCTATTTTAAATTAATTGTTGTGGGATGTAAAAAGAAAAAAATACAAAATAATTATTAAAAAGTAATAAATTTGCCAGTTATTTAATAATAACGTGAAAATTAATTTGTAGAATTTAGTGTTTTTTATGTTAAAGTTATTAAAAGTTGAAACAAATGGCACATAAATATTTCGCGTTAAATTATTTTAGAAATATTAAATATTCAGAATTAATGCAATTATTAAAAAAATTAAAATAAACATATGATTTTCTTCCGCAGCAACATAATATGATGCTTCACTGCCGAAAAAATATATTTTCTTGAATTTTCCCAAAAAGTTGCAAATATTACCTGAAATATTTAATACCGTATATTCTCGCGTATAAGTCGATCCCCTAACTTTCGGATGCAAATTTTGGAAAAAATAAAAAACTCGCGTATAAGTCGACTTCCTAACCTGTTTACTTCAATTTTGCACAAAATCAATCCAAAGATTTCACTTTCTAATGCGAAAAGTTAGTAAGTAAACAGAAACAAATCATTATTTTTTTTAATGCTGAATTATTATTATTTTTAAATTTTATATATTATTTTTTTATTCATACACATAAAAAGATATAATTTTTTAATATTCGAAGTTCTTATTTTTGCTTTTTTAACTGACTCGCGTATAAGTAGACCCCCCAAATTTGCTTACCGAAAATTGTCAGAAATTCCTCGACTTATACACGAGTATATTACTTAAATTTAATAAGTGTGAATAATACATGACCTCCATCTTACTAATATTAAAATGCGTAAAACACTAGATGCGAATATTTACTGCATTTTTATAAAATTGTGATAGAAAAGTAGAAAGCGTTGCCCAGGTATTACAGGAACAGATTAAACCTTTAAAAGTGTATTTTTATACCAGTTTTAAAAAGGAGTAAATTATTACAATAGAAAACAAAAGAATTTAGAAGATATATGTTCAACAGATATACAAAAAAAAATATTTTATAATACGTTATTCAAAACAACATAGTATTCCAATAGACAATTATTTCATTGCTTCATAATTTTAAATAATTGTATTAACGGGAAAATGGGATTTTCATTTTAGATTGAAAAAAAATAAAAACCTTTCTTTAATAAGCAAATTATTTCTATTATTGGATTCTTACGTCAGGTATTTTTTGTCAATGATTTTGTGCTGAAAAATAGAATTTTTTTTTCCAACTGCAAATAAATGCAATTAAATCTATCGAGAGAATAATACAAAGCAACTGATTTTTACAAAGCTTTTTGTTTGAACATATGTAAGTGTAATTACATTTTATCTCTTTGTTGATCAACTGAGAAGGTATTGTTTAACAATATTATACGATTTTAAAGAATATTTCGCCTTTCGCCATTTAGACACGTAATTAAACTGAAGACATATTGTTTGGTTTATTTACTTCTCAATGATAATATGGTAACATGAGTTCTAGAAATAATCTAACTCTATATTTTTAACATTTATCTTTAGATTTATCCTGCCTATTATTAACGCTCAGTTAAATTAAATAAATTATATATTTTATTAAAAATCCATATTCCTATTTAAAAATTCACATGTATTCAAAATAATTTATTTCAGTAAATTTATATTTTAGTATTTTTAAAGAGAAAGTACACATTCTATCAACTTGAAATACCGAAAATTTTGTGTTTAGTAGGCTTCTGTACACATCAAAGCATATTAAAATGTTTCAGAAATATAATTGGATTGGATCTAGACATTACATGTAAGCTGATGTCTTTTATAGAAAATAACTACCAGAAATTTCGATTTCCCTTTATTTTCTTTGATGCTTAATGACAAAAATGTCTTGGAAATAATACTGGTCAAAGTAATAGAAATTTTCATTATATTTTTGTCAAAACTTTGATCATGAAGAATGAATAAGGTACAACTTTCACATTCCCATGAAAATTTGTTCCAAATAATTTAAAAATAATGATAGAATTTTCTGATCACATGTAATTAATTCAAAAATTAAATGTTTTTATTAATGTATTTGTAGATCAGTAGACCCTTGTGTGGCTTTTCTATTGCTGTCCTTGAGATTATTTGCTGATATATTTTTTTATCATTATTTTAATTAATCACAATTAATAACGAAGGATCGTGTTTTGACAGAATGACAGGGTGCTACGTCAAAAACATTTATTATTCTTCTTCATTCAACCTTGTGCGTTTTTAATGTGCTTAGAAAACATGATCTTGGTTCAGAAATAATGTATATGATCATGTGTTTGGAAATATTCTTTACGATTAAACAAACATAATATTATTATTCAAATCACAAGTTCTGTAACCTTTTTTTCTCTAACTGTATAATTATATATACTAAGTTTTTGTAAAAATGACATTTTAAAGCGATCTAATTTCCTAATTTACATTAACTTTTTATCAGAATCCGGATAATAAACATTAACCAGAGAATTTCTGCTTTTTCAGAATTTAATGTCGTACCCCATGAAAAAAAAAAATATGTATACAAATATAAATAATACAAAACATGTTTCACTTTTAAGACTTAAAACACGGGCTTTTATTTTTTATAAATTGGTGTTATTCTCATCAGCTAAGAATTCCACATTTACGATCCAATTTTAAACAACATCCACAGTAAAGTATGCATATGACGCCACTATCGATAATAATACACAAATCCAGCAAAATGCGATGTCATCCTTCAAGGAACTCGACAAAAAAAATCTAATGATTCATACACCTTCATTTGTTTCTAACATTAATATAGATACTTAAAATTAAATATAGTTTATAATAGCTTCATGTTTTATAAGAAATCATTCATTTATGATTTTTCGAAATAGCACTTATTTTAATTGTTTTCAGTTGCTATGGGAAAATGGAAGCAAAAAGATATAATTACTATTTTCCAACTTTTTTTTCATTTACTTTCTACAGAAATGGAATACATCAGTTGCCAACATTAAACAAATGGCGCTAAAATCTATAAAAAAAAATTAATATCTCAAAAATAAATTGAGATGCAGTTTTCAAACAAATTGAATTTAAAAGTACTTTTTTCCAATACGACGGTATAAAAATTTAAAATGTGAGATGCTTAGAAGTTAAAAAAATTGCAGTAGAGATTATCTGTATTTAACCGTACAGTGATGCATCTGTTTTGTTTTAAGTATGTGGCGTAGCACGTACATATGGCTGACATATAAAGCGTAACGTTATTTTTTAGGGACGACACTTTAATTGCTGGCAGAAAGAAATAGCGCATCGGGGGCTAATAAATATTTGTTCAAAGATAGTTGTATTTTTCATTATATATTAACACAAAAAAATGCCTATCATTTCTTTTCAACTTATGACATATGTTGATATTTAATAATCCATGTTGTAGTAACCTTAAGAATGGCAAAAATACTGCTGTTATTTAATGTACGTTAATGTTACCACACATGTTCGCAAGAGTGAACGAATGACTGTCAAATATCTAAAGTTGTTAAAATTTACAAAACAAACTATTTCGTTCAGTTGCAACTGTGTTTAAAAGAAGATGGGTAGATGAGTATAGAAAACAAGACGGGTAGATTTGTATAGAAGTATGGTGCTCTGATAGTTTTTTTTTTTTTTCTAAAATATTTTGATTGTTTTAAAATAACTGAGAATTTATACTCGCATCCAGTTTAATTTATTTTTTCAAGGTTGTTTATATCAGCTTTGCTTGATCAGAAATAGAGATTTAATTACCAGATATTTATGTATTTTATATATATGTACGTGATTTACCTTCAATATGGCGTTCTAATAACTATACGGCTTATTGCCTTATATCTTTGTAGAGGAGTTTGTAGAGATTTGTAGCAATTTGTAGTGTATTTAAATTTCTAAAAAAAATAGAAATAGAAGGTTTTTACGTGTTTAAAAGTTGCCGCGTCAAAACCACGGAAAAACAATGTTTGAAGATTATTGAATCTATATATATATATATATATATATATATATATATTATGTTTACAGCTATTAATGCTTCATGCAGATTTTCAATTATTGCTGGTAAATTCGGAATTTTAGGAATTTGCCTATCTGACGAACTGTGCGATATTCTTAAAAGTTCAAATATTATAAACAAATGAAAAATGAATAATATTTTTTTTTGGTTTTCTCAAACCCTTCTGTTCCTCTTTAGTAACAAAATCAATCAAGTTGCAACAGCAGAAAATTTTCATAATAAAAACAATAACTGAATATTGCGGTTGTTTATGAGCTGATGAATTATATACAAACAAATAAATGAAAGACTTAATTAAATAAATAATCTATATCCGTTTATATTTACATCAATATGAATTTACATAATAACAACATTTAGTCTTGTAGTTTGGAAATGAACCTCTCGAGGATTAAAACTAAGATGCTTAACAAGATTAAAAGTTTAGTATGCTTCTGCACACGTCAATAAATATTAAAATGTTTGAAAAGAACAAGTTACATTAACTCATAGACATTATGTGTAAGCTGATGTCTTTCGTAGAAAATAGCTAATAGTAACTAGTTTTTTCTTTAGTTTGTTTGATAGTACATGGCAAAAATTTATTAGAAATAATGTCAGAGCATTTAATTTTTTCATTACTGTTTTGTGAAAAATTTATTCAAGTGGAGTGGAAAAGTACTATTTTTCATTCCTGTTCGCTTTTCTAATGAATATAAAAATAATAATTGAATTTTCTTGTTACGAGCAATTATTGTCTGACTATTGGGCGATGTAGATATTTAGTATACGCGTAATTATTGAAAAATATTAAACTTTCTTATTAAAGTGTATGCAGACGTGTAGCTGCCTACCAGGTATTCGGACTGCAGTACTTAAAATTATTTAATTATAAATGTTTTCATTATTTTTTCTAACTTAATTTATTTTATTAAATACGGTCTTTTACGAAGCTGTGAACAAACTAGTTCGAAAGCTTGTTCAATGACATTGATAATAATACTTCAATCATCGTTACGCATTTTGTGTGTGTATGCAGAAAGGGGATGTTGACATAAGAAATTATGTATAAGATTATAATTTTTCAAATATCGCTTAAGATTAAATTAATATAAAATTTATAGTAATGCATTGATAAGTTCTGCAGCAAATTGTTCCTTATAATTATATGCTGATATAATAATATCGAAATCCCAAGCCATATTGAATTTTCTGCATCTAAAAATTGAATAAAAATAAATAAATATTTTATTTCCTGAATTTATGAGATCAGGGTAACTTACATTGCTCGAGATCGGTTTCCACGACTTGCCAAATCTAAAAGTTTATGTCGTCTTTCGTCCATCCAAAGCCACCATTTACTTTATATTATTAGGGTTCACAAATCAACTTCAACTTAAACTCTTTACGTATTTACCGACATTGCCACTACCACTACCACCACCACTAGATATAAATCTTTTAATAGAAACTAGATTCATTTTGATGATCAGCCATTATACGCCTTATAATTCATAATACCCTCTTTATTATATTTGCGATATATCAAAATTTAATACTGATTCAAGCAATTTTTTTAATACTAGGGGGCTCTGCCCCCTACGAGCTACGCTCGTCAACCCCCGTTCAGACACCGCAGACTCTAAAAGCACGCTAATTTGATCGGCTTAAAAAATTTTTCGGAAGATTGAATTATAATTTAAAAAACAATGGCGATCTCCCTATAAACAGATTTCTATTCATTTCTCTTTGACTGGGGAATTTTAATGCCAAATCCGCTGCGGTACTACATGATTAACCCGTCGACCAATTTCGCCAAATTATATAAATCGCCAAATTATACAAATTGAAATCATTTTTATTTTAAATAACGAAAGAACAAATAAATTAGTGCAACATTAATAAAAATACAAATAAAACGTCGAAATAAAAATAACTTGATGACATAGACTCGTGTAACAACATTTCAAAATAAGCTAATATAAAAGGAATTAAGTAAACAGAATCTTTGTCTCCCGGTATTTTTTAACATAGCGAAAAGAAAGTTCTTTTAAATAAGACATTTTAAATTAATCGTTTTTAATCTGACGTAATTTTGACCGAACTATTCTTTATCTTTTTAATATTCACGTGAAAATACTTGTGCTAGAAATGAAATATTATTTGCGCTTTCCTAACAAAAATAGTTGAAAAGTATGTTCTCAAAATATGAAATAAATGGCACAGATGTCATATTCGCCCCATATTGGCGCGATTTTTTTCTGACGCCAATGTCATATACGCAATGCATACTTAACCGGCGCCAAAGTGTCATTATTTTGTTTAATATGGTAACCCGGATATTGTTGTTTATGCTGTTGATGTTTTCGCCAAATCGGCGTCGGAAAAAAATCGCGCCAATATGGGGCGAATATGACATCTGTGCCAAATAAATGTCTAGCTCTATTTCCAAATTTAAACCGTTTTGCAATATTATTTTGTGTTCATTTTATGTAATAACTGTAATGTGACGTAAATATGACGTAATTTCTCCTATTTAAGACTTCTAACGGATGTTAATAAATTTATTATTTTACAAATTCCTTTCTCTCTTAAAAATCACGTGTAATTATAGTTTTTATGACGTAATTTTTAGTAAGTTCTTGCTTATTGTACATAATTATTTAATTCTAATTCCAAATGTTTTTTTCTGTTTATAATAGTCACGTGTAAATAAATTTTTAATTTATTACACGTATAAATATTTTTTTCTTTTTTTTTTTGAAGTAAACATTGTTGTTTCCGCTGTTTATGCAGTTGGCAACAGTTTAAATTAATATCATTTTCTAAAATCTGTAAAAAATATCCCTGGAAATGCTGAAAATTTGAAATTAAGATAGAAATAAAACCTAAAAAAAAGAGTCAAAATAAAAAAAAAATAATGCAATCTGCACTCCGGCAAATTCTAACGCATAAAATGGTCTAAAAATAATTATACTGCCATTGATAGTTTTTGCTGCTATCTCTAGAAATGCTAAAAATTTGAATTTAAAATAGAAATAAAACCTCAAACAATTAGCCAAATTAAGAAAAAGAAATACAATCTGCACACGTATTCAAACGTATAAAATGATCTAAAAAAGATTAAATTCCCATGAATAGTTTTTGCTCCTATAAAACTTTTTTAGTGGAACGATTTTGTCCAACTTTAGCATTAAATATCTCTTAAAATAGTTCTTCAATTTGAAAATTGTCTGCATCAGCGTGTTTATCAAACATTTCTGTATAATACTACCGATTTTCATATTTTTGTATGCATTATTTTTCTTAATATTAACGAAGAAAGACCTCCGGTCACAAAAAATTCAAAACTGGCGGCGGCGGTGACAGCGGTAGTTACTTTTTTTTTAGAATAGAGAGATACCTTCTTTAAGAATGTGTACAATAAAGAAACTGGAAGTAACTGGTACAGGTTTTTCTCTTTGTGCTGTTCTAGATGTCTTCATCACTGACTTCTACAATGCCATTCCTAATTATAACAATTCTATTTTGCAAGATGAGTAATACGTGAGGTCGCTGATAATTTGTGAGTTTTCAGTATGGAGACGTGCTGATACATTTTAATTCACTTTCTTCCATATCATCTTTACAGTATTAGCATTCTCAAGATTTTTTTGGTGCAGGGAACTGTTCATTCTATATAGTGCAATGAAAAACTATTTCTTCTTCCTTAGGTTCGATAACATTCCATTTCTTTCGGTAACGACAGATGGACACTGGCAAAAGAAGCAATAACAGACAAGAAAAACGCATTCTTTTTACCGCCACCTTCTTCTTATCTAAAAAAAAAAGTTTGAAAAGAAAACTGTTGATAGATTGGCAATATAGATAGGAATGAATATATACAGGACGTTCCACAGGTAAATTCTACACAATGGTCAATACTAAAGTTATTTTACCAGGAAGAAAGCTTTATTATTATTTTCAAAACATTTCCCTTTTAATAACTGAATTATAAAATTAACAAAACTCCTTCACTCTCGTTGTGAACCCCAGATCACTATATGCTTAAATGCTCACTAAGACGAAGATATAGACTTCGCAAACTTTCCTCATAACAGCTTCACCTGGACCCAATTAATTATTCAAAATTCTTCCTATTTAAGTTATACAATGTATGGAACTACTATAGTTTAATCAACACCATTTTGAAAACTATTCACCCAATTTTCCCCGTCACAGCAACCTTTTAACATTCAAGTTGATACTGATAATTCTGCTGTTGACTTGTGGCAAGATCTTCTTTTACCCACACGTGAGTTTTAAGTACATAGTTATATATATAACGTTTTAGTTTCTCATTTGAGTTTGTTTAACCATGTGGTATGCATATTTTGTGATGTGTATATAATTATGTAAACTGATTTCTAAATTCAATATACCATAAAATATGGATATGTTCCGTGCCGTGAGACATATATTGTTCTCAAGCCAATTGACCATGGCCGTCTCGTGGTCTGCATATACACCTCTATGCTCTGTCTAAAATGTCATTTCAATAAATATAATCGTCTTAACACTAGAACGGCGGTAGGGGTCATTTTGACACCTGAGTGCTTTCGTCCGTTGATTACTTTTGTTTGCTTGGGCGAAATCGTTTGAAATTTTTTGACTTTTCCTAAATAGATAACATATATTTCTAAAGAAAAATTCAGCTTTCTAGATTTGTTAGTTTTTGAAATATGGGCTTGTATTCCTAGAACGGCGGACGGGGGTCATTTTGACCCCTTTAATAAAATACTCTTTGTACTCGAAGCTGCTTTTGTTGCTATACTATATGTTCGAGGAGCAATAAAAAAAAGGGTTTAGATTTACATTCATTGTCGTCCAAGGCATGAGGAATACTAATTTGCAAAGAAACTACCTCAAGAGATAGATTCAAAGAAAGAAAAAGATTTTTTAGGTTTGATGAAAAGACAACAAGATCTAGCAGACTACAGACTGTTAAATTTGCTCTTGCATCTAAAATGTGGAATAAATTTATTGAAAATTGCAAAACATGCTACCGACCAGGACAAAATATTACAGTTGATGAACAATTGTACCCATCTCAGGATAGATATAAATTTACGCAATATACGCCAAAGAAATCGGATAAATTTGGAATAAAATTTTGGTTGATCTGTTGACGTTGATACTAAATACCTCTTGAATGAATTTATTTATCTAGAAAAGGATGAAGCAGCCAATCCTTAATTACGTTTATCGGAAAATGTTGTCATGAAATTAACAGATCCCTATCTAAACGAAGGGAGGAATATTACGACAGATAGCTATTTTACTAATATCAAATTAGCAGAAATGTTAAAAGCTAAAAATACAACTTTGGTTGCACAATGAAAAAGAACAGAAGAGAAATTCCTATATCATTGAAAAATATGCGCAGTACTCTTTATTCATCGAAGATAGTGGAATGTGATAATATGACACTTACCATCTATCAAGCCAAAAGAAAAAAAAAAAGTGTTTTTCTACTTAGCTCATTACATTCTACTGTAAAAACTGAAGACGGTCTCAAGAAGTTGCCCGATTCAATAGAATATTACAACGCAACGAAGTATAGTGTGGATATCCATGATCAGATGTGCCGAAAATACTCCGTGAAATCGGCTTCTAGACGATGGCCTGTACATATCTTTTTCAATATTTTGGATCATGCAGCTTTAAACGCCTGGATAATTTATAAAACTGTAACAGGCAAGCCTATCAGCAGAAGAGATTTTCTATTAAATTTAGGAGATGTGTTCAGAATGGATCTTATGGTTTCAAATCTCCCAAAGATCTTTCCTGAGTCTTCAGAAAAAAAAAAAAAAAAAACACGAAAATAAAATAGATATGAAGAGAAAAAATGTCAAGTACAGACATGCAATGGAAACAAATCTCAAGAATTTTGCGCACCATGTTTCAAAGTTGTGTGCGGAAAATGTACTGGAAAAATTGCTATTTTTTTTTTTTTTTTGATACAACTGAATTAATTCCTAATACGTGCGTACAATTTGGAGTATTATAAACATTAAATAAAATTGAAATAGAATGCTTAACATATTAACCATTCAGCTACACTTATAATGAAATAACGGAAACAACAGAACATATTTCTCATTTATGGATTTAGAGAGTGAATCATTCGGCGAGTAAGTAGATGAAAATATAAATATATATTATTTTATAAATTGTGTTTTATTTTAGTTAACATTAGTTTTAATTTGTGAAAACATTAATTTTAAATCGATTTTTATATCAAATTAATGAGTTTTTTGAGTAGTCGTAGTATGATCCAATTAATCGCCCTGTAGGCGTTACATATACAGTACTTTAAAAATTCAATAAATTATCGAATAACATTAAATATAAATTATGAAATACACGTAAATTACATATTTTTGCGAATGTATGGCTTTTAAAATTATTTTAGCGTTGTTATTTCAATAGTTTCATTGAGGGGTCAAAATGACCCCTTCCCGCCGTTCCAGTAGGTAAGATTTTCCCGCCGTTCTAGTGTTAATTTATTTCCCTCAACTTATATCACGATAAGCATTAATAAATAGTTGTATATTTCTTTATACTAAAGTACATGAAAGAACTTATTATTTCTTAAAAATACAATCATTAGTTGGTAATAGTTCATACATTAACTGATGCGACAGAAATTGTCACATAACTACTGTGAAGCGGTCGGTGAGACCACACTATCGAACGATGACTAAAAGGCTTGATTACCTCATGGGATGTTGTTTTTATACAGAACAGTCCTATTCAAACATCTCTGGTCGTTGTACCAAAGTTCAAAACGAAACTACACTTCGGTGGTGTTATTAGTTAAACTTAAATTTACAAGTTAAACTATAGAAATTGAAAAAAGCAGCGCTCTGTGAGACGGGTAACATAAGTGAAATGTTAACCTTTAGAATAACGGAAGTATTTCTTTTTCGAATTTCGAAGCTACTTTAAACAATGTTTTAAGAAAAGGAAAAGTTTTTTGCGTTCAACGAATTGTATGACTTTCCATGAGCTCAAGTTGTTAAAAATTATAAAACAAAAAATTTCGTTAATTATCCACTGTGTTTTAGGTAGATTTCGTAAGAAATACTACCTATTGAAGTCGTTACCATGATGCGACTTTTGAAAAATTCCATCACAACTTTTCATTATAGGACCCCAGGAACCCAAAACCACCCCCACCTAAAAAGTTTATATATATATATATATATATATATATATATGTATGTATGTATGTATGTACTAAATTTTGTCCGCACGATAAAAGTCGCAATTATGCACGGATCGCCTTCAAACTCGCCAACAACCTTGAGATGGTTAATATCTCGGCGGGGATTGAAAATGGGCAAAATCGGCCCAAGGAAACGGAAACGGGGAGGGCTCAAAATTTTGAATACCGTCTTAACATGATTCTGATAAAACCAGCTCTTACACAACAATGACAGGAAAAAATAAATATTTTTCGTTACAGCAGTTGCCAACAATTAAAAGAAAGTAATAAAATTTTCACCACAACAATTGCTTTTCTGTTGCAAGATTTCACGTGAACAATTAAATTAAATAAACAGTTTGACGAATTGAAAGCAAATTGAATATTACGTCATAAGTTTTCAAGAGCAAGATTTCCGCATGAAAACTCAAAATGAAATAAATAGTTTGACGAATTTAAAAAAAAAAAAAAAAATATTGCGTCATATTGGAAATATAATGGACCTCAGCAGGTGAATATGTAACGTCATGCGAGTTTGAAGAAACTTATTAAAACATAATAAAAACCCGACTATGGCAATATTAACATATTTTAACAGTTTGGGGCTCTCTGAATTTGCTTTAGCCATTTTTAAACCTATTTCATATACATGCGTGTGTGTATTCGTGTATATTAGAATTTTCACAAAATGTTTAGCTCCCTTAATGCCATTCTTAGTGATGGAACTGAGTTTATCTCTAATCTTGATTTAAGTTTTGTTGGTGAATTTAGTACTTAACTTCGAAATCTACCTCCGCCTGTAGGGATTTTTTTAATTACAGTTTAAAAGGAAATGGGGAGATAAGCAATGAATTTTTTGCACTTAAAATGTTGTGAATTTTTAAAAAATATCTCAGAATTATAAATTTCTTCCAGTTTGATTGTTTTTGTTTTAAAGTTCACAGTAAAAAATTAAACCTATTTTAGAATGTCACCCAAAATGAAACAACACCCATATTAGCTTTCGAAACTCCAATATGGGCTGTAATATACCTATTTAAGGGTATGAGACCCGTAACAGGTCTTAGATCTCTCCAAATTGGGTGAAAACGGTTACATATTCATAGACACAGCTTTGCGATGCCCAGTATGGGGACAGTGAACACCCAAATTGGATTACAGCTCTGCTGGTATGAGCAGCGGGCGCTGATTTGGGTAACGACTACTACCCATTTATCTTGATTCGGATAAATAGCAGCGTCACTGCGCGCCATGTTTGATTTCTTCTTTTCGTCTGTGTTGTGTTTGTGTGGCGTCTTGTTTACGAGTTCGAATTCTTTGGATATTTACAGAACCCTCGCTGTACCATTACTGGATTTATTCGGGTATTTATTGAATTGTTTGTTACTTTATGTTATTGTAATGTTATTTGTATAAATGTTGACCTAACAAATTTGTTTTGTTACATTCCCATTTACACGCGTTCCACTATAAATGAAAGTGGATTTTATGAGTTCGCTGCAACATTATTGATTGTCATCAGGGCCGAAACTAAGGGGGAGGGGGGCAGATGGGATACATTATATAACATTTCCAATATAAAACAGTATTAAAAAGTCTAATATAATCTCAAAAAAGTATTTTTATTTTTTATTAACTGTGTACTGTTATTTTTGCTTTAAGTGACATAGCACAGAGGAATAACAAAACTCAAAGACTTCTTTCTTTGTGATTGACCATGAAAAATTTTTGGTTAACTAAATTGTATATTTTCTTATAATTTACTGGCTACAGATTTTTCTTTCTTTTTTATGAAGTTTTTAATTTAGACAGGTGAAAATAATTGCCTGCTCCATAAAATATTAAAAATGAATGTTTTAATGCTGTTCTATATATAATTTTTCATAATTTGTAACATATTTTGTGGTGTTTTTTTTTCTTTTTTTATAGAGCAAAAAAGGACCCAAATGATATATTTGACATTGTTTTGAATGTATTTTTGTTTCATATTTTTTAAGAATAATAATTAAAACATTAAAATCTGTTTTTTAGACAAAGATTTGAAGATTAAATGCAAATGTCATAAAAGAATAAAACATATAATTATATGAAAATAAGACTAGAATAAACTATAAAACTCCACAGTTTTTTAAGGTATGATTAACTGTAACTCGGTTCCATTTTAACCCTTTAGTACGCAGCTTTACATATATGCAAACAACAGTGTTTTGAATTTAATAGATTTTTTTATTCGTATACACCCAATTCACACCAGAAAATTAAAGTAGCAAAATTTACTTTAATTAATAACAAACATTCCGTATTTAAATAAAGTGAAATTAACCATTGAAACTTTCTGGTGTAAAGTCAGATTCTCTGAACTACGTAATTTCTAGAACGTATTATATCATGGGAATTAAAGGGTTAAAGGTTAAGTTTTATAAAATATATAATTATATAAAATAACGTATTTGGAGATATACTTATTAAAATATTTACTAATTTCCAATATTTTAGCGTAAAACAGCCACACGATAGTAATTTTATCAGAAGTGCAACAGAAGAAAAGATTGACGTATTATATAAAAAATGTATCTCTGATTTTTTTCATTATTTTTCCCGTGTTATAAACCTTTCAGAGAATCATATATAATTTTTTCGAAACAAAATAAAAAATCGCGCATTTAAGGGTTAAGCATGGATAATGACAGAATACCTAAATATTATAATTCACATATAAAATGCCACAAAACCATGCATGAGATAAATAACAATTATGCTTTCGGCATTCGATATAGCGGTCAAAATCACCCCAATTGGTCTTTCTAATGTTAAAAGTAAATTTATTGCTTGTGGTGAGAATTATATTCTATCAAAGAAATTTTTTAACTTTTAAAATGACAAAAAAAAAATATATACAAATTAGTGTTTCAATTTTCTTTTAATGTGACAAATTAAAGAAATTATAAAAGCTGGTAGCATAACACATTTAATTTGATAAGTTATCTCATAAGAAAGTCGTAATTTTGCTTCAAATTAAGATCTTCAGCAGAAATATTCTAAATATGATAGAAAAAAATTCCAAAGTTGCCGAGAAAATTATTTAATTATTTATTATTGGAATCTCATCAAAAATCGAAATTGAGCTAATTGTTTTATATTTTAAATATCAATAATTTTTTTTTTTTTTTTTTTTTGGGGGGGGGGGTATTATTTTAACTTCGAAATTTTAATCTTATCCCTTAATAAAAGCACTAAAGTCTATGGAGTTAATTAGGATGTTAATTAACATTTAAAATAAATTCATATACATTGTATCAATCATTTGGGGTGTGTTCAAAATAATAGGTACTAAATATGCCAAGAAAAATATTTCAATTTATCCAAATTGGATGTTGAATTTATCCTTAAACAGGTATTTAAAGGCACCCAAATTGAGTATTAATGTGTCCTAAAATATATATTTAGGATTGTGCAAAATAGATGTTAGCTTGACCAAATAGGGTGTTAAGTATTCTCCAAAATGGGTGCTTAGTAATATTCAGACTGGGTGTTAAGATATCCAAATTGGATATTAAACACTGCCTAAAATGGATTCTGAGTGGTGTCCAAAATGTGGCTTAAGATACCCAAAATGGGTATTTAACGGTGTCTAAAATGGATACATAGTGATAACCAAATCAGGCATGGATCATGACCCAATTTGGTATAAACCCAAATTGGGTAACCTCAACCTAAGAATCTTTCAACCCAAATTGGGTTTTTTTTTTTACCTATTTTAGGTCTTATTTTTTTCTGTGTTGTTTTAATGAGCTATGCAATATCAGGAGCTAAAGTTTATTCAGCAAATTTTCATGTACTTTTATTAGATCTGCTAGATTTTTTTTATTTATTATAACACTCATAAAACAATGGTACTTAAACATATGATTAACCCTATATTATAGTAATATTTATATGTGTGCTAACAACGATGGTGTCGTTAGCGCTTCTTATAAAAAATGAAATGTTCACAATTGAAATGCATTAAAAATTTTAGAGTAAAACTATGTTTCAAATCTTGGATAATATATTTAAGCCATCTTCAAACAAAAATCAATCTTTAAGCTAGTATAGATAGATATTAAAAAATTGGATAGATTAAAAACATTTTATCAAAAAATTAAAATTTTCGGTTGACAGTAGTGAACGGGTAATGAATTTCACTTATTATTTACACATCTCTTTTCAAATTTTAATCTGCAGTCTTTTCTTATTTATCGGCGGCATGTGTTAGAACTCATTCTCTAGCCTCTTCAGCGAAGAAAATGTTCCTGCAGTCTAAAAAAAAAGACAAATATTTCTTAATCAACTAAAATATAATATGTCGCTGTACGAAACATTTATGAAACAATAACATCTCTAGACTTACTGTCGATTCCCCAAAGTGTCCTTTGTCTTTAGCTATCCCAAAAATTTATATATTTTTGAAATTTAAAGAATAAATTTTAAAAACGATGTATATTTTGCTTCCACTGATTTTCGGAAAAGTTTCGGAATACCTTTATAGGAAGCAATCAATTTAAAAAATAGGAATTAACAGTTCTTACGATGCTTTTAATTCTCAATTAAAATTTTATGTTGTGTAACTAAAATCATGCAAGCAAGACTATAAAAATAAGTTTAATTATTATTTTGATTAACATTAAAAGTATTAATAAATAATCATTTTAATGTTAACATTAATGCTGTTAATTTGTCTTGTTTTGCCTGTAAAACATCTTTTTTGAACAAGAAAATGATTTGTTTATAATTGATAACATCCGAAAATCTTATATTCCATATTGAGAAAAATAATTAATAACCTATAAAACGACTCGTAAACATTTCCGAAACGCATTATCAACAAAAGAAACTTTGCCTATCTACATTTCGAAATTATATGAGTTCATGAATATTTCAAAGATAAAAAAGAACGCTATTCAAAATTATTTTAAGTAACTCGTAAGTGGTTTTTGTATATTTTTGTTCGCGGGAATATAATACTTTCCAAAATTAAGACATACATGTACGGAAAAAAATATATGAATCTTGAGAATTCATCTTACTCAAAGAAAAGCACATCCATAAATTAAAATAAATAAACGGTATGTAAGCAAAATACATCAGTTTATATTTACAGCAAGATGATATTACAAGGATAATAATAATTATCATTGTAGAATAGACTAGCAAACCCCGCGGCTTTGCTCGCGTAATATTTGAAATATGCCAAGTAATATTTACGTGCCTAATTTTTATTAAAAGTTACTAAATAAATTGTTATTTTATTTAAAGGTAATATTTTATTTTATTAAAAGGTACTTATTACTTTTAGGAATAATTCAAAAATTACTATTTAAAACACAGTTTGACTAAACATCCTTATTACACTGCATTAGGCAGAAATGAGACTTAATTTAATAAAACGAAATAAAACTAAATAAATGATAATTTAGAAAATATTTTGAAACTTTTGTGCTCAATTAATACGCTCATTTCAGTATTCATTTGAAGTTTTGAATATTTTAGAAACCATCTTCTTACATCTTAAAATTAACCATCATGTCAAATTCCAAGTCCTACCACCTCTCTCAACATAAAGGGCTATGTTGAAACAGGAACTGACACCATTAATTTGCCAACATTAATTTTGAAATCGGTTTGTTATTTCCTTATATTCCACAGAAACGTAATTTAAAAAGCTAGCTTTTTAAATTACGCCCTTTTTGCGCCCATATTACGCCCATATTAAAGCCCTTTTTTAGAACGTTTGTTGTTCCTGTGAACCCGGTGGTAGAATCACCGGCATAAAATATAGCCTGTGTAGGATCAGAGACGGTTACCATTGATTCGCAGCTATTACTTTTATAATCGGTTTATATTCCCTGAAATTGCATAAAAGTGTAATTTAGAATTTTTTTAGAATGCTTTTCGCACCACCCTTCGCTTCACCTTTTTTATTTCGAATTTATTTTCGACGTTCCTTCGAGGGCATTTATAATTTATAAGTAACTACCATGTCATATTTAAAGTTTCTAGCCTTTTCAGTATCACAGAAATAGCAATTTAGAAAGTTTTTAGCTCCTGCAACCCTCTGGTGGTAGTGGAACAGACATAAAATATAGCTTATGTTTGAGCAGGTTCTATCACCAAAATTTCTCATCATTATTTTTTTAATCGGTTTGGTAATTTATAAGTTTGCTTAAAAATTGTAATTTATAACGCTTTTAACTCGCTTCATTTTTTTTTTAATTTGGAATTTTCTTTCGACTGTTCTTAGAAAGCAGTTGCATCTTGTAAGTAAATACCATGCCATACTTTAAAGTGTTAGACCCCTCAGTTCTGCAAAAAATGTAAAATAGAACATGTTTTGCTTTTGCAACCCTCAGATGGTAGTGACAGCAACATAAGATATAACCTATGTTATAGCAGGGACTGTCACCATTGATTTGCAACCATTACTTTTGAAATAGCTTTGGTATTTCCTTAGATTGAGTAGAAATCGCAATTTAGAACGTTTTTAGGATGCTTTTCGCGCATTTTCACCCCTTTTTAAATTTCCATTTTTTTTTCAAAACTGTTCTTAAAGATCATTTATATCTAATAAATATGTATCTTGCCTAATTTTAAGTTGCTAGGCCCTACCAATCACAAAAATCGAAATTTAGAACGCTTTTTTGCTCCTGCAACGTCTTGGTGATAGCGATACCGACATAAAATAGCGTCTATGTTAGAGCAGAGGCTGTCAGCATCAATTTCCTACCATTACGTTTGAAATCAGATTCATTCTTCCTGAGATATTGCCGACAAATCAGCATTTAGAACGTTTTTAGAACGCTTTTCACGCATTTTGCTCCTGCATCTCCTCTGGGGTAGTGGAAACAGATATAAAAAATAGCCTATCTTGGAGCAAGATCTGTCACCATCATTTTTACACCATTATATTTGAAATCGGTTCAGTACTTCCTGAGATTGCATAGAAATCGCAATTTAGAAAGTTTTTTACAACGCTTTTTGAGCATTTTGACACCCTTTTAAATTTCGATTTTTTTAGGAAATGTCCTTAGAGTTCATTCATATCTTTACCATTCCAAATTTCACGATTCTAGGCCCTTCCGTCAAGCAAAAACCGCAATTTAGAACGTTTTTCTCTTGCACGCCCTTTGGTGTAGTGGCACCGACATAAAACATCGCCTATGTTGGAGCAAGATTTGTCACCATCATTTTGACGCCATTATTTTTTAGATCGGTTTGGTATTTCCTGAGATTGTGTAGAAACTACCATTAGAACGTTTTTTAGAACGCTTTTCGCGCATTTTCACCCCTTTTTAAATTTTGAATTGTTTAAGAACTGTTCTTAGAAATCCTTTATATCTAATAAGTAACTAATATTTCATATTTCATATTTCTAGGCCCTTCAGTAACGCAAAAATCGCATTTTTGAACGTTTTTTGCTCATGCACCCCCTTTCGGGTAGTGGCACCGGTATAAAACATAGCCTATGTTGGAGCAAGCGTTGTCACCATCATTTTGACACCAATATTTTTTAAATCTGTTTGGTATTTCCCAAGATTGTGTAGAAACTACCATTTAGAACGTTTTTCAGAACGCTTTTTGTGCATTTTCACCCCTTTTAAATTTCGAATTCTTTAAGAACTGTTCTTAGACATCATTTATATCTTATAAGTAACTATCATGCCAAATTCCATGTATCTGAGCCCTTCAGTAACACAAAAATCGCAATTTCGAACGTTTTTTTGCTCCTGCACTCCTTTAGGGGTAGTGGCACCGACATAAAACATAGCCTATGTTGGAGCAAGCGTTGTCACCATCATTTTGAAACCAATATTTTGTAAATCGGTTTGGTATTTCCTGAGATTGTGTAGAAACCACCATTTAGAACGTTTTTTGAACGATTTTCGCGCATTTTCACCCCTTTCAAATTTCGAATTGTTTAAGAACTGTTCTTAGAAATCCTTTATATCTAATAAGTAGCTAATATTTCAAATTTCATATTTCTAGGCCCTTCAGTAACACATAAATCGCATTTTTAGAACGTTTTTTGCTCCTGCACACCCTTTGGGGTAGTGACACCGACATAAAACATAGCCTATCTTGGAGCAAGCGTTGCCACCATCATTTTGACACCAATATTTTTTAAATCGGTTTGGTATTTCCTGAGATTGTGTAGAAACTACCATTTAGAACGTTTTTTAGATCGCTTTTTGTGCATTTTCACCCCTTTTAAATTTCGAATTTTTTAAGAACTGTTCTTAGACATCATTTATATCTTATAAGTAGCTAATATTCAAAATTTCATATTTCTAGGCCCTTCAGTAACGCTAAAATCGCATTTTTAGAACGTTTTTTTCTCCTACACCTCCTTTGGGGTAGTGGCACCGACATAAGATATAGCCTATGTTCTAAGTTGGACGAACACCATCATTTTGATACCATTACTTTTGGAATCGGTTCGGTAGTTTTAGAGCTTACTTCCTACAAATAAACAATTTTTTCCTCTTTATAATAGGTGTATAGATGACAGCAAATGAAAGTTTGGAAAAGAACGTGTCGAGGATTAAAAGAAATATCTTTAACAATATTAAGAATTTACTAAGCTTATGCCAATACCAATAAGTTTGAAAATATCTTACACATTAAAAAATTCATTTGTTATTAGACATTACATTAATTTAGGTGTCTTTCGTAGAAAAAAAAAAAATCAGGATAATTACGATTGACGTTTTATTTTGATTTATGTCTTTAATGTAAATTTGACGTAAATACTAATGTGCAGCTTAAGTAAAATATTCATTAATGTTTCCAAAATAATTCTTATGTTGTATCAGTAAGGAACTGCTCTCTTAATTTCTCTTGGCACTATTCGTATACAGATAATTCAACTAACTAAAAGGTTACATCTAATTATTGCGAAAATTTTAACTTACATATAAAAATCGAGTATTACAATCTATCTTAAACCTTTCGGCTCTGATTTTTTTTTTTCAGTTTGGGGTAAAAACCCCTTTTACGCTAATAAAATTAAAAGGAACGAACTAAATCACAGAAGTTAGGTTTTACTGAAATTTAACGAATATGTTAGTTTCTGAAACCTCACAAATATTGTTATTCCGCGTTCTTTGCATAGGGCAATAGTCGAAGAAAGAATTTTTGAAAACGTTTGGAAAATGTCGTTTTATAACATGATTTAACAGGCATAAATGCATACTAGTATTTTTTATAGTTTATTGTTAATTGTTCATTCGGAAATGCAGTCCCTGGCTTAAGTTTAAATTGTGAAACATATACTTGAAAAAAAAAAAAAAAAGTCAACAGTTTACCGGTATTTAAGGCTACTGTTATTACTATTAATATTATTAAAAAATGTTGCAACATAACTGAAGTCATAATAATAAATGTATAGACATATGCTATCACTATCAAATGCTGAAATTAACAAAAATAATTTTAGATAATATTCAATGAAAACCTGTCCTATTAATGTGACGTCAGGGCCGAAGGGATTAAGCTTGAAAAATCGAAATATTATTCAAATGATAAATTCTATAACATATTTTTTAATATAATAGATAGCTTACTTTTTATAACGTATCTTTTTGATAAAAAATAATACTAAAATAAATTAATAGTTTTTTTAGTTTTCGTAAAATCTTTATTAAAATAACCTGATACATTAAGAGGAATTTGTTAATATAAGTTTTAATTCTCTCTTTTTTTACATAAAAAACACCTACTCTATTTTTTTTTAAATCAAACCTATGAAATAATTGCACATTCTAATTCATGAAACATATAACTATTTGGAAAAGCTAAAACTATAGCAAAATAAATCATTTACCTAAAAGCACATCAATATTGAATAATCTTTTGTAGAAATTGCTGGAAATATATTTTGCAAATAAATCTCTCGGGGATTAAAACAAAGATTATTAATATGATAAAAAACTCAGTACTTTAACACGTTCACACGCCGGCGCGGTGGGTCACACTCGACAGCCTCAGAGCTGCCAAGTCGCCGGCTTTTTGGATACCAGTATTTTAATACAGAAGATGTTGTTTTATTTAATTAGAACATTGGGCGATTTAAAGGACCAACATTTTCTTTAAAATAACAGTGGTGTGCAAAAATCCGGAGACTTGACAACTCTGAGACAGTCGAGTGTGACCCACCGAGTGAGCGTGTTAATGTACTTATTAATAAATATTAAAATTCGGGAAGAACAAATTATTTCGAATCTATGCACAATACGCATATTCATGACTATACAGAAAATAAGACTGTTTCCCTACGTTTTCGCTAATACTTCATAACATAAATTTAGCGAAAATACTACTGTGTAGTATAATTGAATTTTGCATTAAGTTTTTGCCAAAACTTTTTATCGACTGATTAATGGAATAATTTCTCAATATTCCTTAGAAGTATTCTTATCAAAGTAATAATAATAGAAACTTAATTTGTTTCTTACTTGAATTTATTGGAAAAAAGTTTATTACATTATATATAGACGATATGTTGTTAAATGTTGTACAAAGTTAAATGAATATATTATTAAGATTCACATTAATAATTATAATTCGTTACAATGTTTTGCTGATAATAGCATTTTTATATGCATTGTTTCTGAGGCAAAAAAAAAAAATAAAAAATCTTTACCATCTAACCGTCTTTCTTAATTTTATTAAAACTGTTATCAGAATAATACAAATAACACAGGCCTGCGATGAAAACATACAAGAGAATTGAGAGCTGAGCTTAATGTATTTATTGGTGCTAAAATAAAAAAAAAGGAAAAAATTCTATCACGTCACCTTTTCTTCAAAAAATTAATTTTACTTGGATTTTTATGAAAATTTCATCGGACATTCCTCGTGGACCTCATGCTCAAAGTACCAATTTTTCATTTGCGAGTGTAACAGACGTGATAAGACTCAACTTTGGGTCAAAAAAGAATGGCTGGAAAGACAAAATCATTAATCTGGCCCCAAGAATGTGATTCGTAACAGCTTAGTTGAGCCAAAAATTGTATTGTTCCAAAAGATTGCGATTGTTTCAAATACCTGTGCAAAAAGTTTCCAGGTTTATCGAAGCTAAGTTGCAAGAGGAAATTTTTGTTGATCCAGATATCCGGAAGCTTGTGAAGGATAAAGAATTTGAGAGTAGAAGGATAACAAAAGAAAAAAAGCTTCAGTTGCCTTCAAAGATGTCGTCAGTAAATTTCTGTGCAGTTACGAGTATTCTGACTATAAACCAATTGTACCAAGCAAAATATAAATTGCGTACATTTCTTAAAAATAAATAAATAAAGAGTTAGTTCATTCAATCGCAACTTAACTGGAAAGTATAATCGAACACAAATCTCTTTTTTCCACACGAAATATTTCATGTTAATGAAACAGAAAAATAACAAAAACAAAAATTAAACAATAACGAAAGGTTTCGCAAGTTATTTGAAAGTATTCTATTGAAAGTCAAAGAAACTTTTGTTAGATATTAGTGATAAAGCATTGCCATAATTTACTTCTGTCTTAAAGATTTTATAATATAATTGGTATCCTTATCTTAACTTACAATGGATAAAAATATTGATTTCAGTTCTCAAACTCCAAAATACACATTCGTTAAAATTTTAGTTATTTCAATATTTTAAAATTCTAGGAACGTTTTAAGATGTTTTTTACTGAGTTGTTTGTTTTAATTAGCATAGCTCTAAGGATTTTACGTTCAAAGATTTTAGGAAACGAAAATTCTTTGAAAACATGAGAATTTCATATATTAAGAAGGAACAAACTGAAGTAAAATATAAAACTGTTTCTCTTTTTAAAATTAAAAAAGAGTCACTCTCATAATTAGTATTGCTATATACACGGGTTTTGATGCATCAGATAATATTTAAATAAGAGATAATGCTACTTCCGTGCTAAAAACTAGCAACTCGATATAGAATTGCTTTTTCAAGCACAATTTGGTGAAATCTCATAGAAAGTTTTCATTAGTAATAGTGAGAAAATAATTCAATAGTTTTATTTTCTTATAGACGTTTTAACGATTAGATACGATAATTGTAAGTTACACATTTTTATTTTAGCAACAAATCTAAATGAATAATTGTGATAATGCGTTAAGTAAAGCGAATTGATTTTTTAAAGTAAAACGAATTAAAATAATTATAGTTTTAAAATTATATTATCGAAAATTTATATATATATTCTTATTCTCAGATCTCCTCGACATTCCTTTCGTTTTCCAGAAGTATTCATAGTTCTTCAATATTTTTATGAAAACGAGGTCATAAATGGTATGTTTTAAGTAATAAATCAAATAGGGGAGAATAGCCCTATTTGGACCGCCGCTTTAAATGGACCATTAATTACAGAAAGAGACGCCATCTACCACTTAAATCCTACTCATCAAATGACGTTATGTAAAATTAGAAGAAGCACCCGCTTACCACGTGCTGCTTTCAGACTAATTAAAAAAAACAAAAAGTTAGCTGTTTTGATCTATTTTTGTATACTAAATGCAAGTGAATACTTTAAAACTAAGGTAATTTGTTATGTTTTCATATACATATCTAAATTCATCTGTTTATTGCGCATACTTTTCACTTGGTTTTGTTTGATTTTGTTTTTGTTCTTAGTCTTGAGATTATCTGTTTTAACAAATGGCCCACTTGCCTTGATTGGGCCAATTTAAGTTGCTTAAATTGGACCAGATACACGATCATAAATCTGAAAAGTAAGTAATGAATTGCGAGGGCTTTGTACAGTATTTTTTAATATAATGAATTACTACCTCCATACAAGTTTTCAAAGATTTTATTTTTGTATATCTGGATCAAATTTTTTATACAATTTAGTCCTATATAAACATAAACATATTTTTACATGTTTATGCAATAAATTTTGTTTGCAATTTCTTTTATCTTGTACGTATTGGTGTTTATTTTCTTTGAATTCTTTATTCATAAGGCGTATTTGATTTACAGAATTGAATTTAAGCCTTTTCCCCCTGGAGGATATTTGCAGTTCCGTTAGGGGGGGGGGGGGTGTAGACTTTACAGATCTGGATGTTGGAGTTACATTTTTTCGCCATTAAAATGCATAAAATCTCAAACCTTCGGGGGTGGACCCCTGAACTCAACACTGTTTCAATATATAATGTATTCAATATATATATAATATAGTTTGCATTTGATTAACATTAGCGTATTTTTTTTTTCAATAGAGCATGTTTTTTAAACACTTTTTTAACATAATGTTGAAAATGTTGAAAACGACAAGGACAAACTGTTTGGAAGAAAAATACCCGTGACAGCAAAAGCTTTTAAAGATATAGGAAACGAAAAGGACAGAGTAAATTGTGAAGAAATTGACCTGCAAGAGGGCTGCAGCTAGAAATCCCCCCCCCAAAAAAAAGCCAAAAGGATCATCAGAAATATTATCCCTTTTGCTAATTTCAGTTAAATCAAAATACACCGGGGGGGGGGGGCAGTTGTTTTAACATCTTCGTCATATAGTGTAAACCTTGAAATGAAAAAGCAAACAAAAAAAAACCCCCCGACAAATTGGAGGCACTAGCAGTACAAAAGTAATTGGAACATCAAGTTTTAAAAAATAGGCGTAATGCAATTCGAAAGAAAATGTTGGAAGTGAAGAACTACAAACATACTGTAAAGAAAACTTCTGTTATAAAAAAAAAAAAAAAAAAAAAAAAAAAAATGTCTAAAATTCAGAATCTAAAAAAAAAAAAAAAAAAATCTAGATAATGATGATTGGTTTTGCCTAATTTGTAAAAAATAAAATAGCAGTAATGATTTAGTGTTTAGATTGCCAAGTACGGTTCCATGTTGTGTGCGCTGGAATAAAAAAATGAATAATCGAAACTCATGTGTAAACTTTGCATCACTCCTTACATGATATTCAAGTAACTGGCAATTAGTTCCATAATTTCTATTCTTAATTACGGAAAACTTTGATTTATATTTTGAATACATTTTGATTTAAAGATATTACTGTTATTTTCAGATATTCGACTTCATTATATTTCATTGCTGTTATTTTATCCGATTGTTTCATTAATCGCAAACTTTGCTTTCAATAAAATTATTTATATTCTCTAGTCATTAAGACAACCTGATATTGATTGATCCAATTTAGGAGACTGGGTGTCCTACTTAGGCGACCAGTTGCCTAATTTGGACCACTTTTGACAAATTTTTCAAATTAAAATAAAATTTAAGATTTTCAAACAGAAATTGATCTAAAGATATTTTTAGTTATTAGATGAATAGATTGACCTCGTGTAGTGATTTTTACAGATATTCCAAAAATTAAATGAGTTACACCTGAAAATAAGCGAAGTGGTCCAAATTCGGCTACTTTCCCCTAATACACTGTAAAAAGAAATATGTAAATCTACATAACTAGTTTTTGTAAAACTACAGAAATCTGCATGTTTACTAGAATTTTATCCGTAATCGGGGAAAATATTTACCACTCGCATAGTACAAATACATGAAATATCTTAGTTTGACCTGTCAGCCAATGAGAAAGGACTTCAATGGTGACGTAATGACTATTCACGCAGCCACAGAGGCGTTCAAGGCATCCATCTTGATTATGATTTCAAATTAGTAGGTAAGTAAATATTTCTTCTTTATGAGTTAATTTTTTTTTATATTTCCATTCTACTTGATTCCTAATAAGTACAAATCAACTACACAGTAAGACTGTTTGATTTCGAATTATAATATAACATGATTTTAGCAGGTATTAATGCGTAATCTTCCTATTATTTTTTCTTAAATATTTATTATTCAGTCAAATGACTATTCTTTACACCAGTGTTTATTAGATGCGTGCAATTTCTAATGTTTTATCTTTTAAATCAAATTTTATTGCAATATGGTTAGCAGATTAAATATTTTATTTTTAATTATTGATGCAATGAATAGTACTCCCCCCTTTGACTGATAATGAAGGCCAAATATTCCACTATTCTTCCGCAGAATACTTAAAATGTATACCAAAATTATCTGTCTTAATATTAGTCGTGCCGAGTAATCGGTATTTATTGTACTGGATTCCAGCATCGCGTCGGGTTTACTTTACTATTTTGGTTCGGATCGGGTCGGTTTGGGTTTCTTCGAATCTTGCGTGTCGGGTTCGGGTTGACTGATTTTTCAAAAGAATGTCCAAAATATTTTTTTCATGCTAAACATCTAGGTGTAGGGCAGATGTGCCAGTAATGGACAAACTTCTACATATTTTGTTTATAAAAAAAATTAAACAATAAAAATTTTACTTAAAAAAAATTTCATAACTCCACCCCCCACCCCCCCCCACCCCTTTACATGTTTTATAATCTGTATTATTGTTGATTGTTGATACTCTTAATCAAACCAATTAGGAAGCAAAAAGTGATCCTTCGAAGTTCCACTGTTAGGTAGCTTTCTTTACAAAAAAGCTACCTATTGCAGCCGTTCGGAGGAAAGCGATTTCAAAAAATTTTAGTATATTTTCATCGATCATGACCCCCAGACCCCGAAACCACCCTCCGTTCAAAATTGATATATATATATATATATCTGACCTATGTCACACTGTAACTCCCGTAATTATGAACCGATTTCGATGTAATTCAGTGTGTACATAGTACATACCAATGTCTCGACCGAGTTCGTTGGCCAGCTTCATCCGCCGTTTTGTTTCAAAATGGCGGCCATTTAAAATTTTAAAAAAATTTTTAAACTTGAAATGTGGTACCAAAAAATTAAAAATGGAAAAATATTTTTTTCTTATGTATTTGACCTTTATACAAAGATTCCGGAGCAGTTTTTGTTTCGTCTATATCTTAAAAAATGGCTGAGTTATAGCATTTTGAATTTCTAGCGTGACTGACATTTTGAAACGTCCTGAATTTTGTCACGCGATAAAAGGCGTATTTATGAACCGATTTGGATGTAATTCGGTGTGTACATAGTACATACCAATCTCTCGACCGAGTTCGTTGGCCAGCTTCATCCGCCATTTTGTTTCAAAATGGCGGCCATTTAAAAATTTTTTAAAAATTTAAAATTTGAAATGTGGTACCAAAAAATTCAAAATGGAAAAATATTTTTATCATATGTATTTGACCTTTATACAAAGATTTCGGAGCAGTTTTTTTTTCGTCTATATCTTAAAAAATGGCTGAGTTATAGCATTTTGAATTTCTAGCGTGGCTGACATTTTGAAACGTCCTGAATTTTGTCACGCGATAAAAGGCGTATTTATGAACCGATTTGGATGTAACTTCGTTTATACATAGTACATACCAATGTCTCGACAGGGTTCGTTGGCCAGCTTCACCCGCCATCTTGTTTAAAAATGGCGGCCATTTAAATTTTTAAGAAAAATTTAAATTTGAAATGTGGTACCAAAAATTGAAAATTGAAAAAATATTTTCTTCTTATGTGTTTGGCCTTGATAAAAAGATTCGGGAGCAGTTTTTGTTTCGTCTATATCTTAAGAAATGGCTGAGTTATAGCATTTTGAATTTCTAGCGTGGCTGACATTTTGAAACGTCCTGATTTTTCTCATGTAATAACAGGCGTGTTTATGAACCGACTTGGATGTACCTTGGTGTGTACATAGTACATACAAATATCTCGACCGAGTTCGTTGGCCAGCTTCATCCGCCATCTTGTTTCAAAATGGCGGCCATTTAAAAAAATAAAAAGTCCTTCCGGCCAGTGCCGGGAGGAAGAGGTAGCTTTCATAATCCTTATTTAAAAAAAGCCAACTTATATCATGCAAACACACGAAGCTCAATTTAGTGGAAACCGAATATAGGAGATTCAATACTAATTTTTATCAATATAATGAATGAGAATTTCGCGAAATTAATCAGCTTTATCTAAGCTGCTTTTCTTTAAAGTAACTTATATTTGGCTGCCAAATTCGGCAATTTCTTAAAGTGCCTGTCATTTTAAGACAACATGGTGGATGAGGCTAAGCAGTGAACTTGGTCAAGATCTTAGTAATTGCTGTGCACATGCTCACTCACATCGGAATCGGTTAATATATAGGAGTGCTGTCGGATGCAAAAAATCAGATTTTTCAAAATGTCACCCAAAATAGAAATTGAAACTGCTATATCTGAGCCATTTTTTAAGGTAAAGACAAACAAAAAATGCTCCTGAATCCTTATATCAAGATCAAATACTTAAGAAAGAAACCTTTTTCAATTTCTAATTTTTTTGCACCTCACTTTAAATATATATATATTTTTTAATTTAATGGCCGCCATTTTGAAACAAGATGGCTGATGAATCTGGCCAGCGAACTTGGTCGAGGTGTTGATGTATACTATCCACAAGCCTTCTTACATCGAAATAGGCGAATACGTGTGTTATCGCGTGACAAATACAAGATCGTCTCAAAATGTTAGCCATGCTAGAAATTCAAAGTGCTATAAATCAACCATTTTTTAAAATATCAACAAAAGAACAAATTTTCAGAAACAAAAACTGCTCCGGCATCTTTGTATCAAGGCCAAACACATAAAAAAAATCTTTTTCATTTTCCAATTTTTTAATACCTCATTTTGAATTTTAAATTTAATTTTTTTTAAATGGCAACCCTTTTGAAACAAGATGGCGAATGAAGCTGGCCAACGAACTCGGTCGAGACATTGGTATGTACTATGTACAGACCAAGTTACATCCAAATAGGTTCATAAATACGCCCGTTATCGCGTGACAAAAATCAGGTCGTTTTCAAATGTCAGCCACACGAGAAATTCAAAATGCTATTACTCAGCCATTTTTAGGTAGCTTTCTTTACAAAAAAGCTACCTATTGCAGCCGTTCGGAGGAAAGCGATTTCAAAAAATTTTGGTATATTTTCATCGATCATGACCCCCAGACCCCGAAACCACCCTCCGTTCAAAATTGATATATATATATATATATATATATATATATCTGACCTATGTCACACTGTAACTCCCGTAATTATGAACCGATTTCGATGTAATTCGGTGTGAACATAGTACATACCAATGTCTCGACCGAGTTCGTTGGCCAGCTTCATCCGCCGTTTTGTTTCAAAATGGCGGCCATTTAAAAATTAAAAAAAAATTTAAAACTTGAAATGTGGTACCAAAAAATTAAAAATGGAAAAATATTTTTTTCTTATGTATTTGACCTTTATACAAAGATTCCGGAGCAGTTTTTGTTTCGTCTATATCTTAAAAAATGGCTGAGTTATAGCATTTTGAATTTCTAGCGTGGCTGACATTTTGAAACGTCCTGAATTTTGTCACGCGATAAAAGGCGTATTTATGAACCGATTTGGATGTAATTCGGTGTGTACATAGTACATACCAATCTCTCGACCGAGTTCGTTGGCCAGCTTCATCCGCCGTTTTGTTTCAAAATGGCGGCCATTTAAAAATTTAAAAAAAATTTAAAACTTGAAATGTGGTACCAAAAAATTAACAATGGAAAAATATTTTTTTCTTATGTATTTGACCTTTATACAAAGATTTCGGAGAAGTTTTTGTTTCGTCTATATCTTAAAAAATGGCTGAGTTATAGCATTTTGAATTTCTAGCATGGCTGACATTTTGAAACGTCCTGAATTTTGTCACGCGATAAAAGGCGTATTTATGAACCGATTTGGATGTAACTTCGTTTATACATAGTACATACCAATGTCTCGACCGGGTTCTTTGGCCAGCTTCACCTGCCATCTTGTTTAAAAATGGCGGCCATTTAAATTTTTAAGAAAAATTTAAATTTGAAATGTGGTACCAAAATTTGAAAATTGAAAAAATATTTTCTTCTTATGTGTTTGACCTTGATAAAAAGATTCGGGAGCAGTTTTTGTTTCGTCTATATCTTAAGAAATGGCTTAGTTATAGCATTTTGAATTTCTAGCGTGGCTGACATTTTGAAACGTCCTGATTTTTCTCACGTAATAACAGGCGTATTTATGAACCGACTTGGATGTACCTTGGTGTGTACATAGTACATACAAATATCTCTACCGAGTTCGTTGGCCAGCTTCATCCGCCATCTTGTTTCAAAATGGCGGCCATTTAAAAAAATTAAAAAATAAAAAAATTTAAATGAGACACTAAAAAATTGGAAAATGAAAAAGATTTTTTTTGTATGTGTTTGACCTTAATACAAAGATTCCGGAACAGTTTTTCTTTCGTCTATATCTAAAAAAAAATGGCTGAGTAATAGCATTTTGAATTTCTCGTGTGGCTGACATTTTAAAACGACCTGATTTTTGTCACGCGATAACGGGCGTATTTATGAACCTATTTGGATGTAACTTGGTCTGTACATAGTACATACCAATGTCTCGACCGAGTTCGTTGGCCAGCTTCATTCGCCATCTTGTTTCAAAAGGGTTGCCATTTAAAAAAAATTAAATTTAAAATTCAAAATGAGGTATTAAAAAATTGGAAAATGAAAAAGATTTTTTTTATGTGTTTGGCCTTGATACAAAGATGCCGGAGCAGTTTTTGTTTCTGAAAATTTGTTCTTTTGTTGATATCTTAAAAAATGGTTGATTTATAGTACTTTGAATTTCTAGCATGGCTAACATTTTGAAACGATCTTGTTTTTGTCACGCGATAACACACGTATTCGCCTATTTCGATGTAAGAAGGCATGTGGATAGTATACATCAACACCTCGACCAAGTTCGCTGGCCAGATTCATCAGCCATCTTGTTTCAAAATGGCGGCCATTAAATTAAAAAAAAATATATATATTTAAAGTGAGGTGCAAAAAAATTAGAAATTGAAAAAGGTTTCTTTCTTAAGTATTTGATCTTGATATAAGGATTCAGGAGCATTTTTTGTTTGTCTTTACCTTAAAAAATGGCTCAGATATAGCAGTTTCAATTTCTATTTTGGGTGACATTTTGAAAAATCTGATTTTTTGCATCCGACAGCACTCCTATATATTAACCGATTCCGATGTGAGTGAGCATGTGCACAGCAATTACTAAGGTCTTGACCAAGTTCACTGCTTAGCCTCATCCACCATGTTGTCTTAAAATGACAGGCACTTTAAGAAATTGCCGAATTTGGCAGCCAAATATAAGTTACTTTAAAGAAAAGCAGCTTAGATAAAGCTGACTAATTTCGCGAAATTCTCATTCATTATATTGATAAAAATTAGTATTGAATCTCCTATATTCGGTTTCCACTAAATTGAGCTTCGTGTGTTTGCATGATATAAGTTGGCTTTTTTTAAATAAGGATTATGAAAGCTACCTCTTCCTCCCGGCACTGGCCGGAAGGACTTTTTTCATTTATGTTGGCGAACATGCAACGGTTTAACTTAATAAATTTATATATTCTTTTACTTTCCGGCAAAATTTATTAATGACTATTAATGTTAATAATGACTATTAATATTAATGACTTGTTTATGCATAGATGTAATAGTTTCCCTATTTATGGAACATTATACTGTATATTATCCATCATATAAACTAAGCCTTAAAGAATGGTTCTAAGCATGGATTAAACTAAGCATGGGACAAATTTTGAAACTTGCAATTTCTTTAATTATAAAATTGTTTCTGAAAACTATGTTTCTATATTGTTCAAGGACATTAGAAATTTTTTCATTTCGTATTCTATAAACTGAAATATTGTTTTTGTGTCAAACAAAGTTCATTTTCTTCTTTTTGTAAAAGGTGTCCCATTCCTCCACGCTCTCTCCTATGATTCTAACTCTGAATATTGGGCACTTCTCTATCTATACGCACGTATCATGGGTATATGTGTTAAAACTATCAGAAATATTATATATATGAATTCGTGTATATGAAAAATGAAATGTTGTAATATTTTTACCTATTCCTAGAGAAGAATAAATGGTTCTTAACTGTGCCGTGAATAAAAAGGATTTATCACATTTCTTATATACTTTTGATTTCTTAACCTTTAATTGATGTTACCGGTCTCTCAGACCGCGACTTTTTTTAATTTTTATAGTTTAACTTGCAATTTTCAATTTAACTACAAACACTATAGAAATTTTGTTCCGTTTGGAACTTTAGTTCTATCACCAGAGACTTTTGAATAGGTGAATTTTAATTATAACAGTGCTGTACAAAAAGTTTAGTACAAAAACACCATCCTATGAGTTAATCGTGCCTTTTATTCATCTTTCGATGAAACGGTCTCACAGACCACTTCACACTAGTTACGTGACAATTTCTGTGACATCAGTTAAAAGTTAAGCAGTATATTGAAATATGTATTTATTTTATCTGAAAATTGTTCTGCTCAAACTTTTCGTAAAAATCTTAACAAGACTTGGAAAAAACCTAAATATAAACATCTGCATTTTAATTTTACGTGAAGTTCTGAGCAATAAAATGCTGAGTTTTTACTTTCTCATGCAAAGAGAGATATAGGGTAGGTAGGGGTAAAGATACGAACGGGGCAAAAATACGCACCGGCTGATTTCATATGAAGCAACATTTCGGCTATCATGACCAATAGGTGGCAGTTTGGTTTCAAGTGTACTAGTCATTTATTTAAACATTTTGATAAAAGTAGCAATTTGTGGTAAGAAAATGATGTAAGTTTAAATTTTCGAATTTTGATATAATATTTTGTATGTTTCACTTTATTCTTTACTTGACAATACCTGGAATTTTTACAAATCCAAAAATTCAGTGGAGATCGAAAGCTTTTTAGCTTCTAAATGCCGTAGTTTACCTCGATCACATTTGTTTATACTTATAGGTAGCCGGTTAAGCAAAATATTGCAGAATGGGGTAAAAGTACGCATACGCCTTGGGACAAAGATACGCACATGTTTATGATACGGGACTTTGCCCTATCGTTTTAGCTATATGCAAAGCTTTCCACTTTTCTAAATTTGTATTATATAAAATATAATAGATACATAAGTAATATAAGTTAGTAAACTACATTTTCCTTTTTCTAGTTAAGTTTTTTAAATATAGAACATATGTTCTACCTACCTACATTTAAAAATCAATATTCTTGTTTCATGAATCGCTTTTGTTTTAAACCTTAATCTTTTACTCCTGTTAATGGTCTCACCGACAGCTGCAATATTCAGTTTTCACAATTTAACTTTTAATTTTCAATTTAAGTATTAATTTTTGTTTAATTTTGATTCGTTCGGTAAATTAGAAGTATAGCTGAAGTTTTCTGAATGCGGGAAAGTTTACTATAATAGTCCTTTACATAAATTTTAGCGCAGAAACCGCCTCTTATGAGTCAGTAAACCATTTTATTCAATCTACGATTAAGCGGTCTCGGAGACCGCTTACAGTATTTATGAAACAATATTTGTCACAATAGTTAGAGGTTAACTGCTATTCGCGATCTTGCAGACCGCTGTTTTTTCATGGTCTAGTTTACAATTTTCAGTTTAAATACTATAAAAATTTACTAATGCTTTTACATTACTCATTCATTTTAGTGGAAATGGGGCAAAAACCGGCCGTAATGGGCAAAAATACGCACTGCGTATCTTTGCCTCATCACTGCGTACTTTTACTCCAACCAATGGGGCAAGGAGGAGGATGGCCACCCAGGGAAACCCAGCAAATGCTTTTGAGTTTTAGTGCAGTCCCTGGGGGAAGAAACCAATGGGGGAAAGATATGCAGAGCAAAAATTACAATTTCTTACGGAAATGTAATTTGACAGAATGTCGTATGATAGTGGAACGTGCCTAAGGTTTTAATACAACATTTTAATAAGTCGTCGCATATCAATGTTTTCGTTAAGAATCAAAATTAATGATAAGTGCGTAATTTTACCCCCCACCTACCCTATATCACTTAGGTGTGTCATGTGATTGTGAGCCATGTTGAGGACAACTTGTTACCAAGCGCCATTGAGATCAACCATGATGGCGCTTTTTAACAAGCTGTCCTCACTTCAAATACTTGTGGGCATGATACCTACATATGTTTGAATATTAAATTATATACATTTGTCCATTCTCCTACATAAAAAATAAATTGTTATTAGAGATGTAATTGTAGATTACATTTCATAATATCAATAAAACATGATTTACTTTCCTTTTATTTCGGGTTCGGGTTGAGATAAGTCTGGGTTGAGTTGCAGGTTGCCGAAAATTATTTTAGCTGATTCTGGTCAGTTTGAGGATCGAGGAAATATTTTTGGCGTGTTCGGGTCGAGTTGCGCGTTGACTTAAGTATTATATTCTGTTTTGTGTCGGATGCAACTTGACCCATGCATGACTACTCTGTAGTCGGCTAATTTTCAATATATCAGGATTCGTACGGTCCTTAAAAGTACTTACATGTTTCAAAAGGATTTTTTTGTGCTTGAAAGTGCTTATTTTCATACAAATTTTTTTAAAGTCCTTAAAAGTGCTTTACTATCATTCTATTTCTTAATCGGGGGTGGAACTCTTCTGCATTTCTTTTCATTTCTGATTAAAAAAAAAAAAAAAAAAAAAAAAAAAAAGGCCATTGCTAACCTTTCTTCTGAAATTTGACCTCCCCTTTTTGCTCCCTTCTGCACAATACCAAAGTTTAAACTGTTTAAAACTTTTTTTAACCTTTAACTGATGTTACCGGTCTCTCACAGACCGGTGCTTTTTTCAATTTTCATAGTTTAACTTGCAAATTTCAGTTTATCTACAAACACTACTGAAATTTTGTTTCGTTTGAAACTTTAGTACTAACACCAGAGACTTTGAATAGGTGAATTTTAATTATAACACTCCTGTGCAAAACGTTTAGTACAAAAACATCCTATGAGTTTATCGCGGCTTTTATTCATCTTTTAGTAGGAGAGCTGTTGAACATTTTTGAGTAGGTATTTGAGGCACCCTGAAAATTTGTGCAACACTTCTTTTGTAATGCCTGAATACAAAATCGAATGTCTGGCTGAAGGATCGTGGCCCAAAAACTGTGCCAGACACGTGTCAAGTGCCATTTGGCACTGGACACGTGTCTGGCACAGTTTTTGTGCCGACTAAAATGTCTGTCATTTTCAAAATACTTTTTTCTAAGCATAAATATTATTCTGCCTCAATCTCAGCGTGCCTCAAATACCTTTTTTGGGTAGTCAAAAAATGGCACTTGACACGTGTCTGGCACAGTTTTTGGGCCACGATCCTTCAGCATGACATTCGATTTTGTATTCAGCCATTACAAAAGAAGTGTTGCACAAATTTTCAGGGTTCCTCAAATACCTTCCCTAAAATGTTTAACAGCTCTTGGACTATTTCGATGGAGCGGTCTCGCAGACCGCTTCAGACTAGTTATGTGACAATTTCTGTGACATCAGTTAAAGGTTAAAAAAATGGCTCTACTCTATTTGTTACTTTATAGTGAATAAATAATCAGTCCTAAATTTCATTAACTATTCATTCCATCATATTCATTTCATTAAAATTTTAGTCTAGAATGAATGTACTAAGTTTTCCCCCTCTTACTAGGTGAGCGGTTGAAGATATGTACAGATTTATAGTCAAAAAACACATTTTTATTAATTATCAGAACAATAACTAAAAAAAACTAATTCTATCAAAAACATTGTCAATACAGATGTTGTAGAGGTTAAAATTCTGATTGAAATGTGCACTTACACTTAACATTTTTGTTGAATTTTTACAATTATAATTTAAAGTTTTGCCTAATTCGTTAAGTTCTTGAAGCCAGAACAGACGAGGTTATCAATTTACCCTGTTTCTAATTTATATATATATTTTTAATTTATTGAGGTATTATTTGAGGATTTTGTAATTATTTTGGATATTTTCAGAATTATGGCTTAACCTCTTGATTACGGATTATAGCTCAGTGGTAGGAAATGAAAAAAAAGGCCGAATTCGGAATTAAATACGGGAAAGCTGGAAATTGTTTTAATCCCTTCGACATAGGCCAGAAATAAACGTACTAAGTTTCCCCGTCCTAGTAGCTGCAGTTTTGCCGCTACGAACAAATAGATAACTTAAAGTGTATTATTTCATGATTTTTAGCATATTTCAAAAATGATTTGTAAATGATGGGAAATATTGTTTACGATCTCTGATATTGTATTTGAATTATGCGTCGTATTTAATTTGACATATATAGTGAATAACAGTGCGTATGCCTCACATTTAAGGAGGTCGAAAATAGTGGGGAGGAGCGAGGGAACAAATGAGCCTTGTCGCTACAGGAATTATAGGTCAACCAATAGCACGATTTTAAACTTCGATATTTTACTAAAAGAACTAAGATGGTTTTAATAAAAAATATTTTCGACTAGTATACGAGCATCTTAACACGGGAGAACTCGCTGCATGAGATTTTCTCTCACAGTCGTACTTTTTAAGACTCGTATTTAAACCATTTTTCATTTTAATTAAAATTTCAAAATGTTATTACAATTATTTTACCTCTTTTGTGAATAAAATTACTAAGCCAACCAAAAAAAGTTGATATTATATGAATGTAAAGTAAAAGAAAAGGAATTGGGCATTCTCACTAGCGAGTTCTCCCAGGTTAAGTTAAATTCATAGAATTTAAAACCTTTGGAATATTGAAAAAAAGTATTATAATCTTTACGTATTTTTTTTTAACTAAGGTTTAAGTTTGACGATATCAGTTGGGAAATGGTATGTAAAACGGCTGTCAATTATGTACCTCTTTCTCAATAACTACTAAATTATAATCCTCAAAATATACAAAATAAAGCATTAACATAATTACAGAAACATCAGGAGGTCCTCAATAACTTAAAGAAAATACATGTATGTAGTAAACGGAGGCAGGGCGGATTGATAACTCTGTCTTTCTCTTGATTAGCGATTAACCCGGGAGAACTCTCTGCATGAGATTTTCTCTCACAGTCGTACTTTTTAAGACTCTTATTTAAATCATTTTTCATTTTAATTAAAATTTCAAAATGTTTTTCAATTATTTTACCTATTGTGTGAATAAAAGTATTAAGCCAACCAAAAAAAGTTGATATTATGTGAATGTAAAGTAAAAGAAAAGCAATTGGGCATTCTCACTAACGAGTTCTCCCGGGTTAAGACAAAATTTTGAAATAGAATTGCGGCCTTAATGTTCAGCAAAAATATTAATATGGGTACTCATTTTATTCAGAATTTCAAATTCTACGACATTTTTATTGACAGTGTTTTTGAAAGAATTAATTGTTCTGAGATATTAAGATAATTTAAAGGCTTTTTCGACTATAAATATGTACATATTTTCTAATGTTCACCTAGTACGAGGGATAAAACTTAGTACTTGCATTTTAGTACGGAAGGGATTGAAACAATTTCCAGTTTCCCACCCACATAATTGTGAGTTACATCCGCCGATCACGGGGCTTTGAAATAGAATTGTGACAATGTTCAACAAAAATATTAAACGTAGTTCTCATTTTACTCTGAATTTTAAGCTGACGACGAGCTGAACACGAAAATTGCAAAACCTGAATTTCATTTTAGATTTCAAAGTTCTGCCATTTGCAAAATGACGTCAGCGTTACGCACAGATATGTTTGTCCTTTATAATATAGATAAATATAGATTTTATTTTCATATCAAAATCTTTGTGTTTTTTTTTTCTTTTCAAACTTTTTTCACTCTTAAATCCATTTATATCTGAACCAAATCAATACTCGATCATTTCAAAGCTACCGTATAAAATCAAGTGTGTATTTTTAAATAATATATACGTAATGTGGGTCATACAGTAAAATGCGCAGAAAAAATGAAAAGTGACTTCGGACAATGAATTTTTTTAAAAGATTAATTTTTGTATTTTTTGTTTAATGTTTTGCAGTATTTCAAAGAGAATTGAAAGTATATGCTTTTTGGTATTGTTATTATTATTTGGTATTAATATTCTGCATAATTTGATTTTTGGAGTCTTATATGTAATTTTGAAATATGCCTGGAAAGGGATGGGGAGGACACGGTTCTTCCAGAATTTTAAATTCTAAAAAGTTTGTCGTTATCATCCACACTCTTTGAAACTTTTAGACGTTAAAAACATAATGTTTTCGTAGCCCGAGTGAAAAAATATTAATATTTCGTGGAAAAAGGCTGGTAAGATTTTTACCACGATGTTAACACTCAGGTTTTTACTAATTTTGTCGAAGTTTTTGCACATTTTATTTAGTAAAAAATATTTCTATTTGTCCGAATGTTTCGAAATTTTCGTAGGTAAATGTAAATCTGGCCTGTTGTGTAAACAGATTGTGTTAAAATACGGACGTTTAGTTAGTTTTAGGGTAGAAAAAATATAGCCTTTGTGAGGCGCGAAATGACCTATTAGTCCCCGAGCCAGGTACAAATTTCGTCAGTTATTTCCTCTCGGCCGATAATTTGTAAAATGCTTCAGAGAGTTGTATCATGAAGCTCCGTGAACGTTAGCTGCAGTTCCGTGGGTGGGTTGAGCAGCGGTAGCCTCCCACGCACGTAAAAAAAAAAAAAAAAAAAAAAAAAAAAAGGTCACTTTTTCCCGATTGAAAAATTTTCAAATTATAGATAACCTAATATACTGAAGAAAAAAAAAGTCAGCTAATTATAAAGTGGTGGTTAATATGTCAGCTGGTCACACGAACATGAAAAAAATATACAAGGTGCAAAGGAAAGTCTCTTTAACCTGAAAATACTTGCGAAAGGAGAGAGATACATCTATGTATTGAAGTAACGTTATAGTAAAGCGAATACGCCCGACCTGATGCAAACGACAGAAGCGTCCCTAGTGGCGAAATTTGGAAGTTACCTATTGAAAACCGTAAGCGAAAAGAGATAGAGCAAAATTTCCAGTTTGAAAGATTTGGAGCATCAATTAATTAGTACGAAACGACATTTGGTTCACATGGATAAGATAAATCGTTGCCTGTATACACAAAAATGTCCGAAATCAATGAGCGACGATTCTACTTTGCATATTCACATTCTGTAAATGTAGCAGTGCAAAATTTTAGATTGTGACGTTGTACTGTGCTGTAATGGCTGTAAAAATTTAATTTCCAATGCATTTAAAATTTTAGATTAACCCTTTCAGGGGCAGAAGAATTCTGTTAGTAAACTTATGAAACAATTGACTGACACCAGAATATTCAAACGAATTTCACAAAAAATAAAAGCTCGTTAATTTTCACTTTCATTAGGAAAGCAAAATTTTGTTAAAATATTATTGCTGCCATTTGTCCATTTTGGAATTAAAATTAGGTGGCTAGACCATCTAGCCACCGCCCTTGAAAGGTTGAAATCTATGTCGTCGTATTCAAGAGTCTTGCAATAGACGTTCTATGCTGAGAAATGTGCATGTAGAATTACGCCACGAACACAATTGTGTATCGTGAGCGATGGCGAACTTTTCGAACAAACTGAAAATTAACATTTTATCACTGTGAGACTGTTTGTCTTTTTTGTTTTTTTATGGGATGTTATCAAAATACATTCAGATAAGCACATATTTATACCAGAAATTGTACGTATTTCTTCATACTTCTGGCTATTCCATCCAAACGTTTACACAAAATAGAGTGCTTCAATTTTGGACCTTTTTGGGTATACAGGCAAAGATTTATCTTATTCATGTAAACCAAATGCCGTTTCGTACTAATTAATTGATGCTCTCAAACATTCTGATTGGAAAATTTGCTCTATCTCTTTTCGTTTTCGATTTGCAATGGCTATATTCCAAATTTCGAAACTAGGGAGCGCTGCCGTCGCTTGCATTAAATCGGGCGTAGTCACTTTACTATGCCGTTACCTCACTTCCATAGCTTTAGTTCTCTCCGTTCGCAAGTATTTTCAGGTTAAAGGGCCTTTCCTTTGCACCCTGTATATATTTTTCATGTTCGTGTGACCAGCTGACGCATTAACCACCACTTTATAATAAGCTGAATTTTTTTCCCTTCAAGATATTGGGTTAGCTATAATTTGACAAATTTTCAATCGGGAGGAAATGACTAATTTTTTTACGCGCGTGGGAGGTTACCGCTGCTACACTCACCCACGGAACCGTAGCTGAAGTTCAGAGAGCTTCATAATACAACCTTTTGAAGCATTTTACAAATTATCGGCCGAGAGGAATTTGGTCATCAAAATCTGTTGCTGGCTCGCGGACTATATGTTCACCAATGTATTTGAAAGAGTTAAAATTCATGTTTTTAAAAATCAATTGCATTATCAGTTAGAAGATTTTAACTTTTAGAGCATATATATATATATATATTTATTATTATTATTATTTTTTTTTTTTTTTTTTTTTTGCCGATACTTCTAAAATGTTATCCTGGAATAAATTGCTACAAGTTTTCGAAAAATCTTTTCTATTTATTTTTTTTTCAAAAGTTTAACTGCTGGGTGGGGAAAATATAGTAAATTTAATATCGGAATATATCAACGTGTTAATATCGGTGATATATCGCGATAACTACCGTAAAGTTTATGCGAATAGAAAAATTGCTTACTTTAAAAGATAAATAGCATCTGACCTAAAATTTTAGTATAAACAGATGTAGAAAGGAGTTAATAAATGTTTCATGCTATTTTCTCCTACAGCATCCTTTAAATATATATATATATATATATATAATATAGGGAAGGTGGGGCAAAATCGGGTACCATAACAGTTTGTTAGTCTCAAATGCTGTGAAATGGGAAAACAAATTTTGAACACTGTTTTTAATGTAAAATGAATCCTTGGCTATAATAAAACATTCTTTTCAATAAAATATATATATAATTGTTTATATAAAAAAATAGCTTTTTTCACACGTATGCAAAAATCCGGTTTTACTTCGCTGGTTGGGTTAAACCTGGTATCCATTTAAAACTATTGGAAAACTCATTTTGGTGAAAAATGTCTTTCTTTAATATAGTAAAAAATACATTTTTAATATTTTTAACAAAAAGAAATTGCACATGTGTTCGTCCATGTGAAAAAAAAAATAAATCGGTGGCAAATTTTCTACGTTGTATAGGCCTACTTACTTTACTCTGTACGTTTTAAAGTTCTTTTAGATTCAAAAATCACAGATGAATTTGTCATCATATTCTTCTGCATTATATGTTTCGTTAGCCTATCCGTGGCATTTCAAACATCGTATTTGGATTTAGAGTTTGAGTAAAGTTCATAGCAAAACATACAGGTTTAATTATCCTCTTCTTCTGATGATGTGTTCGCAATCTTTTTTTGCTTTCTTTTTTTCTTTTTAAAGAATCTTCTTCTTTCTTCGTCTTGCAGTTTGTTTGGCTTATTTCTGCTTAATATCTGTTTCGATCTGTAATTTATAGGGAGAAGAAATCAAAAGTTTTTCCCTTTCTTTTTCTCAATTCTGAAGCCTTCCTTAGAAGGGGATAATAACATTTTAGGCAAAATTGGAAATTCAGATTGCTGGACTACATAGTCTGAAGATGTCAAATAGATAATTTTACTAATATATTCTGTAGATGTAACATTTTGAATCAGTGATGACGTCTGTGATTGTGATGTTAACTGCTGCATCTGGAAGCAGCTCGACGTGAAAGACGCTGGATAGTGTCAACTTGTTGATGTTCGGAAGGTTGATCCAAGGAAGGTCCTCCAATATCCTGTGATGGATCAGAAATTTTTATTTCTGCCGCTATGCCAACCTGTGGCTGGATAGACCTAGGTGTGTTATCATGACTTTCATGGGTTTCTCTGTTCCTTCCGAAGGAGCAAAAAGATGGTCTGAAAAAATATCATTGTTGTAGGGGAAAATCCCTGTTTTCTCGAACCTTCTGATTGCAATATTTACAATTGCTGCTCTCGAAAATGTAGCTTTAAATAATTTTCCAATTTGCTAAGTTGTTACAGATCACGCAGTGTTGAAAAATAACCGCTTCCTCACCTCTTGACCTTAGTATGAGCTTAGAGGTGCATGAATGATGCATCAAGGGGCTGAAATCGATGCGTTGCGTAAAAAAAAGAAGTTTAAATAAATACATTGCTTTCTCTTACTAGATTAACTGGATTCTTTTAGTGTGAGTTGAATACCTATTAAGGATTTAAAGAACAGGCTTTTCAGGACAAGGATTGGAAAAAATCTATACATTTTTTAACCAAATAAAATAAAGACCTCTTTCGTAATCCACACTGTAAAAAGAAATACTGCCAGTTTTCGGGTAGGAATCCGAAAAATAGTTGCCCTTATCGTATCGGAATAATTTCCGACCCATCTCGGAATAAAATCCGTAAAAATAAGGAAATAGTCAGTAAAAGGGTATTTTACGGATTTTATTCCGATTTTACGGATTTTATTCCGAGCTGGGTTGGAAACTATTCCGGTACGATGAGGGCAATTATTTTTCCAATTCCTACTGGAAAACTGGCATTATTATTATTTTTTTTACAGTGCATCCACTCCTATTATATACATCAAAAGAGGCTGGGAAAGCATTATCCACCAAGAGAAGGTTTTTTTCCTGCCTGTTTAATATTTGAGAAAAAAATCTTGTTATATATTAGGTAGTCTAGTTATATAGGATTGAGATTTTAATGATTATTTGTCAATTTGGGCAGATTATTTTATTTAGAGAAACAAGTCACGAAATATATTTGCATTTTAAGTAGACCTATAACGCAAGTTATTACACCCCAGATTAGAAAGTTATTTATTAAAATGCAATAAGCATAATATAAAATTATGCCTTAATCAGTGCCATTATTTTGTTCAATAATAATTGCAAGTTATTTAATTTCATAAATGTAAGTTAAAAATTAGACCCACTTTTTAATATAAAACACAATCAAAATTAAAGTTTTCATTATAACTAGAAAGATTTAGAATTATAACTTAACAGCATTAAGAATACAATTTAAAGTTCCATGCTAATTTATTAACTATACTAAAAAAACATTCTATGAGTGCCGGACAAAACCCCGGGTATACCCAGTTTTGACCCAATCTTAAGTACCTGGTTTTACCCCAACATGACACAGTTTAAAACATGGCGTCACTACTCTTAATCCTATAGCAAAAGATCAGTAAAAATGTTTAAATATTATCAGGAAAGGAAAGAATTAGATATGTTCAGTAATATTTAATATGCTGAAAAAAGTGGTTATACGCGTAAAATCTAGAATCAAATAAAACAATTTTTTAAGAGTAATTGAAACTAAATCGTTCACACGAACGAGAACCGCACACAGTAACGTTCCAATCGGCTATACATGCCATAATGGTTACCGACAAGTAATTTCTCATGTTGGCTGATAGACAGAAGTACAAATTAAGGAGGGGTCTGCGCTACCCGGTTTTACTCGCCTACCCTGTTTTGTACAACTCATCCACACACACACACACACACACATATATATATATATATATATATATACATACACAAAATAAAAATATTTTTAAACAAGAAAGTAAAATAATCAAACTTCAACGATAGATTATAATTTTCCAACAGATTCAGAATTATGTAAAAAAAAAAAATCAACGTTTAATAAGGTTAAATATGATGGCTAAGTAAGCAAATTACAAAACACCTAACACATTTCAAAATTAAAGTTCAGCAGTTATTATCAGTCATCTGAAAAATATCAGAATTCCTTTTTTGCAACGCTATATATGATCTATAGATTTGAATATATACTGAATAGTATGCTAAACATTAGTTCAGTTAAGAAACGCATTTGCACAGTTTAAAATTCCCCTTCAACATATTTCGTCAATAAACGGAAATGAATACATCTTTTTTGCAGCCCTGTATATGATTTACAGATTTTATACATACGAAGTAACTAAATTAGTTAAATTAAAAAAAAAAATCTCGTACCACAACAGATAACGAACTACCAGCAATTGTTTATTTATACAGATAAGCGAATCCTTTTGTGTCCCCCCCATAAATAAACGATGGATGCTATGCTCATCATGTTCTACAGTAAGCATCTTTTTGTACACCTCAGTGATGTGTATCAATTTCTGTATGTTTGAAATAGTGTAATATCATTCCAATATACTACAAATGATTTTTCCCTATAGACCATTGAAATAGACCATAGAAAATTTGTGATTTTAATCAAGGATTTTTTTTTAAATCAATTGATTAAAATCATGATTTTAATCGTTGATAATAATTCTTAACACCCGTTTACAGTCAAATGGCAAGCATGAGTTTTTGTTAATCTCGATTGATTGATAATTTTTTCCTTCAACCAACTGACGCTTTTTGCAATATTTTTCCACATTTGATTTAAGATTTTCACAATATTTTGATTCTACCCAACAATTGAAGAATTTTGCAGCTTTTTCTTACAAACTTCCTTGGCAGTTATCCAAAGTTTTCAGCATTATAAAATTATAACTAAAAATTAAATAAACAGCACATAAAGAAAAACTATGAAATTATTAATTTAGATATTTTATTTCCAATATTTCGATTGACTGAGGTTTAATGCAGTTTTATTTATTTATTTTTTAAAATAAATAAAATTGTGTGATTTGTGTTTGGTTGCGGTTTTCTCTGGGACGGGAAATTTTAAGTTTACCTGTGACCCCGTGAGAGAGGGTGGAAAAGTTACTGTTCCTGCTGACCACTAAAATTTTCAAATTAGTGGTCCAAATGAATTTTTGGTGTTCTCGGACCAGTGGACCACCAATGATTTCGAACACTGATTGATTTTTCAAATGCTGAAGATTTCCTTGTAAAAGATATTTAAATTGATATACTGTTTAATTTTTTTATTATTTTCCTTGTGTGAAATTTGATTATTGTTATGTCTGCAGAAGAAACAATTTTATGTCTTAAAATATTTACTCTTCTATTTAAAACAGGTGGAGAAATTAACCTGATGCGTGGACCTATTCTATTTTACCTGACTTGAAATTCTGATTCAGAACATACTAAGCTTCAAGAATTCTTTATATTTGATGACCTGAATGGTCAGAGAGGGTGCAGCCCCCTCCTAAAACTGTAAGAGAAACTTTATGTAAAATGATATTATATTACAGTAAATATTAGTCTGACATACTATACATATAATTTAATGATTATATAATTTGTATTTTCAATAAATGGAGCGGCATACCGCAAACCAGCTTTAAATGTGTTGCTATTTAATTGTGTCTGTAATCATTTCTTTTTTCATCTATTGCAAGGCTGCTGTTGGTGAATACTTTTCTTTTCTACGAGCATTGTTATAAAATAAATAAATCTTCGTCATAGATTACCATTTTGGAATACTGAAAAAATACATATATAAGTAACAATAATTAGTCGCTTGGTGGCGACACTGCTGTTATTAAATTAACCCTTCAAAGTAAGTATTTAATATACTATAGAAATACATTGTGTATTTAAAAAAAGCTTTAAAGTTTAAAGTAATACTTTTGTATTAGCTGATATTAGAGGTTAAATGGATTCTGCTACTTATAGCTGCCTTTTTGATGCTGATTATTTCATTGTTGACGCATAAACTTTGATTATGTATCAGTTATGTTTGTGCTTTATTTATTCAAAAGTGTTATATTCATTATTGAATGTTAAACAGAAACAAATGCTGAACTTTTTTTGTTGTTGTTTTATATTCAAATGAATTAATTTTGCATAATTGAGCTGTGTTGCAACATAAATTTTATTTTTTGTGTGTGTGTGTGTGAAAAGGTAAAAATTTGAAAACTGTACAATATAAAAATTTCAGCATCTATAGATTCACAACAATTAAAGAAAAAAAAACAGATCATGGAAGTACGGTGCATAGGCACTAAGTGCATAATGGAAAAAACCTTTTCAAACTCGTGCAAAAATTAATATTGGTTGAAGATATTCATTCAGCCAGTGTTTAAAATAAAATAATAATAAAAACAGGTATGTATTTAAATGTAAGAAAATTATTATTTTTTTAAATATTTTCTTTGTGAATAAGCAAACACTAAATGGACTATAAGTGTAACCGAGTGCGGAGAAATATTCCAAAATGTACAAGGACAGAATGGTAATATTTGTGGGGAAAAAAAAAAGCAATTATTTTGTGAAATAGATCAAACTGGTTTACATTTATTTTTTAAATATATTTCAAAGACAATAGAATCAATAATTAAAACTTTAATAATTTTCAGTTTAATGAAAAAAAAAGTTTTCTACTGCAAGATAATCTCGCAAAATCTGAAATTTTGTTTTTTATTACACCATAATGATAAATCGAAAACCAAAGTGAGGGGGGGAAAGAAAGCTACAATCCAGTGTAACCTTTCCCCATAAAGATGAGAGAAAATCCTGAATCGTGGTTCAAACTTTTAGCAAAAAATTGGAATGGAGAAAACCTTGAATTTTGATTTAACCTTTCACCAGAAAATTTTATTTAAAAAAACTCTGAATCATGGTTAAACCTTTTACCAGAAAATTAGATTTAAAAATAATCCTGATTCGTGGTTCAACTTTTTCCCAGAAAATTGTATTTAAAAAAAACTAAATTATGGTTCAAACTTACACCAGAAAATTGGATTAAAAAAAAAAAAAACTGATTTATGGTTCAACTTTTCACCAGAAAATTGGATTAAAAAAAATCCTGAATCATGGTTTAATATTTCACTAATATAATGGTATTTGTGAAAGCACCAATAAACTGGTGAAACTTATCACTAATATCTTGGTTGCAGCTAAATTTCAGCGACTTTTCACCATTTTCTTGGTGAAGCATCACACTTTATTTTTTAGTGTATCGGTAATATAAATTTTTTTTAATTTAGGCATACTTTATAAACTCAGTAATGATACTTTACTTTCATTATTGTATCTATTCGCTTTTTTAATTTAACAAAAAACCGTAAGATCTGCTTCTACTTATCTGCTCATTTACTGCTGTTGTTATAATGTTCATTTAATATCGATATGATTTTGTACCTATTTGAACATCTACAGTAAAGCTTCATTCAGTTTTCTAATGCCATAACATATAAATATTTCTGTCAATTGCTGTGGTATTGCTCAAAAAAACGTCAGGCGATATTACTTATTTTGCATCGAAGTATTTTGATTGAAGAAAATTCCACTCTAAATATCTAAAACTGTAAAAATTCAACTCCATATTGAAAGAATACCATAACAATAACTCTAAATAATATAAGTATTAGCATACAAAAACAATTACGTAAAATATTTTTGTAATACTGCTGAAAAACCATTAGTGATCTACTGCAAAATTTTTTTACAGTTACAAATACCTTTTGATGAGTGTAATTTTAGACAGAACAGAAAGAAATCATTAGCAACTGTACTGCAATATCTCTTGCACGGTTACAAAAAACTTTATGGCGAGAATACAAAAACTCTTTTAGATACAATACTAAAAAATCATTGGTAATTTTCCTGAAGGTACTTTAATAAAGTTACCGAAATTTTTTTGCAAAAGTATATGCAAAGTTTTAGGTGGAATACTAAAAAAATTCATAGTAAATGTACTATGAAATCCTTCGTAAATTTAGAAAAAAATTCTTAGTCAATGTACTAAAAATAAATTCCTTTGTAAGTGTACTAAAAAATCATTAGAAAATTCACAAAGTATTGTTTAGGAAACCACCTAAAAAATCGTTAGTACCTTTACTAAATAATCCTAAGTAAATTTACGAAAAATTCTTTAGTAAACTCGCTAAAAAATCGTTAGTAAGTTTACTGAACAATATTTAGTAAACTTACAAGGAATTCTTTGGAAAACTCTCTAAAAAATCCTTAGTACGTTTACTAAACTATCCTTGGAAAATTTACCACAAATTCTTTAGTAAACTCCCTAAAAAATCGCTAGTAAGTTTACTAAGAAATATTTAGTAATTCACAAAAACTAATTAGAGAAACTCCCTTGAAAAACCGTTAGTAAATTTACAGAACAATATTTAGTAAATTTACAAAAAAGTCTTTGGAAAACTCCCTAAAAAATTGGTAGTACGTTTACAACATATTCGTTGGTAAATTTACTAAAACTTATTTAGTAAACTTCCTAAATAAGCATTAGTAAGTTCACTAAACAATATTTAGTAAATTTACAAAAGTTTTATTGGGAAACTCCCTAAAAAATCACTAGTACGTTTACTAAACAATATTTAGTAACAGTTACTGAAGAAACTTTCGTAATTTTACATGATTATCTTTTGTTGTGGTTACATAAAATGTTCTAGGAATCCCAGTTTCCAACAAAATTCTTAGTAACCTTACACTTTTTTTTTTTACAGTGTATAAACATTTTAAGCATATAAACTTTGCATATGAGTTGTAGTGAATTATTTTATTTTAAACAAATCTAAAAAATCTTGTTACACTAATGAACAATAAAACTTAAACCTCAGCTAACAAATGAGACGACCGATATATTCCACTAACCTTAGCTGTTTTTTAATTACTCTGAACACAAGGCCTTCGATATTTTGTCAAAAAGAGACTTTTCTTATTACGTGACACGTGACAGACATCATGAGTGGATAATGTGTATTCTATCCCTTTCGGTGCTTGAGTCAGGAGTTTGCTTTCCCGGTAAATACTATTAAATAAAAGAGTATTATTTGAAAATTATGTTGTGATATTTTATGAGTTAATATTTAGTAAATTTTTTGCATAAAGATGTCGCTATTTTTTTTTTTTTTATTTACGCATTTCTTAAGTCTCATGACGCACTTTCTAACTTATTTCTGAAACAAATTTTATTTATTGAGTCAAAGTCAATGATGCAAACATCTACCACTGATTGATTTATGACACAGAAGCAGCCAATTTTAATTGATTTATATATGAACAATTAGCGGGATCAAAGGGTCTTGTATAGATATACTGTTTAAATAATTCCAATATCTACCCTATATACATATAATCCCAATGAAACGAATTTATGAAACGACTGATTATGTTTCTCAGCTATTTCTTCTAAAATGCAGAACGTTTGGAGGTGATCAATTATTCGTATTGAACCACGGGTATCAAAAATGGTAGTAGGATATTAAAATTTCAATTAGTTTTCGAAATATTACTTTTTTCTCATTTTAATGACATTTGTCTAATGATGGCAACTAAATTACTCCATTTTTGTGGAAAAGAAGAACGAAAGGGAAAAGAGGAGATTATTACATTTCTTCTTTTTCGTCATTTTCAAACTGAAGTTGAAATTAACTTTCATTCCAATCGCTAGTGATGACACTATTGTAATTAAATTATCTTTTTCAGGAAAATTTGAAAAAAAAATCACATTTCCATCTTCAGGAATCACTTTGTTTTAGAAACCAAAAATCGTCTCTCATCTAAAACTTTGACATAAATTACATTGACGTAAAACGGAAAAATGTATTCCATGTTTGTGAAAAAAGAAGGGAATTGAGTGATTATTAGATTTCTATTTTTTTTTTCCTTCATTTTTAAATTGAAACTGAAAAGTGAAAATACCATAAACAGAAAGAAAATTTTAAAATAGCAATAAAATAATCACATGTTAAAAGCAGGAAATAGTGAAACTCACGTCAAAATACTTATAAATAAGTATATAAAGTACGAAAACTTTAAAATAATAAAATTATTAAATGCATTTAAAGATGATTATTATATGTAAAATGCCCAAATAATAAATATCGCCATATTTAATGTGCCTCAAATAATTAAATTATTACACTTGAAAAACTTTTAATTCTTAAAATTAGGTCATATAGAAAAAGATCAAATAATAATATTCCATAACACGTTTAAATTAAATAATATATGTACCTGTGAATCTTAAAAGAGAAAAAAAAACTTTAAAATAAATAAATTATTAAAAGAGAAATGCATTTAACAGTTGAAATTATGTCATTTAAAACGATTTTGCTTCTGGAGGATTTTTATGTGACGCCACATAGTATAAAAATAGTGCGGCGAGCAATTTTTTTTATATAGTATCACATGGTGCATCATAAATCCAGGTAAATGTACGCGGAAAATATGTTCTACTTATTTTGCTGGAATTATTGTTCGATAAATACTTATGAAAAAATTCGTATATTCTTATTAATTAATTTAAACAATTAACATTGCAGCAATAACCTGAAAATATATATGAGGATGTCTTAAAACATAGAAAAGAAAACCCTAGCTAGCTCGGCCTACAGGCGGAGGAAGATTTTCAAGTTAAGTACTAATTTAACCAAGAAAAACTAATTCAAGATTAGAGATGAACCCAGTTTAACACTTTTAATTGACTGTTTTGATCTGTAATCTAAAGCATAAAATAATTAAAAAGAAAAGTGCCCAGTTAAACTGATGACATTGAGCGCACAGTCTATTCACAGTATTTGTACATTATACTATTTCTTCAAAGAATAATGCCTTTCGAAAAATAAATTAAAGGGGATTACACCCCCCCCCCCCCGTTTCACATATTTACACTTAACCAATGAGCCTCCAAATCTCAGGAGGGAAGCGCCTTATCAGAATAAACCGGTATACCAAATTTGAAGCAAATCGGATAGAAAAGCTCATTTATCTAAATTAAGGGTGGGATTAGCCATCTTTCCCCCTTTATACATAACCAATGGACCTACAAATATCATCAGGGAAGCGCCTTATCAGAATAAACCGGTATAACAAATTTGAAGCAAACTGGATAAGAAAACCCGTTTATGTAAATTAAGGTGTTATTTCCCGGCCCTCGATCTCCTCTTTATACTTAACTAACGAACCTACAAATTTAATCAGCTAAGCGCCTTATCAGAATTAGCCGGTATACCAAAAGTGAAGCAAATCTGATTATTCTGCATGAAAAACTTCTAAGTTAAGGGGGATTAGCCCCCATAACCCACCTTTATACTTAACCAATGAACCCCCAAAACTAATCATGGAAGCACATTGTGAGAATGAACCGAGAAAAAAAATTGAAGCAAATCGGATATTTCTATAAAGAGTTATCGCGTTACGTATGTACGTACATATAGTACCTGCGGACACATTAGCTCTCAGGCTTTGATAGCCTGTGAACTAAAAACTCTTATATTTTACACCCATTCAAATGTTTCCTTTGTTTACTTTTCATATATTTTCAACATGTCAAATTATAATTATATCTCTAAAATTCCCAGGCATTTAAACAGGCAATTTTATTAAACTTACAACATACCATAAATTATAGACGATGAATTTTATATTAACATAATCCTAATTGTGGAAGATAAAACATTTAACGTAAATGATTATTTATGAAAAACATGTTTTTCAGAAAATTCAGGCAGAGATTTTATTTTTAACCCTCTAAGCGTCCAAAGGCTTTCCTGAATTTTTATAAAAATGCTTATAAATCTAATGTTATTTAAAAGTTTCTTTCCCTCTTTGTTTCTAAAATATACTACATACCCTTTTATTTGACATACATCTTAAAAGACAGTTCTGTTAAAAAAGATTTTGTCTACAACCGATTTAAGTAGTTTTTTGGGAAACGAAAAAATACAGGTAAAACGCTTAGAGGGTGAAAATCAACTGAGAATATCCACGTTAAGTTCTTCAAATTATCCTCATTTGTATGTTTTACCTTCTTTAACCTCAAAATTAGAAATTTGTTTAATTCTTAAGATTTTTTAGTAATAAAATTCCGATTACTTAAATACAGGCTTCAGGAAGGGGCTTATATAAACAGCCACAACTATTTAAACTGGTACTTTTAGGTAGCTTTCTTTACAAAAAGCTACCTATTGCAGCCGTTCGGAGGAAAGCGATTTCAAAAAATTTTGGTATATTTTCATCGATCATGACCCCCAGACCCCGAAACCACCCTCCGTTCAAAATTTATATATATATATATATATATATATATATATATATATATATATATATATATCTGACCTATGTCACACTGTAACTCTCGTATTTATGAACCGATTTGGATGTAATTCGGTGTGTACATAGTACATACCAATGTCTCGACCGAGTTCGATGGCCAGCTTTATCCGCCATTTTGTTTAAAAATGGCGGCCATTTAAAATTTTAAGAAAAATTTAAATTTGAAATGTGGTACCAAAAAATTGAAAAATGAAAAAATATTTTTTTCTTATGTGTTTGACCTCGATAAAAAGATTCGGGAGCAGTTTTTGTTTCGTCTATATCTTAAAAAATGGCTGAGTTATAGCATTTTGAATTTCTAGCGTGGCTGAGATTTTGAAATGCCCTGATTTTTGTCACGCGATAACAGGCGTATTTATGAACCGATTTGAATGTAACTTGGTCTGTACATAGTACATACCAATGTTTTGACCGAGTTTGTTGGCAAGCTTCATTCGCCATCTTGTTTCAAAAGGGTTGCCATTTTTAAAAAAAAAAATGTAATTTAAAATTTAAAATGAGGAATTAAAAATTGGAAAATGAAAAAGATTTTTTTTATGTGTTTGGCCTTGATACAAAGATTCTGGAGCAGTTTTTGTTTCTGAAAATTTGTTCTTTTGTTTATATCTTAAAAAGTGGTTGAATTATAGCACTTTGAATTTCTATCATGGCTAACACTTTGAAACGATCTTGTATTTGTCTCGCGATACCACACGTATTCGCCTATTTCGATGGAAGAAAGCATGTGGATAGCATACATCAATATCTCGACCAAGCTCGCTGGCCAGCTTCATCAGCCATCTTGTTTCAAAATGGCGGCCATTAAATTATAAAAATATATATTTAAAGTGAGGTGCAAAAAAATTAGAAATTGAAAAAGTCCTTCCGGCCAGTGCCGGGAGGAAGAGGTAGCTTTCATAATCCTTATTTAAAAAAAGCCAACTTATATCATGCAAACACACGAAGCTCAATTTAGTGGAAACCGAATATAGGAGATTCAATACTAATTTTTATCAATATAATGAATGAGAATTTCGCGAAATTAGTCAGCTTTATCTAAGCTGCTTTTCTTTAAAGTAACTTATATTTGGCTGCCAAATTCGGCAATTTCTTAAAGTGCCTGTCATTTTAAGACAACATGGTGGATGAGGCTAAGCAGTGAACTTGGTCAAGACCTTAGTAATTGCTGTGCACATGCTCACTCACATCGGAATCGGTTAATATATAGGAGTGCTGTCGGATGCAAAAAATCAGATTTTTCAAAATGTCACCCAAAATAGAAATTGAAACTGCTATATCTGAGCCATTTTTTAAGGTAAAGACAAACAAAAAATGCTCCTGAATCCTTATATCAAGATCAAATACTTAAGAAAGAAACCTTTTTCAATTTCTAATTTTTTTGCACCTCACTTTAAATATATATATATTTTTTAATTTAATGGCCGCCATTTTGAAACAAGATGGCTGATGAATCTGGCCAGCGAACTTGGTCGAGGTGTTGATGTATACTATCCACATGCCTTCTTACATCGAAATAGGCGAATACGTGTGTTATCGCGTGACAAAAACAAGATCGTTTCAAAATGTTAGCCATGCAAGAAATTCAAAGTACTATAAATCAACCATTTTTTAAGATATCAACAAAAGAACAAATTTTCAGAAACAAAAACTGCTCCGGCATCTTTGTATCAAGGCCAAACACATAAAAAAAATCTTTTTCATTTTCCAATTTTTTAATACCTCATTTTGAATTTTAAATTTAATTTTTTTTAAATGGCAACCCTTTTGAAACAAGATGGCGAATGAAGCTGGCCAACGAACTCGGTCGAGACATTGGTATGTACTATGTACAGACCAAGTTACATCCAAATAGGTTCATAAATACGCCCGTTATCGCGTGACAAAAATCAGGTCGTTTTAAAATGTCAGCCACACGAGAAATTCAAAATGCTATTACTCAGCCATTTTTTTTTAGATATAGACGAAAGAAAAACTGTTCCGGAATCTTTGTATTAAGGTCAAACACATACAAAAAAAATCTTTTTCATTTTCCAATTTTTTAGTGTCTCATTTAATTTTTTTTATTTTTTAATTTTTTTAAATGGCCGCCATTTTGAAACAAGATGGCGGATGAAGCTGGCCAACGAACTCGGTAGAGATATTTGTATGTACTATGTACACACCAAGGTACATCCAAGTCGGTTCATAAATACGCCAGTTATTACGTGAGAAAAATCAGGACGTTTCAAAATGTCAGCCACGCTAGAAATTCAAAATGCTATAACTAAGCCATTTCTTAAGATATAGACAAAACAAAAACTGCTCCCGAATCTTTTTATCAAGGTCAAACACATAAGAAGAAAATATTTTTTCAATTTTCAACTTTTGGTACCACATTTCAAATTTAAATTTTTCTTAAAAATTTAAATGACCGCCATTTTTAAACAAGATGGCAGGTGAAGCTGGCCAAAGAACCCGGTCGAGTCATTGGTATGTACTATGTATAAACGAAGTTACATCCAAATCGGTTCATAAATACGCCTTTTATCGCGTGACAAAATTCAGGACGTTTCAAAATGTCAGCCATGCTAGAAATTCAAAATGCTATAACTCAGCCATTTTGTAAGATATAGACGAAACAAAAACTTCTCCGAAATCTTTGTATAAAGGTCAAATACATAAGAAAAAAATATTTTTCCATTTTCAATTTTTTGGTACTACATTTCAAATTTTAAATTTTTAAAAAAATTTTAAATGGCCGCCATTTTGAAACAAAATGGCGAATAAAGCTGGCCAACGTACTCGGTCGAGAGATTGTTATGTACTATGTACACACCGAATTACATCCAAATCGGTTCATAAATACGCCTTTTATCGCGTGACAAAATTCAGGACGTTTCAAAATGTCAGCCACGCTAGAAATTCAAAATGCTATAAATCAGCCATTTTTTAAGATATAGACGAAACAAAAACTGCTCCGGAATCTTTGTATAAAGGTCAAATACATAAGAAAAAAATATTTTTCCATTTTTAATTTTTTGGTACCACATTTCAAGTTTTAAATTTTTTTAAAATTTTTAAATGGCCGCCATTTTGAAACAAAACGGCGGATGAAGCTGGCCAACGAACTCGGTCGAGAGATTGGTATGTACTATGTACACACCGAATTACATCCAAATCGGTTCATAAATACGCCTTTTATCGCGTGACAAAATTCAGGACGTTTCAAAATGTCAGCCACGCTAGAAATTCAAAATGCTATAACTCAGCCATTTTTTAAGATATAGACGAAACAAAAACTGCTCCGGAATCTTTGTATAAAGGTCAAATACATAAGAAAAAAATATTTTTCCATTTTTAATTTTTTGGTACCACATTTCAAGTTTTAAATTTTTTTTAAATTTTTAAATGGCCGCCATTTTGAAACAAAACGGCGGATGAAGCTGGCCAACGAACTCGGTCGAGACATTGGTATGTACTATGTACACACCGAATTACATCGAAATCGGTTCATAATTACGGGAGTTACAGTGTGACATAGGTCAGATATATATATATATATATATATATATATATATATATATATATCAATTTTGAACGGAGGGTGGTTTCGGGGTCTGGGGGTCATGATCGATGAAAATATACCAAAATTTTTTGAAATCGCTTTCCTCCGAACGGCTGCAATAGGTAGCTTTTTTGTAAAGAAAGCTACCTTAAAATGGCTGAGTAATAGCATTTTGAATTTCTCGTGTGGCTGACATTTGAAAACGACCTGATTTTTGTCACGCGATAACGGGCGTATTTATGAACCTATTTGGATGTAACTTGGTCTGTACATAGTACATACCAATGTCTCGACCGAGTTCGTTGGCCAGCTTCATTCGCCATCATGTTTCAAAAGGGTTGCCATTTAAAAAAAATTAAATTTAAAATTCAAAATGAGGTATTAAAAAATTGGAAAATGAAAAAGATTTTTTTTATGTGTTTGGCCTTGATACAAAGATGCCGGAGCAGTTTTTGTTTCTGAAAATTTGTTCTTTTGTTGATATTTTAAAAAATGGTTGATTTATAGCACTTTGAATTTCTAGCATGGCTAACATTTTGAGACGATCTTGTATTTGTCACGCGATAACACACGTATTCGCCTATTTCGATGTAAGAAGGCTTGTGGATAGTATACATCAACACCTCGACCAAGTTCGCTGGCCAGATTCATCAGCCATCTTGTTTCAAAATGGCGGCCATTAAATTAAAATATATATATATATTTAAAGTGAGGTGCAAAAAAATTAGAAATTGAAAAAGGTTTCTTTCTTAAGTATTTGATCTTGATATAAGGATTCAGGAGCATTTTTTGTTTGTCTTTACCTTAAAAAATGGCTCAGATATAGCAGTTTCAATTTCTATTTTGGGTGACATTTTGAAAAATCTGATTTTTTGCATCCGACAGCACTCCTATATATTAACCGATTCCGATGTGAGTGAGCATGTGCACAGCAATTACTAAGATCTTGACCAAGTTCACTGCTTAGCCTCATCCACCATGTTGTCTTAAAATGACAGGCACTTTAAGAAATTGCCGAATTTGGCAGCCAAATATAAGTTAATTTAAAGAAAAGCAGCTTAGATAAAGCTGATTAATTTCGCGAAATTCTCATTCATTATATTGATAAAAATTAGTATTGAATCTCCTATATTCGGTTTCCACTAAATTGAGCTTCGTGTGTTTGCATGATATAAGTTGGCTTTTTTTAAATAAGGATTATGAAAGCTACCTCTTCCTCCCGGCACTGGCCGGAAGGACTTTTTATTTTTTTAAATGGCCGCCATTTTTAAACAAGATGGCGGATGAAGCTGGCCAACGAACTCGGTCGAGATATTTGTATGTACTATGTACACACCAAGGTACATCCAAGTCGGTTCATAAACACGCCTGTTATTACATGAGAAAAATCAGGACGTTTCAAAATGTCAGCCACGCTAGAAATTCAAAATGCTATAACTCAGCCGTTTCTTAAGATATAGACGAAACAAAAACTGCTCCCGAATCTTTTTATCAAGGCCAAATACATAAGAAGAAAATATTTTTTCAATTTTCAATTTTTGGTACCACAATTCAAATTTAAATTTTTCTTAAAAATTTAAATGGCCGCCATTTTTAAACAAGATGGCGGGTGAAGCTGGCCAACGAACCCGGTCGAGACATTGGTATGTACTATGTATAAACGAAGTTACATCCAAATCGGTTCATAAATACGCCTTTTATCGCGTGACAAAATTCAGGACGTTTCAAAATGTCAGCCACGCTAGAAATTCAAAATGCTATAACTCAGCCATTTTTTAAGATATAGACGAAAAAAAAACTGCTCCGAAATCTTTGTATAAAGGTCAAATACATATGATAAAAATATTTTTCCATTTTCAATTTTTTGGTACCACATTTCAAATTTTAAATTTTTAAAAAAATTTTAAATGGCCGCCATTTTGAAACAAAATGGCGAATGAAGCTGGCCAACGTACTCGGTCGAGAGATTGTTATGTACTATGTACACACCGAATTACATCCAAATCGGTTCATAAATACGCCTTTTATCGCGTGACAAAATTCAGGACGTTTCAAAATGTCAGTCACGCTAGAAATTCAAAATGCTATAACTCAGCCATTTTTTAAGATATAGACGAAACAAAAACTGCTCCGAAATCTTTGTATAAAGGTCAAATACATAAGAAAAAATATTTTTCCATTTTCAATTTTTTGGTACCACATTTTAAATTTTAAATTTTTAAAAAAAATTTTAATGGCCGCCATTTTGAAACAAAATGGCGGATGAAGCTGGCCAACGAACTCGGTCGCGAGATTGGTATGTACTATGTACACACCGAATTACATCCAAATCGGTTCATAAATACGCCTTTTATCGCGTGACAAAATTCAGGACGTTTCAAAATGTCAGTCACGCTAGAAATTCAAAATGCTATAACTCAGCCATTTTTTAAGATATAGACGAAACAAAAACTGCTCCGGAATCTTTGTATAAAGGTCAAATACATAAGAAAAAAATATTTTTCCATTTTTTATTTTTTGGTACCACATTTCAAGTTTAAAAATTTTTTTAAAATTTTAAATGGCCGCCATTTTGAAACAAAACGGCGGATGAAGCTGGCCAACGAACTCGGTCGAGACATTGGTATGTACTATGTACACACTGAATTACATCGAAATCGGTTCATAATTACGGGAGTTACAGTGTGACATAGGTCAGATATATATATATATATATATATCAATTTTGAACGGAGGGTGGTTTCGGGGTCTGGGGGTCATGATCGATGAAAATATACTAAAATTTTTTGAAATCGCTTTCCTCCGAACGGCTGCAATAGGTAGCTTTTTTGTAAAGAAAGCTACCTAAAAGGTTTCTTTCTTAAGTATTTGACCTTGATATAAGGATTCAGGAGCATTTTTTGTTTGTCTTTATTTTAAAAAAATGGCTCATATATAGCAGTTTGAATTTCTAACGTGGGTGACATTTTGAAAAATCTGATTTTTTGCATGTGACAGCACTCGTATGTATCAACCGATTCCGATGTGAGTGAGCATGTGCACAGCAATTGGTAAGGTCTCGACCAAGTTCACTGGTTTAGCCTCATCCACCATGTTGTCTTTAAATGGCAGGCACTTTAAGAAATCGCCGAATTTGGAAGCGAAATATAAGTTACTTTTAATAAAAGCAGCTTTTATGAAGCTGACAAATTTTGCGAAATTCTCATTCATAATGATTTAGTATTGCTAAAAATTAGTATTGAATCTCCTACATTCGGTTTCCACTTAATTGAGCTTCGTGTGTTTGAATAATATAAGTTGGCTTTTTTAATATAAGGAATATGAAAGCTACCTCTTCCTCCCGGCACACTGTAAAAAAAATTCCGCAACGTTCCTGGGAAAAAATGGGCAGCTGAGTTGCCCATTATTTCCAAGAAACATTTCTTGAAAATGACTGGTACTTTACTGTATATGTTAAAAACTTTCTACAGAAATGCCAGTAAGTTTCCTGCGAAATACCTGGAATATTTCTGTTGACAGCAAAACATTACTGACATATTCAAGGCTGGAGTAGCACAAGAGCGAAAAATGTCCAGACCAGGGATCGAACCTGGATACTTGGCGTGCCGTGCCAATGCCTTACCTGTTAGGCTATCCGGACCGATACCTGGCTGACATAATTCACTCTGGATGTTCGTTCCCTTCATTATGACATTACTGACATTTCACAGCATGCGGGATCCGCAGACGATTTTTACATTTCCAGTTGACAATTTTCGCTTTATTATCATTATTTGTTAGAATGAAAAAATATTTTGAAATTGACATCAAAATTATTATTTATAGTTTACACGAAAAAATAAATTTTCAGTTAAAATTCAATAAAGTAAATATATATTTGATATATTGTTTCTGAACTTTGCTTAAAATATAAAAATATATAAATGTAAATAATAATTAGAAAAAAAATCTAGACATAAAATATTTTGGATTTTCGTCAGTGATTATGTTAGTTTACAAGTTAGATAAAATACATATAAATTTTCATGAAAAAAAACCCTAAACGTAATTGTATATTTTTTCCGAAAAAAAAAAAAATCAAATTTGCAGCAATTCAAAGTGTCAAATATATGTCAAATTTAAATCAAATTGTAATGAAGTGTTAAAATATAAAATTAATTAAAAAAGAAAAAAAAAGTCAAGAGGTAGCATCGAACCCGGGCCGCACGGGTGGCGTGCAAGCTTTCTGCGTCCACACCACGAAAGACACGTTGAGAGCTGCAAACTAATGGGTATTTGAAACGTATGCTAAAACTTGGCATCTAATTTCTGAAAATCTAAGGCCCATTTGAAGAAATCCTTTCACAAGAATAATTAGAGATAAGAACTCTAAAACATACTTTAAATTAATCAAAATAGGTGAGAATCATATTTGATTGTCCCCTGGTTAATGCAGATCCAAATAATAGGTGTATTTTTTTTTTTACACAGTCTGCTCGTTAAAGATTTCACAGACAAGTACGAGAGATAATCTCTTAGTGATGTCACAGAGGTATTGTATTTTCATCTGAATTATCTTGACAATAGAGACGTAAAGGATTATGTCGTCTATTGATTTATTTGCATTCCATATTGATTTTTTTACATTCATTTAAGGAATTCGTTTTCGACACTCGCGCGCGAGCAACGGATTATAGGAAAAAAAAAATAATAAATGGCGGCCACAGCGTTTTGCTGTTTCCAACTTTTGTTCAGGAACGTTTCAGATAAGAAAACCAGAATTTCACAGGAAAGAGCTAAATTATTCTGAAAACCTGATAAAAGGCGAAACATTCCTGGATTTTACATGGAAAGTTACCATTTTTTTTTACAGTGCACTGTCCGGAAGGACTTTTTTACTAGTATCTACACCTCCAAGTACTGTACGACGAAAAAAAAAAATCACTCGTATTCGAATACCATCTTTTGAGGACGTATTTTCTCTAAACATGAAATTTAATCATATTTACTATAAAATAAATAATATTTAAAAACAAAACAGAATTTTCTACCAAAAAAAAAAAAAAAAAAAAAAAAAAAAAAAAAACGAAAACAATTCTTATTTCACATTTTTCTAATTGAGCTAGTGTGAAAACCCCCAGTAACTGACACCTTAAGGATACATTATTGTCCCAAACACTATTGCAAAATTTTAAATCTATTTTATCCTTTTCTTTTTTTTAAATATTGAAGAGATACATTAAAAAATTATTCGTGACAAACTTTTGAAAGATTATACTTTTTACTAATTAAAATTATCTGGTACTTTTCGGTTAGCCGGGCGCCAGTGTTATATATACATATGTATGTATATCTATATATACATATATATGTATATATACACACATATGTATATATGTATACATATAGCTTCTATATATGTATAAATATGCATATATATATATATATATATAGGTATACATACATATGTATATATATAACACTGGCGCCCGGCTAACCGAAAAGTACCAATTATCTTTTTTCACAAATATTGTAAACTTCAGTAGGTGATATCATCCATATTAAAAAAAAAAAAAAAAAAAAAAAAAAAAAAACAATAATTGACGCACGATGTATAACAATTAAGACAAATAAGTTACCAATAAAGAGTACTTATTTGCAGAATTTTACAAGAAAATGCTAATTACATTTTAATAGTTAATAGTTTTAATACAATAGTTACATTTTTGCTGATGTGTCAGTTACTGGTTAGGTATCAATAACTGGTGATTTAACCCTATATTGAAATATTCCTTTAAAACAATTCAAACTTCAGTAGCCAATTCGATATATTTTTACATAAGAAAACATTTGACTAAAAATGTAATATATGGTTGAATCTGTTTTCAATTTTTAATTTAACATTTTCATAATTTATTGTAAATTAAATAACACTGTTTCAGATCTAAATAAATCTAATTCCCTACTAATATTGCATAGCTAAATTTAGAATTTCGCGCTTGTTTACACTATTAATAAGAATATATTAGGAATATACATTTTTTATGCAATTTTCAATTGACTATTATACGACCTATATTAAATTTAGAAAGTGCACATGAAATTATTATTTATGAAATAATTATTATACTTATAATAATAATATTACTAAATACATAATTTTAGAAATGTTTTCGCCAGGGAATTATTTATCAGTTAAAAAACAAAATGGCTGTATTATCAGCAGAAATTAAAAAAATCTCGGAAGACTTAATATTTTTCACCGATTAAATAAGCAAAACATTCTAATCGAAGTTTGTGGTAGAACTGAGTGATGGTAGTACCGTGTAGAATTGAATTTGTGATACGCAAGTTGCATCAATCGATGTTTATTTATTGATGACATGAAGAATACATATATATATATATTAAATCAATTAACAAATGTCAATTACACTGCATTATAAACAACACAAGTAGAAGATTTGTAGCTGTCGATAATATAAATATGAAGATATCTGTATTTAGACATCAGTATTGAATATTGATTTTTATTTTGAAAAGCATAAAGCGAACATCTTTGTTTTCGATAATAAAATAACAAACTTCAATACCAGAAAGATTCAAACGTAATGCTATTAATTTAATATAATTTTCAGCGTCCTTTCGTATGTCTTCAATAGATGAGTTCACGTAAATAAGCTGCCACTTGAGTGGATATCGCTTATGTTGATCACGATTAATTTCACTATAATGTTTTCTTTTCTTTGTTTGTGAACTGAGAAAACATTTTTTCTTTAGTATAAAGATTAAATCTTACGTTTTCTTGGCCTTCTCAACAATTTCTTTTCCCTAGAAAATTTTCCAATACATACTAAAAATAATTATTCATAGTCTGTCAATCTATATAAAAATATAAGTATGTGTATGTTCCCTATACAAATCTACAATTCTTAGCCGGTCAAAATTAAACTTCATATACATACGTTTAAAAACCGCGAAAAATAAATGGCTACTTTAAATTCTTTCAGGCCATTCTTTTAAAAACGCGTATGGACGACTTTAGAAAAGCCAATAAAAGTTCTGACTCAATCGTTATATTTACGCATCTTCAATTGACGTCATTCTGAGAACATAATGTCCATTTTTTGCATATAAAAATGACTATAAGTGCATCAAAAAAGAAAGCATCTTCATTTAAATGTTTTTAGAACTAAAGCATCTACTATATTAAAGACGTTTCAATTTCAAGAAAAGTACTCAGAAAAATTAATAATATCTTAAATATGATGGCAATTTCGATCGAAGAATTATACTGGATATTCAAATTAAGTAAATCCTATCTGGTTACACAACATAAAAGGTAATACTTACATTTCCATGTAATCAATGTGCTTTTTAATATTTATGAATCAAAGTGTATGTTTCAAATTAAGAATGAGGCATTTTTGATGAGTTCGATTTAACTCTTTACTGGAATATGGAAAAATGTTTGGAGCAAATTAAATGTGAAAACTATAGAATTATTCGGCATAAAGAAAAAATATCGACAGCAAAAGGAACTGTTGTTTAAAAATTGTTTGTCTAAATCTATTAAGAATATTGGTGTCTGGGTTTTCTTAAAATAAAAAAAATAATAAAAATTCGTATTCCTGGTTAACACAGAAACTATTATTTTGTATTTTCTTAAAGCCTCTTGTTAGACAATTTCTCTTTTTTTCAGTGCACGATAAATGTTTACAAAGTTCAATCTTTACATTCTCAAAACTCTTCGCATGGGTAACAACAATATCTATAAAGATTTCTTTATAAAGAAATTCTTCTAGGATCGCATTATCACTAAATAAGTTATTACATACTTTAAAAATCTTTACGTTCTAAGTGACTTCTATACTTGAAAATGTTCCAGACACATGATTTGTGAATTTTTGTCACTATAAAAACTGCAATTTCCTCCCCTGTATTGAGTCTAAGAGATGCAGTTTACAAAGTTATTAAGAACTTAAAGCATTATTATTTTAACACGATCAAAAGTATGGACGCTTATATATGTTAGAAAAAATATAAATGTCAGATAAGCCCTAACGGGGAGAAATTTATCACATTTTATTTCTTTGTACAATTTGCAGAAACAGTTTTGTTTTCATCCTTCAAATTCAGATATCATTATGGAACTGAATGCTATCTATATTATAAAGGACAAACATATCTGTGCGTAACGCATACGTCATTTTGCGTATGGCAACATTTTGAAATTTGAAATAAAATTTTGGTTTTGCAATTTTCTCTACTGCAAATTTTTAAACTTCTAAACATCGCATATTTTAAATTTTTACACCGTCGTATAAGGAAGAAAATGCTCTTTTAAATGCAATTTGTTTGAAAACTGTATCTCCATTTATTTTTCAGATGTTAATTTTTTTGTAGTCTTTAATCCATTTTTCTTATCGTGGCAACAAAAGTGCCTCATTTCTATTGAAAGTAAACGGAAAACAGTCGAAAATAAGAGATTATCATTTTGTTGCCATTTTATCATAAAAACTGAAAAAAAAGTTGAAATTAAAATACGGGCTATGTCAAGAATATTGTCTGTTATTCCGTGATAATGACGTCATATGCACACTTTTCTATAGACGAAGTTTAAGACTGTATTGTAAAAGAGGATTGCTATAGCAGATGCAAATGACGTCATTTTGTAAAAAAGCGTGTATTTTAATTCTGAAACCTAAATTATGTTTTGTAGAAGTGCGTCATTTTCACAACCCAGCTGCTTTGAAATTCTTCACAGGTGAAAAAGCTTCACTTTTGAAAATAATGTAATCGAAATCACACACTGATAAACCGCCACGTTTTACAAAAATGTAGAGTGTCTTTATAAAAGAGAGTTGACATGTAAATAATAGCGATTTATATTACTGACATTGATGATTCTCGCCTGGATGGATTTGCTTCGCCGAGTTATGGTGTTATTACACGAGGGGTCAAAGACGCTTCAGATTCCGGGCGTCTCCATGTTATTCCTATGGCTGCAGGGGAGTCGCTTGGAGAGCGAGCGTCTTTTTTCTGTCGGAGCATCTTTGACGCCCGAAACGAGGCGAGTCGCCAGTAACAGCCAATCAAATGCTTGGAAATCTGATAATAGAAAACCCTTTTCTGGAACAGCCAATGAAATGCTTGGAAAAGACTGACCGTGAGGCGGCTGTTGTCGTTAGACGCCTGGGACTCCAAGCGTCTTTGACTCCTCGTGTAATAACACCATTAGACAAGCTAACAAATAACACGAGGTTTAAAATATTATCGTGTTCCTGAAGTTATTGGCCAAAATTCTCTCGGATAATAAAACTTTAATGATATTCTTTAGGACATTCTACTATAATTTTATCAAAATAACATCATTTGCTTAATTTGATTTTTCAAAATTTTATATAATCTATATATTTAAAACACAAGTGTGTTTTTTAGTCATCTACCCTGATCTTTCTGCTGAACAAATTTTACTAATATTTTTTTTCAACTGAAAGCTGTTGTAGCACTATCTTTTTTTATAATTTCCCTACTTTTATATTTTAATTTTAAAAGGATTTTATGAAATTTCTCCAAAATGATGAAAATTAGGTAGCTTTCATTATTGCAGACAAGAGAAAAAAAAAGTATTTTTATCTTTATTCACGCCATTTTCTGATAGAAATTCAAAATTGTTTATAAAAATTGTTGTATAGGGTTTAGTGGCGCAAAATCCCATTAGAAGCATAATATTATATTAGGGGAATAATAACGGAAAATGACATACTGCTTTTGAAAACACGCATTTTTCCTCATAAATTTTCTATATTGTATTTCCTTCAGCATGTCTACTGATACTAAGTTTCAGACACTAGGCGAAATACTTATTTAAGTGAAAATGAAGTCATATTTAAAAAAAAACGATCATTTTCTTAGATAAAACTAAACATTTTAACACAGCTTCGTCAAAAAACATAATTTTTACTCTCCGGAATGGAGATTAGAATCTCAAGTAAAAAGTGCGTCTATTCATATAAAAGATGTTGCTGACAATGGTGACTTCAAGTTTTGAGTTAAAATGATTTTAAAATGATCAAACAAAATACAATTTTTTTTAAATGATGAATATGGATCAGAGAAGTGCGTATGCAAATTTTGAGAAGGTGAAAATTGCTGTTTTTCATTCCGGAAAAGCATAAGAAGCAATTGAAGCATAAGAGCTTCAATTGATAACCACGTCGTAATAGATGATCTTTATTATATATTACTGATTACCTATCTTCTATATTATAAAGAACAAACGTATCTGTGGGTAACGCTGACGTCGTTTTGCGGATGGCAACACTTCACGATATAATTTCGGTCTTGAAATTTTCGCTACTGCATTTGTTTAATCTTCTGACCATGGTACATTTTCAATTTTCTTCGCATAGGGCAAAAATTTACTTTCAAATGCAATTTGTTTAAAAACTGTACCTTAATTAACTGATGTATTATGTTTTTTAAAATAATTTTTAAGCATGATTTTTTTAAGTTCATCTTATCACGTGCCAGTTTCAATACATAATAATAATAAACATTTTGCACATAAAGCAACAAACATTGTTCAGCATTTGTTTCTGACTATTGTTGCATAACGAAATTAATAGTTTCTTTATAAACAAATAAAAGAATAATATTAAAAAAAAACCCCACAAATCTAACATATTTGTAATCATACAATTTAAATTTTTAGATCATCAAATAGTTTTTTTTTTTTTTTTTTTTTTTTTTTTCAAATGGAATTTGTTGCAAAGTTCATCTCAGTTTACTGAGTGTCTATGGTTTTAAAAACAATTTTAATGCATGAAATATTTTTAATTTGTCTATATCGCGCAGAGCTCGATTACGAAAGATTGCCATTAGAACAAAATAAAGAGTTCATCATTTTCTTACGTCTAATATCCATTTAAAAATAACTTCCCTAAGAATAAATAAATTAAAATAATATAAATAAAACACAAATTTAACAGACATATATAATCTCTGAAATTATCAGAATATAAAAGGATGCCGTAAGTAGCAAAATCTTGGTCAAATAACTCTTAGCATGCGGCTAATAAGAAAATATCGCTTTTGATAAATTTCAAAAATTTATTTGATTGTATAATTCGTATTTTTCACATGAAAAATGTTTTTTAAATGTAAGTGGGCAATCGAAAAAATTTATTGCATATAAAAAAAATTATTAGTTTTCAATTAAAAAAAATGTTTTCACCTATATTTTCTAACCCGGGAAGCCCAGGTATGATCTCCTAGTGTTTTTAAAGCTCAAAGAAAGAAATTTATATAGAAAACGGGTTGTAGTTTATATATAAAATGTTCATAGCTTTCGGTATTTGTGTTAGTTTCTTAGTTAGAAGTTAATAAATCTCTTAAAGAAGATTTTTATTTAATTTCAATATTTAGTCTGTTTAAATGTAATTATTCTTCATGCAAGAGTATCTATATTATAAAGGACAAACATATCTGTGCGTAACGCATACGTCATTCTGCGAATGGCAACACTTTGAAATTTGAAATGAAATTTCGGTTTTGCAATTTTCGCCACTGCAAATTTTTAAACTTCTAAACATCGCACAGTTTCAATTTTAACACCGTCGTATAGGGAAAAAAATGTTCTTTTAAATGCAATTTGTTTGAAAACTCTATCTCAATTCATTTTTGAGATATTATTTTTTTTATAGTTTTTAGTACCAATTTTATAATTGTGGCAACTGAAGTACTCCATTTCTATTAAAAGTGAAAGGAAAATAGTCATGGTTTATTTATTTTTATTCATTATATCCTTATTGTTGCCATTTTCCCATTACAAATAAAAGTAACTTATTTCTAATTTTTGAACAGAAAACTACGTCAGCCATTAAAAAAAAACACGCATTCTTCTTCATAAATCAAAAGATTGAAGAAGATATTTTAATATTTTTACATTACGCTGAGTTTGAGCCGCTAGACAAAATGATTCAGTGAGTAAAAATGATGTCATATTTAAAACAAAACGATCATTTTCTTTGATAAAACTAAATATTTGACCAATACTAAATGGCCAATACTATGGCAACTAAAGGCACATTTCTGAATGATAAATTTTCGCGGGTACTGAGATTAGAACTTAAATTTAATGCGAATGTTCACATGAAAAGTTGTATCGGACAAACGTGACTTTAAGTTTGAAAATACATTCATTAAAAATGTATTGCGCGTTAAAATACTTTTAAATTGTGAATTTGAGTGGTACGTATGTAAATTTTGAGAATGTGAAAATAACTTACAGTTTAGATTTTATGGGGGAAAATTTTATGATGGAACAAAGCGAAATCCTTTTTACTGATTTTTCATCCCGTAAAAACAAACGTAAGAGCCTCAATCGATAACTTCAACATAATTCCTCATCTTGATTAGGTATTCCAATACAGTTTAAATTTTCAATAATTTAAGAAGTTGAAGTTTTTGGAAATAATATTTTGGTAATTTTAGGTTTAAAACATTATTTGTTTTAAGAGTTAGATAGCCAATGCAAGACAAATTTTTTATTGTAATTATTTTTGTAGTTTATTATGAATTCGATCTAACAGTTCCATTCTAAACATTTTAATTCGTCGAATTTCGACGGGTTCCAACTCGTAACAATAAAGAACGACAAATGAGTTCATAAACAAAAGATTCTTACTTAACACTAGAATGTCCAGCTGGTGTCAATTCGACACCGATCAAATGACAAAATGTCGATTAAAGCCAGAATTTTTTTCGTAAAATTAATTAAATTGTAACTGCAGAAAACCCAGTTGAATAAATAAGTGAAATTGTTTTAAATAAAAATCCTGGTGTTAAAATGATTTTATTAAGATTGGATAAAATTTCGGACGTTCTAGTATTAAAACGATAAAACTTGTTTAAATGTATTCGTAGTAATTTCTATAATTTTCAATGGATTTTTTAATAAGGACTGTACAGTTTTTGAAAAATGCGTGGAAAATCCTTCTTGAGAATGCATAGAGTACGCGTGACATGACTTTGAATTTACTTTAGTTTGGATCCAAAAATCGCTCTGCGTTAGAATATCGCATAGAGCGGGGTTTGAGGAAGGTGACGCAAATAAAAGTTTTGTAGTACACGACAGAGTGTAAAATTTTTTTAATATTTATACGAGACAAAGAAATCCATGATAAATGACGATGATAATTTATAATGGTAATTTAATCTATGAAAATAACTGTTTGAAAATATTTTATTTAATATTTTATCCAATTTTCTATCCGCGTATTTAGTGTAGATGCTATCAATAAGAATAATCAAACAAGCCTAAAATTTATAAGTAACGTTCTTAAAATTGTACTTATTTAACCCCATAACAGTTTTGCCGCTCAGTGCCTCTCAGGCAAAAAGAGTTTGCTATCTTCGATACTAAAAGCTTTTGTATACCACTTAATTTTAACTGAAATCTTTAGTTTGTTAAATGACGTACCTTTTTCGATTGTACAAAGCCAAATATTTTAGTTAAAAAAATGGTGCCCGATCCTTATATTTATTTATTGTGTTAAAAACAGAAACATTTAAGGGTTTAAAGAGTAATTGGGGAATTAAAACTTTTGGGTGATTTTTGAACATTTTCTTGCCATTCTTGTTCTTGAATGCATGAAACTAAATTTTACTTTAAAATAAATATTTCATTTTCATTATAAATTTTAAAAAAATGTATTTATATTCGCAGCTATATTTTTAGTAATATTTATTGGATTATGCAATCAGTATATATACTACATTCCTTGCATATACATATAACATTGTATTCTGTGAAATGTCAGAACCATAGTAGATCAAGTCCATTTTCAAAAAAAAAAAATTAAAAAATAAAAATGGGATAGTCAATTTAGAATGTGCATAAAATTTCTTTTATCCCCTACCACAGTAAACCTCATATGTGAAAACAGTCATTATTCACTTTGCAGGAGGATAAAACAAATTTTATGTACATTCTAAATGGACTATTTAATTCTTTTTTTTTTTTGAAAATGGACTTGGTCTACTATGGTTGTGAGCCCCTCATATATAAAGCCATACACACTGCGAGAGAATTAACTCGTGGACACTGCGATTCTTTTTAAAACTCGCTCACCACACATTTGTGCGATTTGGTATTCCGTAACTTTATCTCCCTAAAGCATTTTTGACAGAATAGTGAAATTGAAATTTAATGCATGATCTTTGTACGAAATGTCATGAAGAATCGAATTGAAATGTTTATACTGACAAAAAGTTTCATTTTGTTAAAGAATCATACAAATTTATGAAAGCAAGTTTTCAATAGATGGCCATAATTCAGATCGTTGCGAAATCGCACAAGACGGAAGTTAATCGGTTAGCCTTCACTTTTCTTACAACTCAATCACCTTTCCCTGAAACTCAAACAATAACCAATAATCTGTTTAACATTACTGGAAACTTATGTAATGAAAAATCTTTGAAATCATTTTTACCTTTAACAAGAAATCAATAAAAATTCAAACTTTAAGAAAGAAATTGAATTAGAAGACTATGTTGCTCCATATACAGGGTGTCCAGTCTCAACGGTGGCCAATGGCTAATTCCTAAACCGTTAGTCATAGACTTATACTTCCAATTACAAAAATGTTTTAAATAAGGTAAAGAAATATTTTAAAAGCGAAAAAAAAAAAACATTTCTTAAAAAATTGCGAAATTAAAATTTTTATACGGTCCCCCGGTCCTATAAGTTATATTTAGTAAAATTTTCCTCTTACACTGACAAGTAATACAAACTAGTTGGATGTGCCAATCCCAAAACTTTCTTCTATCTCATACATCTTAATATTTCAAAAACTAGTTACACATGATAATATTTCAATATTATTAGTTCAATACTATACCAACTTTGATTTCCATCCTAAATTTCTGCTTCAGTCAATTAAACGAACTAAAAACGAGTTAATCTATATCATGATATTTGCTAAAATTAATAGTTTTTGCTTATTCTGTTGTTATCAGATGTTTGCGAATAGCCGGCTTAGCAGGAAGCGAGTTCCGCCTTTGCACGAGCCGCCGATGGACAACAGAACTACAAAAAATCAAGAAAAGTATACAAAAATTGCTATCACAGAACCCCTTTACTGTGCAATATTTCCAAATTCAAGGAGAACCTGTTGTCCAAAGCCAAAAAAATGCACAAAAATTAGGTTCAATTGTATGCATAAGTTCATACACTTTTCGATTGTACAATAATGAAAATGCACAGAGATCGCAATTATAGCGCCCCCTTCTGGCGGAATTTTTTTTAAGTTCAGGGATGACTTGCTTGCCAAAGCCAGAAACATACACAAAAAATTTGGTTCAATTATATACATAACTCCATACACTTTTCGATGGTACAATAATGAAAATGGTACAGACATCGCAATTATAGCGCCCCCTTCAGGCGGAATTTTTCCAAATTCAGGGAGGACCTTCGTGCCATGACCAAGAACAAACACAAAAAATTTGGCTCAATTCTATGCATAACTTCATACACTTTTCGATGGTACAATATTCAAAATGACACAAAAATCGCTATTACAGCGCCCACTACCGGCTATTTTTTTCCAAATTAAGGAAGGACCTGCTTGCCATAGCCAAGAAATTAAAGTAAAAATTTGGTTCAATTCTATGCATAACTTCATACACTTTTGGATGGTACAATATTCAAAATCACACAAAAATCACTATTACAGCGGCCCCTACCGGCGAATTTTTTCCAAATTCAGGGAGAATCTGCTTGCCATATCCGAAAACTTAAAATAAAAATTTGGTTCAATTCTATGCATAACTTCATGCAATTTTGGGTGGTAAAATATTCAAAATCGCACAAAAATCGCTGTTACAGCGCCCCCTACCGGCGATTTTTTTCCAAATGCAGGAAGGACCTACTTGCCATATCCGAAAACTTAAAATAAAAATTTGGTTCAATTCGATGCATAACTTCATACACTTTTGGATGGTACAATATTCAAAATCGCACAAAAATCGCTGTTACAGCGCCCCCTACCGGCGAATTTTTCCCAAATGCAGGGAGGACCTACTTGTCATATCCGAAAACTTAATATAAAAATTTGGTTCAATTCGATGCATAACTTCATACACTTTTTGATGGTAGAATGGCGACAGACACACGGACAGACGGACGGACAGACGGACACACAGACAGACAGACATTTTCTATAAACATGTTTTTTGGGATCTATGACCCTTAAAACGTGTAAATCCGTCGAAAACCGGAAGTCGAAAAAAATTTCGATTACAATACTTTCTTCTATTGAAGATAGAAGAAAGTAAAAAAGTACCGTTATTCTACGATTAAAATTGGCCGAGTAATAGCTGTTTAAAGTTGGATCCTATTTTTTGCTGCAAATTGGGGGTCATTCACAAATTTAGTCGAAATATAATTTCGTCGGATATATTAAAAAAATGGTTGAGAGTAAAATTAACATCGCAATATAAATTTGAAATCTTTAATCATTAACATATTAATGCAAAATATACAGTTTGCAATAAATATTTAAGAAGAAAGAAAAATCAGAATTTTTGTTAAATAAAATTATGCTAAATTAACAGCCTCCAATTCTTTACAAAATGATACGTACTTTAAAGTATTATTAGATTGCACTATCCTGCAAAAGTTGGGTTATGTGATATCTTTTAGCTTTTGATAATCGATTCTTATGTATTCTGTACCGCTGAATCCGAAATTGACCTTCATTTTTAACCATCACATCAGGATTTTTCGCAAATTGCAAATTTCAAAGTTCAAATTGAATCCCCCCCCCCCCCCGATCTCATCGGACCACTCAGCTATATAGCTGTAAGAATCCCAGGATAAGTAAAAATATGGAATAAATTATTGAATAAAGTAAAATAAAATAAAATAAAGTTTTACATATGTTTTATAGTATGAGAATTTCACTATATCTTAACTTACACATTTACGATTTTCAAAAAAATTCTAACGTGATGGTTAAAAATTAAGGTCATTTTCAGATTCAGTGTTAAAAAGTACGTAAAAATAAATTATCAAAAGTTAAAAAACGCAACCATCTCTTCTACTCTATAATATATGATTTTTGTTATTCTTTAAATTTGACAATTTATGATTTACGAAATATCCTGACATGATGGTTGAAAATTAAGGTAATTTCCGGATTCAGTGCTAAAAAATACATAAAAGTTAAAATATCCAACAATCGCAGTCTTGTATTATCTAATCTAAAACTTTTTCTTAAACTTCTTGGCGGTAATCTATCCGAAATTTTTTGTGTTATCCTGAAAAATAAGTATAAATGGTAACCACCGAAAATCATAATAATATTTGATTGTTATCGGATTTGCGCCAGTATGTAAAATGTATTCTCGATCGGCTAATTTAAAGTGAGTTAAAATTTGAGAACAAATTTTGAACTGAGAGTAACATAAAAACTTATAAAAATAACATAATTTTTGTTAAAAGAAATCATAAAAGAAATAGTCTCAAATCCTGACAAAATAAAACATATGTTATTTTAGCCAATCTGAAACTTAATAAATGTTAAATTAATCGTAATACTTTTAATAATAATTTTTTTTTCAAAGCACAGATACACAAGAAATAAGATCTTCGATTACTTTAAGCACTTGATATGTGATCCCTCAAAGCCAAGTCGAACTCATTTGTTTTCAGAGCAGAAAAGTGGCATAAGTCATGCATTTTTAAAGTTTCATAACTCGCTCAATTTTAGCGTTATATGAATGGGACTTTTTTGTGTTACTGGTCAGTGGAATAGGAAAATTTTACTAAATACATCTTATAGAACCGGGGGACCTTATAAAAATTTAAATTTCGTAATTTTTTAAGAAATGTTTTTATTGATCCAAATCGGTTTTAAAATATTTCTTTACCTTATTTAAAACATTTTTGTAATTGGAACTATATGTCTATGACTAACGGATTAGAAATTAGCCATTGTACACCGATGAGACCGGACACCCTGTATAATAAAATATTTTTATCAGTACCGTAATAGGAGTACGACTGCCTCCTTATCTTATTCTATCTGACTATCTTGAGCATAGTGTTATCATATAGTACACTTGTAAAAAAAGCAACATTTATAACATTAACATTTAAATTGTTTATACCTTGTTCTTATGAAAAGAGCATGTTTAAACGATCCTCTTCACTATTCATTTACGTAGAATACACAATTTACACTCGAAAAGAGGCACACATTTTAAACAATGAGTTGCTAATCAAATTCTAAATATTTAAATACAGTTTTAATTAAATAAAATATCGAAGAAAAATTTTCATTAAAGCATAATTTATAAAACAATTTTCATCATTCCCAGATTGTTGTAAATAAACGTCATCATTTCAAATGTTGAAATAAGGTATCTTATAAGTAGAATAATGTGTAAAAAATAAATATGTTCTACGTATTATGGAGGGCATAGGATGTATTGTTCTTTTACAGAGACACACAATAATTTCGGTTACGGATTGACTAAAGTTGTTAATAGCTAGAAGTACATTTTAAACTGTTGCATTTTCAAACTCACCTATTTTGTGTTAATTAAGAGGTGAGTATAAATTACATACATTAATTATAGGGCAGCTCAAAATTATTTACCCACATTACGTGATCTGGCAACCATTGATGAAAAGTTATTTTTGCTGCGTTACGTGTTTTTATTTATTTATTTATTTATTTATTCATATTGCTTTTACGGGTACGCCCCATTCCTCTGCGCAAACACCTGCGCAGTCGAATGTGGAATCTATTGTGGAATGGAATCAACAAATGTGAACCTCTATGCTTTTCCTCGTAAAAATTAAACAGTTTGATATTTTTACGTTTTTATTCTTTTTCTACACTGGTGAAAACAGTTAAAGGGACAAATGGTTTTTTTGCAATAAAAAAAAAACTAACAAAGCAAATAAAACCAAACTTGGCCAAAATATCTTTCGATATAAGACCAATGTATGGAAAAACAAAAATGGGCACAACCTGCACCCTAACTAAGGTAACTGGTCACGTGTCCAGCACAGCAGCTGACCGACACCCTGTCAGTCAGAGAAAAAAACATGTCTAATAGAGTGTATAATCGTCTGTAACAACTACACAACTCTCGCAGCGGCGTTTCGTACTGCTTACCAGGGCCCTTATCAATCTCCGTGGCAACTGCACCCACTCTTGCACCAAGGCACCCTTGAGCTAACCGATGGTCGTTGGAGCTGGTCTTCGAGCTGCAATTGATCGTCCAAGGGCGTCCCATATGTGTTCGATGGGATTAAGGTCAGGGGACATCGCAGGTCACGCCATTCGCTGAACCTCCTACGATTCGAGGTATTCGTCCACCAACTGATCCCTATGCGGACGGGCGTTATCATTCATAAAGACAAAATTTGGTCCATATGCTCCGCGGAAAACTCTCAAAAAGTATGCAAGGATCTCGTCCCTGTACCGCAGACCTGTCAGAGTACCTCTATCAAACACAATATGGTCGGTACGCCCGTCTGCCTTGATGCCTGCCAGACCATCAGACCACCTACAGCATAGTGATAACTTTCGACAATGTTAGAGGGACGATATCGACTCTCGGGTTCTTTCCAGATGAGACCACGTATCGAGTCGCTGTCCAGACTGAATCGCGACTCATCACTGTACAGAATCCTCCGCAAACTGTCCTCTGTCCAAAACAGGTGTTCTCGGCACCATGCTAGACGGGACTTTTTGTGGTTCACAGTCAAAGGGATGCAGACTACAAGGCACCTGGCATACAGGCCAGCTGCATTAAGTCTCTGGGTGACTGTTTTCCGTGAAATGGATATTCCTGTAGCATTATACAGGTGACAAGAAGATTGTGTCGCTATCGCGGACCTATCTCGTTTTGTTAAAAGTCTCAAATAATGGTCTTCAGCCGGCGTTGTTGCCCTGTTTAGGCCTTGACCAGGTCGGGGGATCACTGTTTCGGTCTCTGTGAACTGTTTCGACAGAGTAGACAGCACATTTCACAAAACAACGAGGTCCTTACAACAGGTAGCCTGTGATTGGCCGGCCTCGAGTCTTCCAACAACCTGCCATCTTGTGGCATCATCTAGACGATGTCGACTAGCCATACTAACGATGGGTAAACAAAGAAATTAAAAAAAACAAGGATTGGGTTATGTTACGATGCTTCAAAACGTTCTTCCGCTACAAGCTTCGGCTGTCAAATGAGGCACCTCTGCACAAACGCGATCACAGCGCCACTGCCTTATGGCAGGTGTGTCATGGCAGGTGTGTCCGCGACGAGCTTAACTATTATCTGATACCTTATTTACGTATAGGGATATCTTATTTTTTTTAACCGTTTGTCCCTTTAATTGTTTTCACCAGTGTATATAGACGAATGTTATTGGCTTTGGAACAAAACCAATAAATGGCAGGACAGGAGCTTATTTCCTCATAAAATAAATTCCATTTTCATCTGAGTTTGCAAAATGCCTTGAAGACAGTGTGGCCGAGAATGTCAGAACTTTTCATAATTATATAACTTAAACGCTTTACAATTTTTGTTGAGGATTTGTAGATCAGTTACTTGTTTAAAGCCCTTCAATTTCTTATGCGTGAATTTAGGTTACTGATAATTTACTTGGAATTTTAAGGGGGCTAGTAATTTTAGATTCATATGGGTAAACCTAAATGACCAGTCCCCTAAAGTATCAATTTCAGAAAAAGGGCCCTTTCGGTAATCTATGATGTCATTTTGGCTGTGTAAAAGCAATGATTGTGTATTCACAGTGTTGATTTAACTTCAGGTCTGAAGCGGTTAAGGTCAACCGCTTGGGTACGACTTATTTCTGGGCTACCACTGGCGGTTTTTTTAATTCTATCTCACACCACTTTTTCAAAACAACAACAAAAAAAATCCTTCATATACACTTTGACAGCAGTGTTGCCAGATAGTCGAAAGTCAATTTCCCCAAAATTTCTGAAATTTTCCCCAAATCAATGTTATTTTCCGAAAAATTCCCCAACGCAGTTTCTACTCAAAACAGTAAATTTTCAATTTTCTATTTTCCAGTATAAAAAATGTTTAACTAATTTAAACTTAAATTTTTTCCCCAAAGCAAGCCTTTTTTTGAAAAAAATCCCCATTTACAAAAAATAAATAAATAAATAAACTCGGCAAAATTTTGCATGCATATTCGCAGCAAAACGAAGAGAATGAGAGATACATTTTACAACGACAAGTTCGGTTAGACTTCTTTTTAAATTGTTGCATATCGATGATGCTGGCCTATCATTACGATAGCTCCATCTACGCTTATACCAATAACTTTTTCAATAAGCCATCTTTAGTCCGATGAGATTTGAATGAATCTAAGATAGTATTGGCATCATCTGCTTCTGACTTAACCTATAAAACCTTGTTTTCAACTTTTTGTCATACTTACTGAAGTACGTAATCGTAATGTAAAGCACCTTCATTGTATCAATCACTGTGCTTTCTTCAATAATGAAATAGCTGCTTTCCAAATCTTTAATTAATCTTTTAGAAAACACGGCAAAAGAACGTTTAGGATAAGACCTGAAGATTTAGTAATGGGATGGTTTATGCCATTTAATACCGCAGAGTTTTCATTCAAGTTTCTTATAACGAGAAACAATGGGTCTGCTGCATTCATTGAGCGATGTTCAGATATAAACGTAGCAATGTGATTCTAGTATGCAATTACATGTCTTGCAAAAAACTCTCCTGTTTATTCTACGCAGCATAAATTAACCAGCCTTAAACAAAAAAAATTAAATAATTGTTTTTATTACTTTTGTATAAATCTATCTAATAAAAGAAATGTGTATATGTCTATCTGCGATGGTTAGGAAAATCTGCCGCACTGTTATCTGGAAATTCAGGTGGGGATAGTCCAAGGTAGGTCGCAATGCACCTGTGATATGTGTAAGCTATAACGTTGTAAACGATGAGCACATCCACGAGAATAATGATTGATATCTCAGATTTCTGTATTTTATTTTTGTTTTCCAAATCAAAATCGAGTTCGAGGCAGATCCAGTGCTGTCAGATGACTTTCGTAAATTTTACGTGAAACAGTGAAAAAAATTCCCCAAGTTTTTCCCCAAAAATTTTAATGTCCCCAAACATTTCTCAGCGAACTACTTGTCCCCAAAAAATTCCTCTGGAGGTTCAAAATTCCCCAAACTGGGGATAAAATCCCCAATCTGGCAACACTGTCTAACAGTATGTGCAAGAGAAAAAAACTACAAAAATATTTTTCTTTAAATAGTGGTATGAGTAGAATAAAAAATAGGCGCCAATAACCAAATGCATGACGAGTCTCAGTCGTTAAATGTACCCAAGGGTTAAAAAAAAAAAAAAAAAAAAAAACTTGAAATCTCAGAAATTTAGATCACATTATCTAGATTGCAGAAAAATACGATATTGAATGTCAGATTTTCTAAAAAAAAAATATGTATACTTTTATTCTACAGGAAGAGAAGGAGGAGTGAAAAATACATTAAAAAGAATTGTATAGCTTGTAATAGAATTTGAAATATTGATTTTGAAATGTTTAAAATTATACATTCATTTCTAACAACGTACTCAAACAACTTTGTGCAAAGTTAATTGAGTCGCAGCCTGTTAACAATGTCCATAGAAATGTCTATCATGAAGTACATATCTTTGATTAAATGTGCTTGTGTCAAATATACGATAGAAAAATCAGTATTTTTAATTTCTTAATCACAACACAAAAACATATTTTTGTGCATTTTATGTGCATTAAAATTTGTTACTAAGTACAATTTCTTTACAAAATGTTTTACACTTCGTAACTCAAAAGAAATGAAAATGTCTTAAGAAATACAAAGGTTTTAGGACAATAAATGCCTAAATTTAATTGCTTTTTAGGTGAAAGGGTTCATCTGCTATTAAAGTAATACTTTACAAAAATCATACAAGACTAAAATGAGTGTAGTTACATTGATATTTCTTACGTAGTATGGACACTTGATTAAATATATATATATATATATATGGAATTAAAATAGTGACTGTAATGATAACGTCAACGATTGATATTACACTCTCTGGACGTCTTGTTTTGTAATATACTATTAAAACATGTGCTTTTGCACGCGCGGTTGCTGTTGTTGAAAGATGTAAAGGGTTATTTGTGTGCCTATTTACGTAGGGGAAAATTGTACTACTACGGATAATATAAGTATAACTAATTAAGTCACATCTTAAGAATCCGCATTCATTCACTACATTACTTAAGCATAAGACGTCAATGAATGAGCAAATCTTGATTTAAAAAAAAAAAAATGAAGCCATCTCTTTCCGTAAGAACAGATACAATGCAATCGACTTCTGAAATGTATCATTAATTATCGTATTGGGAAGTTTTTATAAAATACGTTAAGTAGTTTCCGTGTGTATTTTCTTCAAACAAATATTTGTTTCGTTTTACAGAATTAGGATAACTTTAATCACCAGGAAAATTAAAATACTGTTAACTTTTAAGTTTGAAACAGTCGTTGAGTACAATTTACCCTAAATTTACAGTAGTGAAACGATAAATATAAAATATTTCCTTACCTAATTTGAAACATATTTCTTTATTACGATTTGTTTAATATAACATTAATTAGGTTTTGCTTTCCCTTCGACTCGCATATTTATATTTCATACATTATTTGCCAAATTTAAAGTAATTTCGTCATCACCAGAAGAAATTTTTTAATAAATTTCCACTTATTTACATGCATTGAAATATAATAAAGTTTAATAAATGGACAGAACAAAACATGAAAGTCAGGAGAGGCGAATTTTCAGAAAATCCAATTCGCCAAGGCTTGTTTGTATAAACTAATAAAACAAACACACGGCGCTGTTCAGGTGGGTTTTGTTGCACAGTATTTATAAGTCACAATAAATTCCGACAAATATTTGAATATCCCCAAAATAAAGAAGTACCGGGCTGCGCTCCTGTGAGCTCCAGCGTGAATTAAGCACCGCATGGAGCTGAAAAGTTGTATACGAAAACTATTTTACAAACACGAATAAAAGGCAGCGTGTAGACATAACACGACCACGGCAAAAAAACGACTGAAGTTAATTCTTAAATAGTAAAATCTGTTATTGTTTAATCTGACATTCCTAATCGTCGTTTGGAAAACACTGAGACAGAAAACCATTGTGTCTACACTTGCAAGCCCTAGATAGAATTATGCTTCTATGTGTGGAACACACTACGTTAGGTGTGTGAGAGTAGTGTAAAAAGTAGTAAGGATATGCAAACTATTTATAATACACTATGACGCAAAAGTTTAGACAATGAAGAAATTCTTTCATACTTTGAAAAATATTTATTCAATTTTCAAATCACTGCTTGAAATTAATGTGCTGTACATATAAACAATATTTATAACAAAGAAAAGTGGAATTGTGCATATTGCAATAAATTAAATGGTAACAAAAATAAACTGCTGTCTCAAAAGTTTAGACACAAATTAAATAAAATCGAAATAAACAATTTTTAAAACCTGGTTGCGCATCCATGCTTATGTATTACGTCATATACACGAGATTGCATGGAAGAAACTAAATCTTCCATAGTTTGTGGATCGATATCGTACCATGCATTCTCAATAGATGTCTTAAGTTCCTTTTCAGAAGAGTATTGTCTAGCGTTGCTATAAACTTTGCGACACATGATGCTCCAAAGGTTTTCTATAGGGTTAAGATCTGGGCTACATGCTGGCCAGTCGAGAACTCTTATATTATGGGAATTAAACCAAGATTTTGAATGTTTTGCAGTGTGAATTGAAGCATTGTCTTGCTGAAATTCCCACTGAGGACCCCCTAGAAGCTCAGCAAATGGCAGTAGGTTTTCTTCTAATGTCTGTGTATAATGCTGTGAAGTTTGACGACCAATGGTGAAGGTCAGAGATACTTGTCCATTATAGCAAAAGGCTGCCCAAACCATCACCGAGCCCCCTCCTTGTCTGCGACTAAAAAAACGTCGAGGTTCCTTCCGCAAGTCATGCCAATACGATAAACAACGATCTGGACCATCCAGATTCCACTTTTTTTCATCGCTAAATATGACTGACTGCCATTTCTCTCCATATGACATATGCTTTCGAGCCCACATAAGTCTTTGTAACTTATGATATGGTTTCAGAGCTGGTTTCTTCTGCATTTTGCTATAAACGATTGTTCATTTTTCCAAAATTCGTCTACGAATCGTATCCTTTGATACAGAGAGTCCCGATGAGCTTTGAACTCCACGTACGCTCATTTGTTGAGTACTCGCTAGTCTTTGTATCAGGCGATCCTCTCGTACATTTGTCACACGTGGCCTCCCAGACCGACATTTTGCTTTATATTCGGAACCACTCGATAAAACTCGATAAATAGATTTTTTTGACCTAATAATAATAGCAGAAATTTCAGAAACGCTCTTCCCTTCACCTTTCAACTGCCAAATCCTTGAAACCTCATTCACTTGAATTTCTTTAGCTCTCGGCATGTCGACTATGAAGCGCAATCGTTTGCAGAACTTAAGTACTCCAAATTTGTGACATCATCGATTCTAAATTTGCATATGCCTGCGAATATTCAAAGAAATTTAGAATAGTGTCTAAACTTTTGCGACAAGCACATTTGAATTTTTATGAAAAAAATTAGTATTATAGCAAATAAAACGACTGTCTTTTGTACATAGCATTTTAAACCAGTTTTTGAATATATTTACAGGTTTTTGTAATTCTGACGTCATAATTCTACATTTTAAAGCTGAATGACGTCATTGTCTAAACTTTTGCGTCATAGTGTAGGAGGGAAAGTAAAGGATAATATAGGTTTCGGTTTTTCGGAAGCGCATTTCCGCTGCTCTCATGAATGTAGTATTTATCAGCTCCAGTGAATTCTGACCAATATTTAAATAATCTCTAAGACAAAGAAATACCGGAGCTGATATCCAATGATCTCCGCTTTAAATAAAGCACTGCTTAAAATGTAACTATGGATCATTTTCCACCCAATCCACCCCATTTGAAATTGGATTTTTTTTAACTTTTCGGTTGAGGAATTAAATTCTAATAAACACCTATATGCTAACTTATATTAAATGTTTCAATTTTTTAGAAAGCCTTCTTAGCAAGCATTTACATACTAAAAGCTTTTGCATATTAGATAACAAATTTCAAGTTTGCATCTTTGATTATTTTAAAAATTTAACTGTTCTAAAAGGTTTTCCGCTCGCTTTATCTTGTACATTTTGATTTTGAAGAAACAATTCTTACTGAGAAATTGTACATTAAAAGTAACTACATAACACCGGTATTTTTATGCAGAAAAACTTGACTTCCATAATCAGGCGATTATAAACATCATGATGAACACCCAAGAAAATGCTGGTGTTTATTTGACAATAATTCAGGGAAATTCCCTGACATGTAGGAACCTTGTTTACATCTAACCTCTTGGGGACGAAAAATACGTATACGTGCCACATGAAGCGCTCAGATTCCTTGTTTTTCCTCACCAGTAAAATTTTACTGTAAAATTTGCCTTATTTAATCAGCGCATTTTCTCGATTCAAGAAGACACAAATCAGTGTTGCCAGATTGGGGAATTTGTCCCCATTTTGGGGAATTTTGAACCTCTAGGGAATTTTTTTGGGGACAAGTAGTTCATGAGGAATCTTTTGGGGACTACAAAAATTTTCGGGAAAAACTTATGGAATTTTTAATTTCCTTTAGTCCTGTAGAAAAACTGGATCAGTCTCGAACTCAATTTTGATTTGAAAAACGAAAATACAATCCAGAAATCGGAAATATCAATCATTATTCTCTTGGATGTGGTCGTGTTCATTGTTTACTACATTACAGTTTACACATATTACAGATACATGAGAGTCTTAAGCAGCTTAAATCTGCAGGGCTTTAACGAAAAATTCCTACGCCGCACTTTTAAAAAAATTAACTTAAATATGTGGAAAGCAGATATTTTTCTCTTATGATATGCAGAAGCACATCGATTGATACAGCGAAAATACTTTGCATTATGATTATGTACTTCAGTATAGGGATGACAAAAAAATTAAAACAGCGTACCATCTCGGATTCATTTAAATCCTGATTGAGAAAAGATTGTCTAAAGCTATGGAGCTAATGTAACAGTAGTCCAACATTGTTAGACAATACTTTTAAAAACAAACATGAAATAACTTGTCACTGCAAAATGTCTCTCATTCTCATGTAGCTACAGAATATGCATTCAGCCCAGTTTAAAAGATTGTTTTTTGTAAATGGGGAATTTTTTCAAAAAAAGGCTTGATTTGGGGAAAATTTTTTAGCTTAAATTACTTAGATATTTTCTATAGCGGTAAATTGAAAATTTAAAAATTCCCTTTTTGAGTAAAAACTGAGTTGGGGACTTTTACGGAAAAAAAAAACACTGATTTGGGGAAAATTTCAGGAATTTTGGGGAAATTGACTTTTGACTATCTGGCAGTGTTGACACAAATTTCTGTTTCATAAAAATGGTGACAAAAGATTAAAAATTTCGTTAAAGGCTCCCGTCCCGAAGGGGTTAAAAGGTTGAATTGAATCCCATGAACGACTCATACTCATGTCCAATTTTGAGCCTCTAGACTGCAGATTACCGCAGGAATGGCATCTTTAGAACTTTTTTTATTCCTATACGCTTAAAATTTCGAATTCGAAATTTCGTATTACTTAGCAACAGTTCTGTACGAGTATTTACGTCTTAAAAATAATAGTCATGTGAAACTTGAAGTTTATTGCCCTAACAATTCCATACAAATGGAATTAAGAACATTTTTAGTACACTTTCCGCTCATCTGACGATAATAAATTTCGAAAACTTTATAAACAATTCTTAGCAACAGATTTACATCTTTAATGTATATGCAGCATTCTAAATGTCAAGTTTCTAACTAACTATAGCAAAGTTTGACAAAAAAAATCATTTTTATAACATTTTTTCTTTGGAGACAATGGTGCTGATTTAAAATGTAGCATATATTGGATCAGACACTCTCAACCTGCTTTTTTCGCCATTATTTTTAAGTCGGAATGTTCCAGAGACTGCATCTACACAGTACCTGAATAGCGACTTTCCACCAGTACATTTAAATCGAAAATTTTGCTTTATTTATGACAGATGACATAAATTGTACTTGAATAAGTAAATTCGATTAGAATTTAATGTCCTATTTATGATTCTATCAATTCTCAAGAAAACGTTCTCTGCTGTGTAACAGAATTTATATATACAGAGTTAACGAAATAATGTTAGATTTAATGTTAATATTAAGTCAGATAATTTGGATGTTACTCCTCTAAACCTGTATGTAGTCTTAACATGTTTTTTCAACATCAAAATGTTTTCTACAGAATTTATCCCCAGGTGCAAAAACAAATGAAAGCAGTTAAAAAAAAAAAAAAATCGAGAACGTTAAAAATTACAGTCAACAAAAGAAATTTTTTGGTTCAGAAATGCTTCTTTAAATCACGGAAATTTATTACTTTTTGAAATTTTTATGGATGAAAGGATGCTTTTCGGAACCGTGTATAACTCGGATGAGGTAATATTGCAGTTTTTTAAACATTATTGTTACATTAAGTAATATTTGCCATGTTTTACAATGTATTGTTAAAAACAAATTATTAAATAAATTACTTCATTTTTCATAAAGAAAATGGCGCTAACTTTTGTAGCAATCTAATATTTTGCCTTTTATAACTTTTAGAAATGCTTATCATAATTTTTAAAGAAATAAATATTAAGCAAACAAACTAAAACTAAACTGAAATAGAATAGGATACTTCATTTTAAAACTGGATAAGATGTATTATTTGCACAAGTTTATTGCACTTCTTTCTATTTTCCGGAAACGCATTAATGTACGGGAATATTAAAATACATATTCACGCGCATTTCAGATATCTTTCAATTTACTTCAGTGCAACAATTTCTCATACTTATGAAAGCCTAAAATAGATACTATAGCAAGAAATATTTTAAATTTTCCTGTGGGAATTTTCTGAATAAAAATTTTAAGTCCTGTTGCACGAAGATAAGAGAGAGGATCTTAATATTTTTACTGCCCCTTTAAAATTGATTTTGAATTTTAAATTACAAAAGTCTAAAAAATGTTAAATTCAGTTTATAATATTTTTATGTATGTAATTATTTTCCAACCTAGATGAATGTTAAGAGTTTCAAATGATAATTTTCAAATTTTCAAACATAACCAGAATGTATAGTTACATTAATATTTCCCTGACATTTTATCTCTTATGTTCCGAATGTACCGAATGTATATATCGAATGTAAAAAAAAAAAAAAAAAATGTTTTTTTGCTTTGTTTGCATTAATATTATATTATTTACTTTACTTTCTATGAAAGGCTTTATGTAGATGCATTCATACAATTTCACAAACATAAAAAAAAAAAAAAATCCTAGTGGCAATGCAATCACTTCTAAATTCCGTAATCAATTGTTTGTAAGTCAAAATGCTAATGATTCAAGAATAATAAGTGCGGTCTTCGGTGATAGAGCAAGATTGTTCTACGCAATCAGAACGGTATTAAACAGATTATAATTGAGGACATTTCTATATTGTGCCTTAATTAGTTGCAGAGTTATTGTCCATGCTGTTGATAACGATGGCGCGATGCTGCCTTAACCCATTATCTACTGCATTCTGATCTACTGCATTTTATTTCATGTACATTTTTTTCCAGCAGCTACAATGAAAATTAAAGTTTAAACATAAAAAATACTCACCCGTGAGAAATTTAATTAATTAGAAGTAATTAATTAAAGTGGTACTTTAAAGTACCGTTAGTACACTATGACGAAAATATCGTAACAGAAATCCCACAAGGTATTTCAAATCGCACCAGAATTGTGGGAAAATATTTTCGATTTGACAAGTATGCGAAACATAGCCTTTTTCATATTTACAAATAAATGTTTTGGCAAATTCCGGTGCCAATCATTTATTTCAACACTTTAGCATTGCAAATGCTTTGCCCTGAAATGGTTAAAAATAACTATTTTTTTTTTTTTAGGTTTCTTTATTGTTAGCAGTCCTTTAGTTATGCGACGTCTATATTCCAGTGACAACATGTTCTCTCGCATCATGACTTATTCAACATATGAATTTACATGTGATATTTCTAGCATAGCAAAAAAGAGGCGGTATATATTAATTTAATTACCAATTACGTGCGGGTAAATTTTGCTTAATATGCAGTTATATTTGTATGTATATATATTTTTATTATTCAGCAATATATCGTTTCAAACTAATATTGAAGGGGGGAAGTAAAAAAATTCTCTTGTCTACATATGTTTTGCGTATCTTTACTGGGAGGGTGTGTGTGCACATTTTTCCTGGAAAATCAGTAAAAATGCTTATTAATCTTAACCACCATGCAAGCGCAAAAATCAAAGCTGTCCATAAAATATTAAAAATAATAATAATAATCATTCATTCAGCATTATATATTCATTATAACACATCTTATATATATTATGCTAGAAAAACATTTAAAATCTGAATTACCTTTAGATTTCATTATATATTAAAAAAAAATGTTATACATTTTGTATAATTATTTTGTCTTACCAACCCATCTTCTCTATTTAATGCTCAGAAAGCATTTAAAATCTGCCTTATCTGAAGATTTTATTAAAATCGTACATATTTTACATTTTTTAGTGTTCCGTAGTTAAAAAAGTAAAAACGGAACCATTATAAGATCAGTCTTGTGTCTATCTGTCGCAGCCATTTTACTGTTAAAATATGGAAAGTGGAAAGTTCTAATTGCGGGAAGTAATAAAGATTACTGACCCACATATTTACAAATTATTAAACATTCACTAATATAATTAGAAACAATGTAGACGGGCTAATTAAGTTACTTGAAAAAAACCTTCCTTTTTATATCGTGTGGGATATCGTGTGAAAGCTTTCGTAACGCTCAACTCAAAAATTTGTTTCTTTTAATTTTAGGTATTAAATTTTCAGAGATATAGTAAAAAATGTAGTACCAAAATATCCCCCCCCCCTATATATACGAATCTATTGAGGATAAAATTATGAAAAAAATTACAGGTAGTAGGCATTAATTTAAACCTTGGTGGAAAAATATTGATATTACCCTAGGTCACATAATTTTTGAGAAATCCGCTTTTTATCCGTTACACACAAATTTTTATTTGCAGGCAATTATCAAAGGAGTATAGGAGCGATCGATGTAGCTAGCGTAGTAGAAGTATAAAAGCACTGTTGATAATATTTTTTGAAAAAAAAATACGTTGGTAATTAACCGAGATATTAACGCATAAAGACACGGACGGTTTGGATATGCATAATGATTGGGGCTTCCTACTCTATGTACCATCGTCTTTTAGAGCTCAGATAACAACTTTTAAGGATATATTTGTGTAATACAAAAAGCAATAAACGTCAAAATGTTAAAAACAGACTAATTTAATAAGAATTAATCACAGAAATGCTATGGGTTTCGCGACAAGTTTGCATTCAGTGGATCTCTCAATGCGTCTCCAGTGCCATTAAAATTTAATTAAAAATCTATCTGTAAAAAAGCGACACGGATGAATGCGGCGTTGCAATTTTGCGACCTCCTCTCAAAGCGCGCTAGCATAATGACAAGTTTAAATTTTGAACAAGGGCCGCGGGGAGCGGCCCATCTTCGTCCGCAGCCCTTTATTCTTCTACTCCCGCCCTACTCTTCTGCGGAAGCAGGGTTCCTAGGTCCCCAGCCGCGTCCCGAGTGAAAGACACTCTAGCGAAAGCGAGGTTGAAAAAAAAAAATCAAAAATTGAACCGGACAAATTTAAGAGTAAAATTACTCAAATTAAAGACACCGAAAAATGGGAAAAGTCGGAGTTGCGTTGGAGCTCTGTTGTAAAGTGGACGTATGAGGTGATTGCTCCTTCGCAAGTTATATTTTTCGCAGTTTGAATGGCACAGTGTTGCCAGATTGGGGATTTTGTCCCCATTTTGGGGGATTTTGAACCTCCAGGGGAATTTTTGGGGGACAAGTAGTTCTTGGGGAAATGTTTGGGGACTATCAACCTTTTTGGGGAAAAAATTGGGGAATTTTTTTTCACTATTTCACGTAAATTTTACTTTAAGTCGTCTCACAACACTGGATCTCTCTCAAATTCAATTTTTATTTGGAAAACGAAAATAAATACAGAAATCCGAGATATCAATCATTATTGTCGGGGTCGTGCTAATCGTTTACAGTTTAGACGTATCACAAGTGCATTACGACCTGCCTTGGACTATCCCCGCCTGAATTTTCAGATCACTAATTGCGGCAGATTTTTCTAGTCATCGTGAACAGACACACAAACACATATCCACATTTATTTTATTAGCATAGACTTGTACAACAGAAATAAAAGCAATTTATAACTTTCTTTGTTTAACGCTGATTAATTTGTGCTTCATGGAATGACAGTAGAGATTTTTGCAAGACATGCAATTGCATACTACAATCACATTGCTGCGTTTATAATTGAACATTGCTCAATAAATGCAGCAGCCCCCCCCCCCAATTTCTCCTTATAAAAAACTTGAATGAAAACTCTGCGGTCTTAAACGGCATAAACCTTCAGATTACTAAATCTTCAGGACGTATGCGTAAAGTTCATTTGCAGTGCTTTTTAAAAGATTTAATTAAAGATGTGTAAAGCATCTTTTTTTTTTATATTATTATTGACAAAAGTACGGTGATTGATACAACGAAGAGGCTTTGCATTATGATTAGGTGCTTCAGTAGGTATGAAAAACATTGAAAACAATGTTTTATAGCTTAAGTAAGGTAGAAGTAGATGATACTACGAACATCTCAGATTCATTCAAACCCCAACTGATAAGAAATGATTTAAACCTTGAAAAAGTCATTGGTATAAGTGTAGATACAGCTAACGCAATGGTAGGCCAGCATCATCGATTGGCAACAATTTAAAAAGCAAGTGTAAACGAACTTGTCGTTGTAAAATGTATCTTTATTCTCGTCGTAAAGTTGCGAATATGCATGCAAATTTCTGCAGACTTTAAATGTTTATTTTCGTAAATGGGGAATTTTTTGAAAAAAAGCCTCGATTTGGGGAAAATTTTTGAGTTTAGAACAGTTAAAAAAATTTTATAGTGAAAAATTGAAAGTTGAAAATTTACTTTTTTGAGTAGAAATTGCATTGGGGACTTTTTCGGAAAAAAGCACTGATTTGGGGAAATTTTCAGAATTTTTGGGGAAATTGACTTTCGACTGTCTGGCAACACTGGAATGGCAGGTGGGGCGGTTCGTTAGAATAGTTTCAGCTCTATTTGAACTGTATCATGGCATCTATTAAGGATACGAGTTATATGGCGGATGTTATTGAAATCATCGCAAATGGAACGTTAGTCAGCAACTATAAGGAACAATTTGATAATATTTCGTCCAACTTCGAGGACCATTCTAAAAAAATACTGGCTGATTATTACACCTTTGTGGACAGATACATTTTAGAATTGAAAACTAAAGATGGTTACGCTACTTCGCCTACTGATCAAGAGGAGTTAAGAAGACCATGTTTTGAAGCTTTTTCTTTGCTAAGGGAGCCTACTATAGATAATTTGTTAGACTCTGCTATTTTTAGCTTTTTCTGTTCTATTCAGTATAAGAAAGCACCTAACATAATCATTAATGACACTAACCTTAAAAATGAATTATTCAACGCAGTCAAAAGGGGGATTAAGCGTCCCTTGACAGAGGAAAGTTCTACTATCCCTCTTGCTAATAAATTCAAAAATATCGCAAATGAAGTTAATTTAAGCGATAATGCTGACATGGAGCAATCCAATTCTGATGATAGTTCCGTCCAGGAACCTGGTAACTCTAAAAAACCTACTAATCCCTTCTATATCGAAATCGACCAAAATTGGACGACGCTAGCTCAACAAATTACCGAGGTAAATTCTGAAAAACCAAAAATAGCTCTTAAAGGAGAACGCTTAGTAGTTCAATGTGCTTCAGACAATGACTATAAACTAACACAGAGATGGCTAAATCAAAATAAGATAAAATATATTACTCTTGACCCCAGAGAGTTAAGACCGAAGAAAATATGCATTAGGGGCCTCCCCTGTTATACAGATGTTAAACTAATAGAAGAAAGCCTTCGCGAGCATGGATTTGCAGTCACTAGGGCTGTCATGCTTAAAAATAGAAAGACTGGGCATCCCATGCCAATCTATATGGTAAATGTTATACCACGAAAAAACTTTGAGGAAATCTACAAAATTAACGTGATCTACTATATTTCTGTTAAAATCGTAGTCTTTACTTCAAAAAATAAAGTTAAACAATGCTATCGGTGTCAAGGGTATGGACATGCCTCAGAGGTGTGCGGCTTTGACGCCAAATGTGTCAAATGTGGGGAATTACACTTAAGCACTGCTTGTGAGCACAAAGGTAGAATTAACCCTACATGCGTTAATTGTGGCCTTGGACATCCCGCGAATTTCCGCGGGTGCCCTAAAAACCCGTACAGACTTGAAAATAAACATAACAGAAAAACTACACGTAATAGCGTCAGCAATCTCTCCTCGGAAACACAAATTCTTGCCGAAAACTTTAAAGATTATAACTACACCAAAAAACCTTCGACAAATGATCCCTCAACCAGTACTAGCATGATAAATTCCGAAACTAATGTTAATGATACCTCAAATACCCGTTCCTCTCCTACTACTGAAAATACTAATAATACTCCAAATTTGAAAATTCCAGTAAATTACTCTAATGATATTAAAGATATACTTACCACCTTCAATGAAATAAAAGAAGTTTTTCAAATTACAAAATTTTTAAGCTGCATCAAAACATTTCAACTCAAACCAAAAAAATTGATAACCCTATGCAAAAAGTAATGGTGATCATCAATGAATTCGATAAACTTGCTAACCTTCTCAACTTAAATGAAGAATAACTTCATTCCCTGCTAAACTATTTCCTTTTTCCCTGTCTTTCTGTCTTTTGTGTGCTTTAAGAAAAAAAAAAAAAAAAAAAAAACTTTTAAGCTGCTTTTCTTATGCTTTTCATATTCTTTATAAGTCTTACCTTTTTGTGCTTTAATTTCACTATCATGGTCTCCTTATATAACATTTTCTCATCGAGTTACCAGGCTGGGCGGGCGCCGTCCTTTTTTCCCTTGTTCCCCTATACATTTTGTGCTTTTTTCAGTCATGTTAGTCTGAACTCTCCTCAATGATGTTTTTTATTATTGTATTTTCCTATCTTTTGTGCACTTTCTTATAAACTTTAATCTCTCTTTTTTCTGTAAATATGTAAATATTTCATTTTTTATAATCTTTCGTATCTCACTTTGTTATAATTATGTTGAACTAATGTATGGTCTCTGAATTGAGTCTTTTTTTACGGGGCTTCCTTTGGTAGCTTTTTTGCCTGTCCTGGACATATTTGTGGATCATATGGAACATTTTTTTTTCTTACTAGTTATACTAACAATTTTTTCTATTAAAAATTGTCTATCTTTTTAGCTTTTACTCTCTATTTTTCGTGGCTACTAGCCGCGTTTAAACGCTCTTTTTTCTAAGGCTCCCATTGCATTGTAACACGATTTACTCTTAGCCTGGATGTAAAGTTGCCAAGCAACTAGGGAATCCATACACCAGCTTTATTGTTCCATTGTTCCATTGGGAAGAGAGTGCTCGGGGCGATGAAGCTACCAAAAGAATCCTAGCTGCTTCTAGCTCATTATTACTCTCGGTTGGGGGTGGGCGGGTCAACCACCGCGGCGAGCGGCCCATCCTCGTCCACAGCCCTTTATTCTGCTACTCTAGTCCGACTCCTTTGCGGAAGCAAGATTCGTAGGTTCCCGGCCACGTCCCGAGTGATAGACTCTCTAGCGAAAGCAACGTTGAAAAAAAAAAATCAAAAATTGAAACCGGACAAATTTAAAAGGGAAATTACTCAAATTAAAGACACCGAAAATCGGTAAGGCAGGGTTCGGGGCGATAAAGCTACCAAACGACTCCTAGCTTTAGCTACACTCCAAAAAGAAAAGATTAATACTACGTTTAATTTAGTTTTATGAGATGCCAAATGAAGTTTAAATATGTACTACTTTTATTGTCTGTACCTAATTAAGTTAATAATAAACAGATTAGGATAAGATTAGAAAAAGGGTTATACAGAAAAGAAATATTGATATTATTTAGGCTTCATATCTCTTTGAACTTCTATAATATACCCATTTATACTTTTCTAGTATATACAGCGATACCCAACCCTACGTTGTATATTTTTATAAAATCTTATTATTCTTTTAAGGTTCAGTACTTAAAAAGTAAAAACGAAACCATTATAAGATCACTCCTGTGTCTGTCTGTCACAGCCATTTTAGTCGTAAACTATGGAACGTGGAAAGTTCAAATTGGGGGAAGTAATAAAGACTATTGACCTACCTATTTCCATATTATTAAAAATTTGTAATTTTTTTTAGGAAAAATGTAGAGGGGCTAATTAAGTTACATGAAAAAAAAAATCTTTTCTTTGTATATCGTGTGAGGTATCGTTTGAAAGCTTTCGTAACGCTGAACTCAAACTCTTTTAAATTTAGGTATTATATTTTCAGAGATATCGTCGAAAATGTATTGCAAAAATATGTTCTCCCCCCCCCCATCTATTTCAGAATCTACTGAAACAAAAATTATGAAAAAAATAAAGGTAGTAGACGTTTACTTAAACCTTGCAGGAAAATTATAGCGATTATCCTAAATCACATAGTTTTTGAGAAAATTGCATTTTTCCGTTACACACAAATTTTGATTTGTGTGCATTCAGCAAAGTTGTTGAATAGCAGCGGAGGTACCTATCGTAGTAGAAGTATAAAAGCATTGTTGATAATGTTTTTTGAAAAAAAAATCGTCGGTAATTAGAAGAGATATTAACACTTAAAGGCGCAGACGGTTTGGACATGCATAATGACAGGGGCGGCATACTCTATGTACCATCGGCTTTTTAAGTCTAGATAACAGCTTTTAATTATATATTTGTGTAATGCAATGTCCAGTAGCGGTATAAAAGCAATAAACGCCAAACTGTTAAAAACAGACTAATTTAATTAGAATTACTGACATAGATACCATGGGATTCACGACTAGTCTGCACTGAGTGAATCTCTCAATAAGCCTCACCACGTCTATAGAAGTTAATTAAAAACCTATCTGTAAAACGCTGAACGGACCATTAGGCGTTGCAACTTTGCGACCTCCTTTGGAAGCGCGCTTAGTACAATACCAAATTTACATTGAACAATCGTTTTGTGTTATTTACACTGTAAAAAGAAAAGTTTATTACGACGTTTTATGAAATGCCAAATGAAGTTTAAATACGCACTATTTTTATTGTCAGTGCCTAATTAAGTTCATCATAAGGAGATTAGAAAAAAAATTAAATAAGAGCTATAAAGAATAGCAATATTTGATATTATTAGGCTTCCTATATCTTTGAACTTTTACGGTATAAGGTCATTCCATGGTAACTTACGTTACATTTAGAACAATTTACTTCAGTAATTTTGGTAAAATAACACAATTTTTTTTTTTTCAAAATGTAAAGATGTCAGGATTTGTTAACTAAACCTATTCAAAGTTCAATTTAGATGAAAATTACATAATATTACATTTTTTATTTTTTTAGCTCGGGCAGTTATATTTATTTTGGTAACTGACATTACTGAAAAAAGGAACGTAAGTTACCATAATAAGTATAATTTTCATTCTCACATTTTAGGTAATTTTCAACCAAATAGTGCTTTGGATTGATATAATTAACAAATCGTTTCCACTTTACATCTGAATATTTTTTTGTGTTATATTGCTGAAATTACTGCAGTAAATTGTTTTTAATGTAACGTGAGTTACCATGGAATGACCCTAATACCCATTCATACTTTTCTAGTATATATACTCCTATATCAAACCCAACGTTGCATAGTTTTTTACAGTCTTATTTTTTACTTTCTTCTATCTTTACAAGAAGAAAGTATTGGATCGTGAAAATGTTCAGCTTCCGTTTTTCGACGGATTTATTTTCGACTGATAAGCTTTTTATAAAACTTCAGATTCAGTTAGTCTTTTATTTAATTTAGTACTAATTACGTTTTAGTGTAAATCACTCAACAGGTAGTGCTGCTATGCTGCGTATTGCAGGATTTACACGATGTCCGCAATAGCTCTATCTCAAGAACTAATGCACAGACTTTCATCAAACTTCAAATTCAGTTAGTTCTTAATATAAATTGGTGCTGATTACGTTTTGGTATAAATCACCCAACAGGTGGCGCTGCTGTTCTGCATTTTTCATGATTCGCGCAATAGCTCTATCTCAAGAAGTAATGCACGAATTTTCATCTAACTTCAAATTCAGTTAGACGTTGGCAGAAGTTGTTGCTGATTAGGTATTGGTGTAAATTACCCAATATGTGGCGCTGCTAGGCTGCATTTTACTGGATTTACACGATTTCAGCGATAACCATATCTCAATAACTAAATGCACGGAATTTCGTATCTTTAGAATCCTCATTATGGGCATCGATTGCCATTTAATTTTGGCAGAGTGATAGAAAATGTTGAAGTATGTATGAGATAGAAGAAAATTTTCGGAGGGGTACATCCGACTAGTTCGTTTAGTAACGCATTTTCTAATAATACAGTTAATAATTCATAAATTTATTGTACTGAACACCCTGAGCGCGAGTAATACTCGCACTTGGCCGTTTATTTTAATAATACAGTTAATAATTCATTTATTTATTGTACAGAACCCTCTGAGCGTAGTAATACATGCACTTGACCGTTTATTTATCATTATTTTCGTTCAGCAACACATCTTCTATACGTAATTTTTCGTAAATTACGTACGAGTTTATTGACACTTCTAGGCGTTTGTGAAAAACACCCGGTTAAAAACTGACACTTAGTTGCATAAATTAATTCTGTCAATAAGACAGTTCATTATGCATTTGTATAAACACTCAATATATTTTTTTAAGATGTAGCTTACACAGTTTGAAAAAAAAAAAACAGTGCGCACAAATTCCAAATTTACTAATCTGAAAAAAAAATGCGTTTTAAAGTTTCAATATCCACTGAGAAATTTAAAAATATTCAGAATAAAGGAAAAAAGAAAACGAAAACTGATTTTTTGAAAGTTTAAAGGTCCTATACCCCCTTAAATAAGTAATACAATAATTCAAAATTCAAATAATTTATAAGGGGTATACACGCGACTGAAGTAATAGATAATTCTTATATGACTGGGGAAATAGTCAAAGAGCAAAACCTTTTTTTACTACAAACAAATTATGATTATTAATTGACATATTATTTAAGAAATGGGGTTTAATAGATGATACATCATATAATATTATTTTCAGCAATGAAACATTATATATCAAGATTCATAGTTGTTAATTTTAGCCTAAAATCTTCTCAAATTTTTATAAAAACTGTCGTGTTACAGTTTTCTATCTACAGGATGGTCTTACCTATAATGATAACGGCTTTTCAGTCGATACTTTTCATTTTTCATTTTTTTTTTTTCAATTTTTATTGATGCTTGAGTTTTTCTTGGAAAACCACCACAACGAATCTATTCCAAGTGAAAAAAGAATGAAAAGCACAGCATTTGTTCCAAGTCTACTCGTTGACATTAATTATATGCGAACTTCTTCTGAAAGTCGATTATTAAAAAATAACAATATGTGGAAAGTACATTATCATTCAGCTGTTTACTTTTTTTTCTATCAAGGATTGAGATAAATAAGTCATAATAATAGCTTGTGGGCTTCTTTGAAATACGTATTTTTTTAATTGTGAAATTATATATCCAAGCCAATTTTTATGCATTTTTGCAACTTACAAAATAGAGGGCGATAGCACGAATTGGTACATATTATAATTTGTCATTTAGGGGACTGTTATTTATGTGAAATTCTTTTCAAGATGATTATGAAATAAATTGTTTTCAAGTCTGAAATACGATTTTTCTTGGTTTATTATTAACTAGCAGGCAGAGCCCGCTGCACTGGTTCATTTTTCAAATAAACCTTCAGTCAAATGAAATTTAGAATTCGACCCTGTATTTTAAATTAGTATGGACCTTCACCTGGAAAGTACTACCGCATTTTCTGAATACGCATCGGACGCCATTGCGATATTATATTATCTGATACGTTAGACGAAATTCGGGCAATTCAAAAGCAACTCTTCAGTACATCATATAGAGTTTAGGAAGGAAATGCGGCCATTACGATCATCAGAAATTAAAATGTTCTCTAATCACCACACTTCTTAAACAGAGAGAATTACAATGATTGCATAGATTGACAATTTAACTTAAAGAACGTTCGGGGTTTTCCCTTTCGTTTGTTAGTTCTTTTACTCCAAGCTCCTCAGCTTGGTGCTATGTGCTGATCTAATAACATAAATATAATCTCTCTCTACGTTACATTATATTTGGTAATATACGTCTTCTTTTGGTAGGTTTTCAACAGTTTCTTATCTTCGAATTCCAGTAGAGTAAATACAGTCAACCTTAACAACGCCGTGTGTTGTTAAAAATGTTTTCGACACAAATTGCAATTAATTCACAATAACGTTAGTAAAATACCTGTTTAGGATCGTATTTAAGGGCAGTTGGTAGTCAAATTCGTGAAAAAAGCCATATTTTTATTTTTTAATATTGTGAATCCTTTATTTTACCTCTTTCGAAAGGTATCTTACTTTTGTTTCTACGGCAACAGGAAGTTAAACAATTAAGTAATTCAGTATGTTTACATCATACATGAAAATTACATACGTAAACTTTAAACTGAATTTTCTCAAAAATTTGCTTTTTAAACTTCGATGTACCTTTTTATAGAAACTACTACATGTTACTGTTTGCAATCGTTCCAGAATAGTTCACACATATCCCTGGTCAGTCTGATGTGATTTTTTGTTACAAACATTTCTATAAATTTTTTATTAAAAAAAATTCTTTGGAAAAATGGAATTTTTTTGTTATTTAAAAGTGGGTTTTATTCCAGAATTTTTTTTTTTTTTAAATAACTAAAGAATATACGTTTATAAAGTTGACTTCACTTTATTATGTATTATTCATATTATGTATATAAAAAATATTTCAAGTGAATATCTTCGGCAGTTTTTGAGAAAATGTACATCAATTTAACATGGTAGGTATAGGGACTTCCGCCTGCCGTTAACTATTTAAATTCTCAGAATTAATATAGTTTAAAAATCAGTAAATTTTAATAAAAGTTCTTGAATAAATATCATAAAACAATATATTTGTAGAATTTTACTATCTTTTTTTTTATTATTATCCTTCTTATTAATTTTATTTATATTAACTGATAAGGGATAATTATCATAAATGTGATAAAGAATTATGTATTTTATAAGAGTATTTGGGTGATTTATTTTATGTGAAATAAAATATAGAAAAGCTCTACAAATTATCTAAAACACCACACAATGAAAGAATTCAAATTTCCTTTCTTTAAAAGTCATATTTTTAATAAATTTTTATTACAAATTTAATCATATTTATAATCATCATAATTTATCATATTATTTTATTTTAACTTTACAAAAAAATTCCCTGTATAAAAATTAAAGACTCCAAAGGCGTAATTTATTTTTAATCAAGAACTGTATCACTTTTTCCAATTACATAAAAATGTAAAACCTTATTTTCATTTTTATAGCAAAATCTATACTTATAAAAGACTTTTTTCTCTGTCTGTGTTAGAGTGTGTGTGTCTTTTTGTCTGTCTACGATATCTAGAAAAATCTACTGCACGTACAAGGCTGAAAATTTCTTTGAGACTAGTCGATGGCCTCTCCTGGTGTACCTAAGACTCAGAATTTTAAAACTCTAATAATTAGCTGAGACATTATTTAAAATTTACAATGAAATTTAATTGAAAACTCATCCGCGTTTTTGAGAGCGGAAAAAAGAGCTCACACAAGCGCAGATGCCCTATTTACTCATCGGGAGGAAATGAAGTTCGTAAAGATGGAATTTTGGTGGGTATTTTGTCATTATATATTAACTTCCATCACCCAAACCGCTTAGTAACGTTAAAAATCCAAGATATATTCTAACAGATTGCACAGTTATGTCTCAAATGTATAAATAAATTTAAAAATATAGCTCTTTATCCTTTGAAAAAAAAAATCAAATAGGATCGTTTTTCCGAAAAACGTTTTTAAACATCACGGCAACGCACTTCCAGGGCGCAATGTTAGAGTTACCGGCAAACCAAAATTATGCTCTTAAAGCTGATACCTTATTCTAATGGGTTTAAAAAATGAATTTCAACTGTTTTAAATATACCGGCGAACGAAGGTCACTTCTCGCCTCACGGAGACGATATTTTGTCTACGGTAAAAGTAACTAAACTTCCGTATTTTGATATAATCTTTTTGTGGCATCTCAACAGACCACATTTACATAACCTACAAATGTTTTAAAACGGTCGGACATGTAGAAATATTTTTTACAAAATAAAATGTGTGAAGATTTAGACGAAATCAGTGAAAACCTGAGTGTTTTGGCTCGTTTTCGGTCACTTTCGGTCCACATAGATTCCATAAATCAAATTACGCAGAAAAGAAAATACAGAATAGAATATACTTTCAATTCAATATTTTTCGCTTTTAGTTTTCATTAAAAAATATGCGTTCAGACAAAATCGAGTTAAAGATATAAAACCATACAAATTTGAAGTTTATTTGACGTTCTTACCATGGGTCCGGGCAACGCCGGGCCGCTCAACTAGTAATAGTATATATTTAGAGTTTGCTGCACGATACAGGGATCAAAGGAAATATGAAAAACTGTACCTTTCCTAACAGTATCTCAAATCAAAAATCTCTCGGCTATTTTTTTAAACACATGCTATAGAAAGATATTAATAAGATAATTGTTTCGAAATAGTTGTAGGTAAATTAAAATTTCTGAGATACTTTTATCTCCTATCTATATTATTTTTCAAATCGAAATAAAATTCTCTGAAATAAATTAATTTTTACTAGTTTCTGCATCTGAGAAAAATCTGTTAAAAAATAAAATTAAATAAAATTAAATATTGTGTATTTATTTTTCTAAAATAAATAATAATTTTGAAAGTTCTTGTGATTATTTTTAAATTAAGTGAAATTATACGTTTATGTCTAATCTCGTTAAGATTTAATTACGTTTTATTATTTGAAAAAGACATCAGGACACAGAACATAGTATGATTAAAACCATAAAAAATAAAGCAAATGTTTAAATAATAGAAATATTTTAGTGAGTTAATAGCACTTGAATTTGGCATGTTTCGTTGTTCTTCAAGACGCAATCCTACCTTCGTTGGATGGATTGTTATGATTGTAAACAGAGATAAAAATGACTTTTTTATATGATTCATTTTATACGAATCATGCGTTTATCTATATTATAAAGGACGAAAGTGTCCAGCCATATCGTTGAAGTCATTTTGCCTTAGGCAGCATCAGACGATTAAATTTAACTTTTGTCTATTTTTTTTTTAAATCGTAACCATCTTACACTGAAATTTTACTGAAAAAATGTTCTTTCAAATGTAGTTTGTTTGAAAGGTTTATTACACATTGTTTCAAAACTGTACTGCATTTTTTTTCATTTTTTATGGATTTTTAAGCTTGAATTCTTCTTTAAATATATTTTTATCATGCGCAGACGTATACAAAAGATAAATAAGTTTTCACTTAAATTAATATAAATAGTTCAACATTTGTTTTCGACTTATAATCCTTAACAAAAAAGCTTCACTAATAAATAAATTAATAAAATAAAAATAAAATATAAACGTTACACATGTATTCAAGGTTCACGCTTAAAAAATTATAATCAAACTGGCTGCTGTTAATAGAGATCTTTGACGATTAATTTAGTCATGGTATTTACAATATGCGGTAGGAACCACGAGCGAGATGCGCAGTAGAACTCTATTCGTGATAATAAGTGTTATAGTTTTCATGTGTATATAACCATTATGCTTCTTAATTGCATTCCTAATTATTGAAAATGATTTGCAAGTAACTTAATTAAAAATGCATTTCAGAACGCAGTAATTCTGCCAGATATTCCAAAGAAACTTTATTTCATTGTTTTAATACATACTATTGTGTGAAAACAATTGCTTCACGCATGTAAAAGATAGATAATTTTGTATTGATTATTTAAAAGTGTCATAATGAAAATAAGGTAATTTTTTCCACTGTGTAAATCACATTCATGGCTGGAGTAACAGAGTTGAGGTTTATTCCAACAGAGTAAAGAATTGTCCTGTCCAGGGGTCGAACCTGTATATCTTGACCTTCCGAGCCAATGCTTTACCTATTAAGTTATCCGTAAGATACCAGTCTAACATATTCACTCTTATTTGTTGAACATGGCTGCGAACTGTAGTGCTAGTTTCCTTTTTCTGAACTCTAACTATAGCATTTTACATGATAAAAGTGTGTTATAACACGGAAACTCCTGTATACCATGATGTTATGTCATAATGAGGAGAAGGTAATTTTTTTCAACTGGGTAAATCATATTCATGGCCGGAGTAGCACAAGTGAGGTTTATACCAACAGAGTGAAAATGTACATACCAGGAATCGAACCGGATGCCTTGGCTTTCCGTGCCAATGCTTTCCATATGATAGGTAAACCAATGTAATGAACAAAATTAAAATGGGTGATAGTAGAAAGCAATCGTTGCTGGTTTCTTCTGCTGTTAACTCCTGACACGAGGCAATGAATATATATATACTTTAAAACGTTACAAAATGTTATTTTAACGGATTATTGCTATTTTTCATGTATTGCTATTTTTCTTTTTGTGTATTGTTACTGGTCATTAGTGGTAGTATATATTAAAAGATTAAAATATAGTTATAAATAAAAAATGCATGAAATAATTCCAAAAAGCTCAAACATTTCAAAATTTTTGATATAAATAAAAATGGTCACAAAATCCAAAACCATCTCCTGAATTCCCCCCCCCCAAAAATGGACACAAAATAGTAATCGACATTCAAAAGTTGCAATGTTGGCAAATAAAAAGGTTTTGTCTTACTTCACGTGTTGACCATTTTATTCGGCAGATATGTTTCTAAGAACTATGGTGTTTAATGCACAAAACCTAAAGGACTAGAAAAATAAATCATTGCATATCATTGAAGGTTATTAAAAAAAAAAATTAAATATTCCACAGTACATTATATTCTTCCAATTTAGTAAATACACGAAAGAACGTAAACTAACCAGATCGAAATAACAAAAAATTACCCAAGAACCTGTAACACCATTGCATAGGGTATTTAAAAAATCACAAAGGACGGATGGTTTGTAGCTTCTTTTATACCTTATTTGCAAGGTAGTGGATGCACCAATTACAAGTAATGTAGCAATTTTAATGATATGCGAGGTGTAAAATTTAGAGATTTGGTAGTGTTAATGTCAATGGCAGTGGGGACTTCGATGTTAGTGGCTCTTCAACGATATATGATACTGCTGAATACTTAAATTATAGCTATACCATCGAAGTAAAAGTATTAGCACCTCTGGCTATTTTACGCTCAATTATAATAGAAACCTGAGAGGGTCATAATAATAAAAAAATATATCCTACTTTTTTTTTTTTTTAAAGCCCTAAAATATTGTTATATTACTAAAGTATTTTGGTGTTATAAGTAGAAACATAAATGTAAACATGTAATTCAGAATACATTTGCATTTAGTTTTTCTTTTTTATAGGAAAATGATAATCTCACACAAACAACTTACATTATACAAAGAAAATGTGTTTAATATTTATTTTCATGCGTCAAGTATAGGAGATATTATTTATATTCCACATGTATGAATTTATCTCACTGTTACCTTTCAAAAACATTTACATACGTCTGTAAAACAATTCTTTACTCTTCTTTGAGACGATCTTTTAATTATCATTGAATGCATTCATTGTCATGTCTTTGGCCTTCATGAAAACACATTAGCTTTCAAAAGTATATTTTTCAGTTTTAATTGCATCTAATTTTCTATGAATAGAATGAAATATAACGTAGTGCGGATAAGTTATTATGAAGACCTATACGTTACGTGATATGTACTTTAAAGAAAACCATCTCTCTCAAAATCATTTTGTGCAGAAAAATATTGAAGTCGAGAATATACTAAAGTAAAAAAGAAAAAAGGACATGGCAATAATAGCATTATTAAATTCATCTTAGAAGAGCATTTTTCTATAATTATTTTAATTGTTTTAGCGTAATTGTACTGTTACTTTTATATATCTTTTAAATATACATTAATATGTATATTTATAAAAATACAAGACTTTTTTTTAAAAAAATAGTTTATTTTTCAAAGAATAATACTTTATTATTATGTATAATGTGAAAGAGTTCCATATCCGATCCTGATTTTTATGGTGAGATTTTTTTTTTTGCAATAAATGTTTCAATGTGGTTTTTGCGATCTCCAGCATTTGGAGTTGGTTTTTTTATTTATTGAATGCTACTTATGTATAGGTAATAATTTTGAATACTTTTTTGTAATTATTGTTTTAATAATTTATGTTAATTTATAATTTTTCTTGTTTCTTTAAAGATATTTTCTGCAGATGTAATATTATATAAATATATTTTATTGTGCATTTTTATGTGTTTTCAGATTATATAAAATTAAAGTTCATAATGTAAGTACTGTTTTAATTGCACATGTATAATAAATATATAATATATGAAACATATAAAATTATATATATATATATATAAGTATATAATAATTATTTATGTGTGTATAAAATATGTATTTATATAGAGTGTGTTCACGTATAACCTGACCGACCTTTATTTTCACAACCGTTGGCCCTAGATGCATACTTCCAATTACAAAAATGGTTTAAATAAGGTAAATAATTATTTTTAAAGCGATTTGGGTCAATAAAAACATTTATTAAAAAATTACGAAACTTAAATTTTTATACGGTCCCCCGGTTCTATGAGTGATATTTAGTAAAAATTTACTGTGACACTAACAAGTAAGACACAATAAGTCCCATTCAACTAACGTTAAAATTGACCGAGTTATGAAACTTTGAAATGCATGACTTATACCACTTTTTTACATATCAAAACAGATGATTTCGACCATGCTTTCAGGGGTCGTATATAAAGTACTTAAACTTACTTCAAGGTATCTGCGTTTTGAAAGAAATCTTACAACTGTTACCATCGAGATAACATTCATTACTTAAGTTTCAGATTAGTTAAAATAATTGTATTTTAACATGTGTTGCATTTTGTAAGGATTTGAGGCTATGATTTCTTTTAACAAAAATTATGTTATTTTCATAAGGTTTTATTTAACTTGCAACGATCGTCTTTCCAGCTTAAAATTTGTACTCGAACTTTAAATTGACTTTCAAATGTCCGATCGAAGTTAAAATTTTACATACTGACTTAAATCCGATTACAATGTAATATTATTATGATTTTCGACGGTTAACATCTTATACATACTTATATTAGAGGATAACACAAAAAAATCCGGATAGATTACTGCCAAGTAGTTAAAGAAATGGTTTTAGATTAGATAACATAAACCTGCGATGGTTGTGTTTTTTAACTTTTATAATTACATTTTATGTATTTTTTAACGCTAAATAAAAAAATTACCTTCACTTTTAACCATCCTGTGAGGATGTTTCGCAAATCGTAAATTTCAAAGTTAAAAAATAGCGAAAAATCTGATACTATAAAATAGATGGAAGACTTTTTTATTCAGTTTAATTTTATTTAATTCAACAATTTTTTTTTCAATTTTGTGGCTTATACTGGGTTTCTTACAGCTAAACAGCTCAGGGATCCATGAAGTTGGGAGAGGAAGGAGGACCAATTTTAACTTTGAGCTTTTTAACTTTGAAATTTGAGATTTGAGAAAAATCCTAACGTGTTGGTTTAAAATGAAGGTCATTTTCGGATTGAGCTCTAAAAAATACATGTGCATCAATTTTCAAAAGCTAAAAAACATGGCACAACCCAAAATTTGAACGACGGTGTAATCTAACAGCATTTAAAAATATCATTTTTGTAAAGAATTGAGGCTGTTGTTTTTCATCCTTTAATTAAAAAAAAATTTTGTTATTTGTATGCTCTTAATATATTCAGTACAAATTGTATATTTTGCAGTAATATGTCAGAATGATTAAAGAATTCAAATTTATATTGCAATGCTAATTTTACTCTCAACCATTTCTTTAATATATCTGACGAAATTATATTTCTACTAAATTTGTGAATGACCCCTAATTTGCAGCAAAAAATGTGCTCCAACTTTAAACAGCTATTATTCGGTCAATTTTAATCGTAGAATAACGGGACTTTTCTTGCCTTACCTGTCAGTGTAAAAGGAAAATTTTACTAAATATAACTTATAGGACCGGGGGACCGTATAAAAATGTAGATTCTGTAATTCTTCGAGAAATGTTTTTTCCGCTTCATACTTTTCTTATCTTAACTCTGCACCGAATTTTGACCATTTTTGTAATTGGAAGTATGCATATAGGACCAACGGTTGCAAAAATAAAGGTCGGTCAGGTTATACGTGGACACACTGTATGTATATCTATGTATGGTTACATATATAACCTACATAAAACTAATACATTTATATGAAGTTTTTAATTTTAAAATATACTTTTATAAATATTTAAAAACCGGGTTTTTTCGCCATATTAAAAAAATTGGTAAGATGCTAAAACGGTCTATCAGCGGAATATTGGAATTCCTTCGCCAATCGCGCAATTCAGAACAGGGTACTCAACTATTTCCGTACAAAGTTAAGCCACAATTTATAGAAATTTCAAAAAGAAATAAATGTTGCAGTTTTTAATTAAATAAATACATATCTGGATATAATATATTTTTATATATACTTTATATATATATTGTACAGTGCATTCTCTCATATCATTTCCCAATTTCTATATCCTTGAAACGTTAATTTTAGAGGTATGGTTTAAACTGTAAAAAAAAAAAAAAAATTCAAACGTTCTTTATTTCACCAGAAGCTATTTCCGCCAAAATATTACCCCTTGAAAAAGTATGTTGTGTACTATGCGTTCTATACAGATAAGCTTTTACCACTCTCTTACAAATAAAATAATAATAAAACAATAAAAAAAACAATAAAAAATTCATTTTTGTCCATCACGCTTTATTATACTTTGGATTTTATATAATTTTAGTGTTTCATTGAACTAAAAACAACAAACCTCTTCAATCCACTCAACCAAATATCTATGCTCGGTATCAAACCTTAATCCCTTTCTTATAGGAGTAAAAAGTGATAATTTAAGAGTTTTATTTACATTTGGAAGAAAATTGTACCATCCAAAAATGTTTGTTTCTCTCCAATTTTATGGGAAATCGGCAGCTTTTTTAGTAATTTTTTCAAAGATTTTGCATTTTATTGAAAACAGATTTAATTTATATTATTTTTTAAACAGTTTTACAAAGCAAAGTTTACATTTCAGCTTTTATATGAGTATAAAGGGTGTTTCAGTAAAAAATAGCCCCAAAATTGGCTGCATTTTTTTTTGAAAAAAGTTCATGAATATGTATTTCAGCTAAGTCTGGAACCTCAAGAAAGACATTATTATCAATCCATTAGACAAACTAAAGTTTTAAACTTACTGTAATGGCATTTAATTACAAAACAAACATCAAGGCACCTCAGACAGCGGAAAGTTTCGCTGTTTAAGGGTGCCCGCTATTCAAAAGTAAGAATATAAAAATATTATTTGAGTGGTAGATTAATAAAATGAGCGCTAAATAGAGATGTCCGGTACTTGGGCGTGGCATGTCCATTATAGAAATTTTACTATAATTTTTGTAATTTTTTATGATTTCTTTTATAAAATCAACCTTTTCTGGGATGCCTTCTAGTTTCACCCTCTGTATCTTCATTCAAAATTCAAACATTATGAAGTGTTCCTTTACACTGTTACGGATCAACAGAGCTCTAAAATTCAATTTTCTAAACACAGAAATTTATAAAATTATAAGCAAATCAACAATATATTTAAAACTTAGTAACAATTACATTTCTTTTAGTTTGTGATTTTTTTTATTTAAAAAATATTTACAGAATATACGATATCTATTACAGAAATAAATTCCGTTTCATAATCAGGCCTCTAAAATCGCATTTTCTAACCACAGAAGTTTAGAAAGTTGTTTCCACCGGAACAATATATTTGAAACGTGTAGAAATATCTAGTTAATTGTGTTGAAATGAATTTTCTCTTCGCCTGCCTCACTTTGTTTAGAGAAAAAATATCTTCCAGATTCCTCAGTGACATTAAATTCCGTACTATTCTAGAATTTTCCATTTAGCGAGAATAAATCAAACTATACTTTTAAGCTACATAAACTAATAAATTTATACGTAGATGCATTGAAAGGTTGTTTACAAAATATTTTCTTTAAATATGTCTATGAAAATTAAGATATTTTTTACGAGAACTAATATATCTAATAATTTTAAGTTGAAACATGATGCAGAGGATCATTAACTGTTAAAGAGTTTATGATTAGATGACTTTTAATAACAGTTTTCTATTATTTATATTCTACCTGGAAGAAAGTCCTTAAAGATGCGTTGTGTACCATGGATTCAATATTTTTTTCCCGAATAGAAGACTGAAAGTTTAATAATTTTAAAGTTTCAATTAAATATTTATAATAATGTAAATGTTCCACGAGTAGAATCTACAAAATATTTACTTTATTAGTATTTTTCTAGCTTAAAGTGACTTTATTAAAAAACAAAGGATGATCGAAAAGTCGCGGAACCCTTGAAAATATTTTCTTTATTAAAATATTTTTCAAGAGTTGCGCGTCTATTCGATCACCCTGTATATGTATCCATTATTTAATCCAGATTGCGTATGACACATATCGGGTTGTAAACTACACGAACCCAGAATTTCAACCTTAAAATATTAAAGTCAACCAGAACTCAAAGCACTTCATTCCGAAAGAGGCGAGAACATGTATCGAATCTGAAATGAAAGAAATAATCCATATTTTATAATAATTAGGGAAAATCTGTTTATATACGTATTTTTTGTCTTCTTTGATCACGTACTTCAAACGAAAAAAAAAAAAAAAAAACATCAAATCTTTTCATTCATTAGAAAAATGATAAAAAGTATTCAGAGAAAAAAAATAGTTAACATTTCCAAGGGAAACTTTCTTTCTTTTTCTTCGTTTTCGAAGAAACAATTAAAGAAAAAAGAAGATTAAACGGATATGCATAAACATGATGGTTTCGCATTATCAAAAGGAAATAATTAAGACACAATTTCCTTTAGCAAAAAAAAAGGATAATTATTTAGTTAGAATTTTCTTTACGCACGCTTTGTAGCTTTTTGTTAACTCGGGGAATCAAAAAATTAAAAACAAATAGCTTTTGTTATTTCCAGGTGAAATTTCCTAGAATATTTAATATAATTATCTGTGCATGATATATTAAAAAAATAAAAAGACTTCATTTGACAAAAGTAAGCCATAGTATTTTTAATGTTTTGGTGGATTGTTATAATACGATCCCCACCTTTTCGACATACCTGCAACTTAATCAGAAATAATTATACTCTAAAATAATTAGAACTATATAATGATATTTAAAAATACTCAGTAACCTGAAAAATGACTCAAGATTAAACTTCCATAAGGAGTTGTCAACAGGAAACGATAAATATTTGCGAAGAGGAAGAGGACGAGACACCCAGGACATAGGTCACATGGGAGAAACTGACATGCAAATTTCGTGAAATTATGTGTGCATTATAATCATGTGGGTAGGTGTCAACACTCACAACAATCACACATCCAACAAAAAAAATAAGGGTATTTTTCTAATGGTGGAAAAATACAGAATGTAAGTTACTCTGTCTTTTCAAAAAAAAAAAAAAAAAAAAAAAAAAAAAAAAAAAAAAAAAAAAAAAGATTTTTTTTTCTTCTTTCCCCATTCTAACTATGACTCTCTCTAGTGAATGAAGAAGTTTTTCTCCAGTGATCTTATGATGATGCACCTTTTTTTTTTGCGATGCCATTCATACCTTGAAGGAAGATTACTTCCAAAACAACAATTTAATTATTTGAATTTTTGAGACACAATAATTGGCTCATCACACAATACTGATTAAAAAATCGTGGACTAACCGCCGCGGCGAGCGGCCCCTCTTCGTCCGCAGCCCTTTATTCTTCCACTATAGACCGACTCTTTTGCGGAAGCAATATTCATAGGTCCCCAGCCACGTCCCGAGTAAAAGACTCTCTAGCGAAATTGAAAAAAAAATTAAAAATTGAAACCGGACAAATTTAAAAGGGAAATTATACAAATTAAAGACACCGAAAAGCGTGAAGGGTTGGTAACGGGACAATAAAGCTACCAAACGACTCAAACCATATTCAAAAACACTCCTTTGACGGATGTGCATGCAGTTGGATAATCTGGAAGATGTCAGTGAAGGATTTAAACTCTGATGTTTACCAGGTATAGACAAAATACTATTTTTAACAATTCCATCGAAAAATAATAGGATTGCAATTTTACGCAACTAAGAAAATGAGTGGAAATAGCATTAGTTATTATTTATTCAAGAATTTTATGTTCAAGTATAATTTTTAATTTTAATTGTAAATCTTTTGAGAGATTCATTCAACCTGATATATTCAGGATCTTTTTCAATTTTTGAAACTCTCTTAATGTGTAAATACATGTAAGTGAACTTTTATTTCGTGTTAAATTTTGATTTCCTCATTTGATGCTTTGCATCTAATTATTTATTCTTATTTAAGAAATTGGTGATTTTTCACAGGGTAGGTTATAAATTATGACCAAATTATAGATTAAACCGCAACTCCTCCAGGTCACCCATGATCCCTGTGTGATTCATAAGATTCTTGTACTTCGAAATTACACAGTGCAGGTAAATTTAACTTATGCAATTTTAATTGATACAACAATACATTAATTTTAAATTGTACTACAAGAATCCAGAATCATGGTGCTTTTTACCGTACGAACATATCACGCCATATATGCCTAATAAATTTCCAATTTCTTAATTTTCTCTGTATGCTGGAATTAAATATTTATCATAATAATTTTTATTATTATTTAGTCAGCGTACACAAAGCGTTGCAGCATATATCATTAGAACACTTTTTTGTGGACCATTTCTTTTTTAACCCTTTCAAAATTAGTTGAAAAGTATTAATGAATTTGGTTTGTCTGTCTGTTTTCTTACTCCCGTAAATGTACTCCACTGGCCATGCAACTGTTAAATTTTAATGAGATTTACTATGACATGTTCAATATTGATGAAATTATTAGCGTTTATAATTTTTACAGATTCAAAGTATTCAGTTATATTACGGTCTATAATGAAAAACAGTTTGTGATACATTTTAAGGATGTTACAGAATTTCAAGCATATTTAAATGGATATATATGACTTAGGTACACTACAAGAGGCTTTCCGTATATGGTGTGTATTAAATAGTTAATTTAAAGAGGTACACAAAATAATGCAGTTACTTTAGTGTCTGAGAACAATAATTATTTTAATTAAGTTTTAATTTGTGGTACACGTTTTTAATTGAAACTAATATTTTCCTATTACTTAGCTGTAGCAAGTGAAATATTTCTTGATAGTTTGGAAAGTATGTGACAAATATTGAAATTTGTTATTTTTATTATAAAAGTTTTCCTACCTGATCAATAAATCTGCATACATCAAATAAAGCAATCAAAAATCTGAAAGGTATTTCTACAGTTTAAGATTGCGAATATATTTAAGGATTATTAATTTGATTAAATAATGTGGTGTTGTAATTACTATTTGTTTGTTGTGTTTCAATGTTAAGCTACTTTAATTATAAGACCATTGAAGCTTTAAGTATGTCTCATTCCTCTGATACCAGTTCCATTTGCAGTGACAATTTCAGAAGTCTCAAGAAATATTTTTCCAAAATGGAATAATAAAAAAAATGTATTTTTTGTTTCTGGTCATGATTACATCGATGTTACTTTTTTTCAATCAAAGCAACATCAATCTTTGATAGAAGTGGGGTATATAAACAGACGGTTTCGGATTTTCAACTCGTTAAGGATTAAACTCGTGGAATATATATATATATATATATATATATATATATATATATATATATATATTTATTTATTTATTTATTTATTATTATTATTATTACAGAGTTAAACCAATAAAAGGACGCTTGGGAAATAGCTAAAGTTTCAGAAATGCAACTGTGTCTTTTCATTTTATTAAGTATTTATCTATAAATAATCTAAAATTAATTTTTATGCTTGAAAATATGATTCGAAATAAAGACTATGCCATTTAATCAATGCAATTGGTATCTTCTTTTAGCCATATCATTTTTTAAATCCATTAAAGAGTCAACTTCGAATAATTGTAACTTATCTACTGATTCCGGAATATATGTTGAATATTTGAAAATATAAAATAAATATGCATATCCGTTTATTTAATTATGATTTATCCTTAATCCTCAAACCATGGCCGGCGACTAGCGGACCGCGGTCCACATCCGAACTGTAGAAGATTAAAGCCTGTTCCACCGAAATTGTTAATTCACATGAAGAATTTATTCATTTTTCAACAATTCCTGAATATGAAACGAACAAATCTGAAATACATACTGCAGTGCTCATAAGTTTTATGTCAGATTTTGTCGAGGAATTTAAAGAGGCTGCGAAATCGTTCAGTGTTGAAAAATCTTTACTTCAAAAGGAGATATTTGACTTGCAAGAAGATACGTACTTACAAATGTATAAAACTGCATCCCATGAAGAATTTTCGGGCAAACATATCTCAGAACACTAGGAAAATTGCAAAAGACAAGCTACTTACCTGGCTACTATGTTTGATTCTACATATGTATGTAAAAGAACTTCCTCCAAAATGAATTTTTTGAAGAACAAATATCATCCAAGATTAACGAACACCCACATTGAAGTCACTCCTCGTATTTACTGTTCACCACGTGAACCAAACATTAAAATACTAGCCGAAGACCGCCAATGTAATTTTATGCATTAATTTTTCAACGTATACTTGGCCTTTCTACTTTATTATGTGTAAGTAAAAATTTCCAGAACTTACACCTGTGTATATATAGTAATTTTTCAGAACGAATACCTGATTTTTCTATTTTCTATCATATGTATATATATATGTAAAAATAAGAATTAATAAATAATAAATAATTATATTACTTGTGAGTTTGGTTTTTTTTTTCTCTGGACCTTGATAAAATTTTTCAAAAGTATTTGGACTACCCTTAAATTTACGAGCTGACCCTTGATTTATAATATCAATTTGAAGAAATTTTTATGTACCAAATATACATTTGAATTATAATTTTAGAACATACGGACGCAAAGTATAACTGTTAAATATAATGTAAAGTATAACTGTCCATTGCTTGTTTGCAAGGCAGTCTTAATTTCTATGCGTTTTTTTAATGCAACGTTTTATTCTCTATATATTTTTAATATTGACACCCCCCCCACACACACATATATATATATATATATATATACATATATATAACTAATATTGTCATCAAAAGGCAGTTTAATGAATTGTCTGCATTGTATGCTTGTATATATTTTTCGAAATATTTTGACTTTTTAATAACAAAATTTTGAAAAATATTTGAGGGAAATACGAAAGATTTTTAGAAAATATTTAGTATTCTTCGCGTATTGTCGAAACTGAATTGAATGACTTTCCTGTCTGTGTATTGAATTTTAAATTTTTCTGCACCGCAATTTGTTTTTCTCATGCTACGGAGAGCTTTTCTCTATTCGTTAAGTGTTCTTAAAGATAAAGAAATGAAGAAATGTTTTAACAAAATTTTTGATTTATTAGAACAGATTAAAACAAAACTGCGTCAGAAATTATTAAACAAAATATCTTATATATTCAGATAATAAGCTTTTAATAAGTAGAATAATAAAAAAAAAATACTTTAGAAACATGCTTTACATCAAATATTTTATCATGAAATTGCTGATAAACGCTGAAAGCTAGACATGACAAATCTTCGAAGTTATCAAATATCGTCTTGGATGAAAAAGTGAATTCTCTGATTTGGCAAGATATAACATAAAAGCCATTAATTTGAAAGGATTTGTTATAAAATGAGCAGTAATAAAATATTCGCGATTAAATTCGGTTTTTTAACACCATTGACTATGTTGTTATTCAGTTCTATTATAATTATTTGTAAAGAGAAAAACGATGTTGTTTCAGAAATTGCACCTATAAAAAATAGATTTTATACAATGAATTGCAGGCATGAGTTTAGTTTAAGAAAGTGCACATATAAAGTTATTATAATATATATTATTAAAATAAAGAATTCGTCAGTCTTTTTGAATGTGTATTTTGATGGATAAGGGCTGTTGCTACGGCATTGGCCACGGAAGTGTCCCATAATATTAGCGAAAACCCTTCTAAGGGATTTTTCTGAAAATTCGATTTAGACATTTATTAATTAACGTTTCAGTGAATTGTGCATTAATATATATATTTTTTTACCATTCGCATCTTTATTTCTATATATATCGCGTGATTTCAGATTTTTTTTCTTTTAGAATAGAATAGAGAATGTACAGGGTGGTCATAAAAAAACTTTGCCGATATATGGAACTCTAGCGGCCGGTCCGTTTAACCGATCGAAATGAGATTTCAGATACAGTTATTCAGAGGTATGTGCTCGTTATTCTGTGAACCGCATCAAATTGGCGCTCACAGTTACGGTTATAGGTACAGAAACTCGAAATTTTCGAATGGCAAGGCCCATTTTTTTTTCGTCGCAAAATGCTCAGCGCATGCAAAAACCCTAAATAGCGCTGGAACGGTAAGTGTATCACAATAAAAGGGCGTTTTATGCACGCACAAAAAAGAGCTCTGCGAACGGCCAAAAAAACACGACCGGGGCGCACGGAGGAAATTTGCATATGACAGAGACAAGACACCAATCATAGAACGCCGTACGCCAGATAGACAGCGTAGAAAACGGATTATTGCCTCTGTCATTTGCAAATTTCCTCCGTGCGCCCCGGTCGTGTGTTTCTTTTTCTTTCTTTCTTTTTTTCTTTTTTTTTTTTTTTTTTTTTTTTTTTGTCCATTCGCAGAGCTATTTTTCGTGCGTGGATAACGCATCCGTTTATTGCGATACACGTACGTTGCAGCGCTATTTAGGGTTTTTGCATGCGCTGAGCATTTTGCGACGAAAAAAAAAAATGGACGTCGCCATTCGAAAATTTTGAGTTTCTGTACCTATAACCGTAACCGCGAGCGCCAATTTGTTGCCGTTCACAGAATCCCGAGCTCATACCTCTGAATAACTATACCTGAAATCTCATCTCGATCGGTTAAACGGACCGCCGCTAGAGTTCCATATATCGACAAAGTTTCTTTATGACCACCTTGTACTTCAAGATATTTCAAAACTATAGCGTAAATTACGAATTATATCAAATAATTTAAGAAACTTTTAATTAAAAAATTAATCATGTACTTTTTTACTATTATTTCAATAAATGTAAAACTGCTAACGATTATTTTGTTTCTTTCCTTTTGTGTCGATGCGCAACTAATACTGATACTTTGTTTTGTTTTGTTTTATTTAAATTTGGAGGGAAAAAAACAAAAAAAAAAAAAACCCAAAGTATATAAACGTTATTTTATTTCTTATAGTAAGATTTCTGAGATTTAAGGGAATCCTTTTCGCACAGTTGTATTTAATGTGCTTCAAATTCATAGAAGTAAATGCAAGTTTTCTTGATGGCAAGGTTTAAAGGACGGATTACGGCCATTTAACCCGTTTAATATTTTCATTGCTTGGCTTATGCATGAAAACTTAAAAATATATACTTTTGTGATATGTGACTTGTGATGCGTGAGATATTAACGAATTATGAAAATAAAAATCAGAAGTATATTTTCTCTAAATAAAGTGCTACGTTTCATTTTTACGGATGAAATTGCCGATAAACTTTTATGTAAGTCATATCTATCAACGGAAACGTTGCGTCTTTCCATGTTTTGCATTGCTATACTATTGTTTCATTATTTCTGAGCAAAGAATGGGCTTTCTGCTAATTATAAAATAATTGTAAACATACATTTACCATAAACCTAACTTTGCAAAAATAACCTTCGTGATTAAATTAATAAATATGCTAATTTTAAATGATTTTCTCTCTCATTTTAATTCTCTGCATATGCTCTACCAATATGTTAAATTTTACGTCATAACTTCTTTATAACTTTAAGCTCGATTTAAGGTTCTTTTAATTAGAATATTTGTATCACTCTAATTTACTTAATTTTAATCGAAATAAATTTCCTATATTTTAGTTTTAATTTAAAAAGTTTTTTGAGAAAAGCCTACATATGTTCACCTCTTCCTCTAAAAATTCACAGTTCTAAATAATAATTTAAAATTATTTATTTTAGCATTACAACCATAAACTACATAAAACAATATGTTTGTTAGAATTATATCACACCTTTCATAATTTATGTATTGCATTTAAACTACTACATAATATATTCAATGAATGTCGCGTATAACCTATTCCAAAAACCAAATTAATCGTACATTTGTTATGTATTCATTATCATTATTTTCAATCTATATATTGAAAATAAAGATATCTATCCTATTTTTGAGGACTTCATGGGTATTTACTTTTTTATGTGCGCGTACGTAACCTTTTATGATAAAATAAGTAAATAAGAAAGTAAGATTTAAGCATTTAATGTCATACATATCCACTTTAAGAAAATGATGGTGAGATAAACTATAATACTGATAGAGGTATATATAAATATTTTACAGACATACATACAATAAATCCAACTGGAGTGAAAAATTAGCCAGAGCCAGGAATCGAACCCGGGACCACAGTACACAAGACTGCTGCTCTAACCACTGATCTACTCCGGCCGATACCTGAACCTGCAATTTCTCACTAATAAACCAAGTTGGGGAAGTCACCAGCCATCTTATACGACAGCCTTGGATGACCGGACAACGATGAATAGATTTTACTGTTACATCGATCTACGAAATATAATAATAAACACACATACTACAATATATATTAAAACACACATTCACACATAAATGTGTGATGTTTATGTGTCTTTAAAAAGTTTATGTTTATGTGTGAATGTGTGTTTAATATATATTGTAGTATGTGTGTTTATTATTATATTTCGTAGATCGATGTAATAATAAAATCTATTCATCGTTGTCCGGTCACCCAAGGCTGCCGTATAGATGGCTGGTGACTTCCCCAACTTGGTTTATTAGTGAGAAATTGCAGACTCGGGTATCGGCCGGAGTAGATCAGTGGTTAGAGCAGCAGTCTTGTATACTGTGGTCCCGGGTTCGATTCCTTGTTCTGGCTAATTTTTCACTAGAGTTGGGTTTATTGTATGTATGCCTGTAAAATATTTATATATACCTTTAACTCTTGAATGCAGGTGTTATTTATGTGTGAATGTGTTTTTTAATATATATTGTAGTATGTGTGTTTATTATTATATAATACCGGTCTTTATTATTAGGAAATTACTTTTTTTATGGTTGCATTGTAAAAAATATCATAATCGTATTGTTATTTTTGAAATGTGTAATTGTGAATTTCTATTTATATAATATTACCCATTTTAGGAAACACATTTCTTACGTAAACACATTTCATTTTTTTGTTATTTTTAATCATATAGAAAAGTTTTAAGTAAGAAAATCATAGATCTTCTAGCAGTCCTTGTATTTCAAATTTAAGTCAGAAATTATGCGTCAAACGTGGGAAATGACATTCATACTATAATTAGTTTTATAATTTTTCAGTTCTTGGTGCAATACATGTTGTACTCTTATGCAAAAATGCATGAATACAAAAATTATTAAGATCATATATGTTAAATTCATTTATACGAAAATATTATGACTCCATTTTAAATATGGCTTAATCATCATTGGCAACCTAGAATCATTACCTTTCCTGCGATTTCATTTAATTAATTACGTGTGATAGGATTTAATAGAATGAAGAAAACTTTTATTAATATCTTTTTAAGTTTTGATTCGATTTTCATAAAATTTGAAATGACTCGACAAAATTCTGCAACGATTATACATATTAAATTTCAAACTATTCGGTTGGTAGTTTTAGCGATAATATAAGAGGACAGGTGGACAGAAAGACCGAATAGACGCTGATTATAGGTGCTGCGTATTTAAATAATTACTAACGCACCTGAAAACTGGACAGCAAAATTTCATTTCTCTATGCCAAATTTGATTTTTGGAGGGTGTTCATTTATTTAAAATGAAAGCAAGCTATATTAAAAACCAACAAAACAGATCAGACACATGTTATAGATCCATTACTATTATTCCTAATCTACGTATTGGAAGTAGAGAACCTTATGAGATTTAAGATCCTTTTATGTTTATTTCCTTTAAGATATGCACATAAATGCTTTCTTTATATCCTGAAAGGTTTTATGGGCAAGTAAGATGTTTCCATCTAATATCGTACTTATCAACAATGAAAGAATCATTATGAAATGAAATATGATTATGTTCTTCAATGTTAGAAAATAAAAATGGTTGTTTTGTTTGGCTTCCACTATATAAAATGTATTCTTCTTATATGTTATTTGAAGGAGCTGCAATAATGATTTTCTATTTAAGTAACATTAAAAATTTTGTCTGAATCCCAAAACATCCGAGACACTTGGCATCGTTGAATTTAGCGAGGCGATAAATGGATTTTCGTTGTTACCAGTTCGTTTCGTAAATTTTTTCCACGCCTACAATGGTTTGTTCTTGAATTTGGATCGCGTTAATGGGATATGTTGGATTGTTGTGTATCGGATGGTTGAGTTTTTAAGGAGATTTCGCATGAAATACTACCTGTTTGAAATGAGTTTGTTACCCGAGTTTTGTGTTTATATTTTGAAAGCTTGCGACGTATATTTGTATAAATTAATTTTAGTTTTGATGTTTTTTATTCATGTATTTTACAGATATTGTTTATTTGAATAAATAGTGATGTAGATTTGTGAGATATTTGTGAGCCACGGTGTATGCTTTTTTGGAACAAAAAATTCAATGATTTAAATTATGACTTTTAAATGACATTTAGAAGATTAATATGACATATTTATGTTATTGAAAGCGCATTTCTATATCAGAAATACTTTTTCATTAGTTAAAAAAAAAATAAAATTTAATATTTACGCATTATTAATATATTGAAAAAAGAATTTGAAAATTTTATCGGGTATTTCTGTACAATTTTATATAGATTTTAATAGTTTGATTAGTGCAATATTAAACGCAAATTTAACGCGTTTTGCGCATTTGAGAAATTGTTGCAATGCAATTTTTGTGCAACCAGTGATGATTTTTTTTCTTTGCTGTTAGTGCCGTTACTGATTGCGGCATCGACGAGTTTCGTGCGTCTAGTGATGTTTTTTTCCAGTTTATGGGTGCGCAGCGCTCATACGCGCTTTACTGATCGCTGCATTGACGAGTTTCGTGACTTTTAGAGATCGCTGCACAGCGAGTTTCGTGCGTACAGTGATGTTTTTTCGGTTTATGAGCGCGCAGCGCAGCGGTCATACGTGCGTTACTGATCGCTGCATCGACGAGTTTCGTGCATCCAGTGATTTTTTTTTTCGGTTTATGTGCGCACAGCGCTCATACGTGCGTTACTAATCGCTGCATCGACGAGTTTCCTGCATTTTAGAAATCGCTGCACAGCAAGTTTCGTGCATCCAGTGATTTTTTTCGGTTTATGAGCGCGCAGCGCTCATACGCGCGTTACTGATAGCTGCATGGACGAGTTTTGTGCATTTTAGAGATCGCTCTACAGCGAGTTTCGTGCTTCCAGTGATGGGTTTTTTTTCGGTTTATGAGCGCGCAGCGCTCATACATGCGTTACTGATCGCTGCATCGACGAGTTTCCTGCATTTTAGAGATTGCGGCATCGACGTGTTTCGTGCATTTTAGAGATCGCGGCATCGACGAGTTTCGTGCATTTTAGAGATCGCTCCAAAGCGAGTTTCGTGCGTCCAGTGATGTTTTTTTCGGTTTATGAGCGCGCAGCTCTCATACGTGCATTACTGATCGCTGCATCGACGAGTTTCCTGTATTTTAGAGATCGCTGCACAGCGAGTTTCGTGCATGCAGTGATGTTTTTTTTCGGCTTATGAGCGCGCAGCTCTGGTTGAGCGCGCGTTACTGATACCTGCATCGGCGAGTTTTGTGTATTTTAGAGATTTCTGCATAGCGAGTTTCGTGCGTCTAGTGATTTTTTTTCGGTTTATGAGCGAGAGCGCTCATACGTGCGTTACTGATCGCGGCATCGACGAGTTTCGGGCATTTTAGATATCGCTGTTCAGCGAGTTTCGTGTGTCTAGTGATTTTCTTTTGGTTGCTGTTTTAATTTGATGCAGTGCTCATACGTGCGTTAGTTTTAAATTATAGAAATTGAAATAATTGATAATTTCCATGATAAATTTTAGAAATAAAATATATTTGCAAAATTCAGGAACGGAAGTTGTAAAATCTAAAGAAATTTGTACAAATAAATCTCTTTTGTAAAATGTTAAAATTGTTTTTTTTTTTTTTTTTTTTTTTTTTTTTTTTTTTTTTTTAAATGCGAAAGTAAACGTTTTATGCGAATTTATAAGTAATCAAATCTATTTCTAATGGAGGAAGGCATTTTAAATAACATTATAACATCAGATTAATATTTTAAAAGTTATTGTTAAATCATAATTTGAATCATTGAATGTGTACTTCGAGAAAATCGGTTAAACTCTATGGATTCGTTTGACGTCGTGCATAAAATATTTGATAAGTGTACGCTACTATTTATTGAAATAAACAATACCTATAAAACACGTGAATAAAAAAAAGTATTCGTATAAATATACGCAATGCACTTTTAAAATTCATTTCTTGTAATTTTTTTAATGCGTAAATATTTCTTTTAAACTGATTTTTAAAGGACAAAAAAGTATTTCTCATGTAGAAGGGTACTCTATAAGATCGACACATTGACCTTAATTTAGAAAAGGATTGAAATTCTGAATCGTTTGCTGCAGCGCGCGCCATCTGGCAAGGAGAAAGAATTCTTTTTTTTGTTTGGATGTTTCGAACGTGTGATTTGTTTTTAAATTAGATTAATATTAGAACCTCTTTGTAGGATTAAATAACTTTCGTTAAACAGAAGCAAAGGTGTGAATTTTTATTGGTTTTATTTGATGAGTATTGTATTTTCTGTGTTAGAAATTGGTGTATATGGAATTTTGAATATTTTTTGTTTACATTGTGAAAAAGTTGTTAAAATCTGAAATTTCGGAGTGAAAAGTTCGAAAAACAGAAAATAATCGGGAATAAAATGTAAGTAATAGCAAAATTTTTGATATTTCCTTTGTAGAATATTTATTTTATGAAAAGAATGGTCTTAGGAACTTTATTACTTGGAGGCGTTGTGATTGGTGAGAATTTCTGGGTTGCCGATAACTCGGTTGGCGCGCGTATATGCTTGGCGCGTCTTGAAAAATCGCCAAAATCAGGTGTCTCGGCTGTTTTGGGATTTTGCCAAAATTTTTCGTCATTGCAATGGCCTTTCATATAGGAAAATAATATAACATACGTTTTTGATAATTTGTAAATTATTCGTTTAAACAAAAGAAGAAAAGTATTTATTAATAATTAGTAAGCTAAAAAGCTTATATTTAACATTTAATTACACTCCAGTTATCTAATCAATCATATTGTCGAATATTCTGATATATTTAACGCTAGAGACAAATTAGACACTATAGAATAAATTGAAATGCGAATCCCATGTATTCGTTTGTAAACACATAAATTTCTTGATAATTCTATTTAACGCAATATTAAAATTTTATTTCATTCGAAATTCAGAAGCATTTCATTAATTTTACATATGCTGAATTTTTGATTTCTTATATTGTAAATTTAAAGAATATTCTATTTTTTTAGAAATTGCAAAGAGAGATTATTCGACAAGAATATAGTGTTAAATATTGTCTGTGAATGTTGCGTTACAAGCTAAAAATTGACAGATTTATTCAAATTAACATAAACGTTTCTAAATTGTTTAAAGAATATATATATATGAACATTTTTATTCTAACTCGATTTTATACTTCACGATTTTTTTTAATTTATTATTTATTATTATTATTAATTTATTATTTATTATTTTTTGCGAGTTTATTCTTAATATGATTTATTAAACAAAATCGTTTTTATATAAATTTGTATTTTACATACCAAAATTTTTATTATGATATTCCTAATTGTCCTGATAATAAATACCCGGATTGCATCCGAAACACGTTAGTCGACAAAAAAGACGTTTCACTGATGTATAAAAATCTATTAATAGACGTGGTTTATTATTGAAATAGTCGTTCATTGCAGAAAGCTTGTATATAGCGAGCGAAAATAATAAAAATTATTTGCTTTCAGTGCTTTTCTGAAATATTAGTTCTTGCTCTTTCGGGCAGATTTACAAATGAATCCGTGACTTGTTTTACGGAATAAATAACGCATCGAGGTCAGAGATTTCGTTCTAATATTAATGTTAAAGTAATTAACCTCAATGTTTTATGTTGGAAACATGTGATTCGAATATTTTGCCCATAATTCAAATCCTGACTAATTATACTAATCACTTGAAGCTACTTGAAGCATCTCTGAAAATAAATGTACATCCTTTTAACGTAATTATTTCAAAGATGGGGAACGAAAATATATTTTGAGATTTCGCGATGTATGGATTATTGTACTTTTAAGAAACAGAAATAAAATGTTTTAATTTAATGAGTAAATTATGTTGATACAAAAAATTCTACTGTTGTTGAATGATATTGTCACAGATAAGATTGTTGTTATTTCAATTTGGAAAAAAAAAATCAATAGAAATAAAACTTTATTTCCAAAAAATTTCATTTAGTTACTCCCTTAAGCGTAAAAATTTCACTTTTGAGAAATCTCTATAAAATAGTTACAAATAACATCAATGAGTTTTTCTAATATATTTGAATATACTTATCTAATAAATATAGCGTATGTTGTAAATTCTGTAATAGAAGGTAATTCATAGGGGAAGTATTAATACATTAAAAGGTCGTGCTTTATCACTATGTACAAGACTTTGTAAATTAAAATTTTATTCCGCTTAAGCTTATTTATTTATTGTGTTTAAGTGTTTTTCAAAATTGAAATTCACTAATTTTATCACTAATTAAATATGATAGGATATGTATTTTGTAAATACTAAAAATATCTAAATATTCGAGGTAAGAATACATCTTTTGGATGCAATATGAAAGCTTTTTAAATATATATGGCTTAATTTGTCATAAAAGCACACTTTATAGCTGTCAATCGTACTATGTTTTTTTTTAATTAAAAATATACATGATGCCATATTTATTTTTTTTAAATAGTTAATCAATAATGTGACTTGTTGTATTCGTTGCTTAACCCTTTATGTGCTAAATTATGAATTCATGAAAATTTTATCTTCTAAAGCCTATTTCGTGAATTGCATAAACTACAATTTGCATAAACTAAATTTCTGTAATCATTTAATAAATTTTAGATGGATTTTAGAGTGATTGAAGGATTTAAAAGGATTAATTAAATTTGATATTAGAAGGATTTTGTGCAATATTTATAACTCTACTCAAATGCTTAATTTTAAATATTTGTCTTAGTACTTTGTAGAATTAGGAAATGTGCAAATATAATTTTCTTACAATATAGTTATAGAAATGTTTCCGAATTGAAAAATCCCCCCCCCCTCCCCACTCCACCCGAACGCCAAGAAAGCTGAAAAGATGCAGAGACAAAAAAAATCGTCCTTTTAAAAATATTTTTGTTTTGTTCACCGATAATGCTTTTCGAACAAGACAATATATCTGTGGCTTGGCTCATTCTATACTGTATTACAACTAATCGATGTATTAAATGAATTTTGTAACAATTTATATTAATGGTATTTAGAAGTACCGTCGGTAGATAACGGGTGAACTTCCTTTCTTAAGAAAAAGACTGATTCAAAGTGCAATTTATTCACTTAAAAATCGAGAATTTAAACAGGATTATTACACATTTAACGAAATTTACAAACTTTTGAAAGTTCAATAACGGCTACATAATTTATTTTTAATTCTGAAACGGCTCATAAAAATAAAAATAACTTCATACTATGACAAAACAATAGACAGCTTGCTGCAATTTTTAACATTTTAGATTACAAAAAAAGAAAAGAAATAAACAGAAAAATTAATTAAACAATAATTTAAAAAATATCCTCCTCAGTCCTGTCGCCGGGAGGAAACAATAAACTTTCTATAAATAAATTTTGGATTCTACGTTTGGGGAAATTAATTTTAATTTTCTAGATATATATAAGCATTTAATAAGATTTTAATTGCCCATTAAAACATGCTTCCATCATTTTGGGATTCATTACTTAAAAAGTAAAAACGGAACCATTATAAAATCACTCCTGTGTCTGTCTGACCGTCTATCACAGCCGTTTAACTCATAAACTATGGAACGTGGAAAGTTCAAATTTGTGGAATTAATAAAGACTATTGACCCACATATTTACAGATTACATTCACAAATATATTTAGGAAAAATGTAGAGGAGCTATTTAAGTGGCTTGAAAAAAAAATATTTTATTTGTATATCATGTAGGGTATCGTGTGAAAGTATTTGTAACACTGGACTCAAAAATACATTTCTTTTTATTTTACGTATTATGTTTTCAGAGATATCGTCGAAAATGTAGTGCAAAAATATATTCCTACCCCTATATTTCGAAATTTGGCGAAACGAAAATTATGAAAAAAATTAGAGGTAGTAGACATTAATTCAGAACTTGCAGGAAAATTATAGCGATCACCCTAGGTCACATAGTTTTTGAGAAAATTGCATTATTCCATTACACGCAAATTTCGATTTTCGGGCATTCAGCAAAGAAGTTCAGGGGCGCTGTAGGTACCTATCGTTGCAGAAGTATAAAAGCATTGTTAATAATGATTTTCGAAAAAAAATATTCGGTAATTAGCCAGGGTATTAAATCTTAAAGTCAAGGACGGTTTGTGTAACAAATCCATTAAACGTGCAACGAAAGTTGGTTTATATTGACTTTAAATTCTATGAATGAGTCTTTTACTAAACTTTCAATCTTAAATGTAAATAATACTCCCATTAGCACCTTTGTGCCCGCATAGTTGTAATATCTATTATGGCACTCACACTGTGAGATAACCATAAAAACTTAGCAATAATAACTCATGAAAAACAAGCTACCAGCATTTATTTTCCTTTTACTTGGAATCGACAAAAAATAGGAAGTTGCCACAAGATACATCGAAACTTTGTTTCTTTAACACGAGAGAATACCATGTGACCGCGCAATAAAACAAAATATTAAAATGTCATTTCAAGTCAATTTTTGTGTATTACATTGTCCATCGCTGATTGGATGATTTTGAAAAAAAAAAAAGATAAATAATGCCGATTCCGTAACATACTCCCACCTTCTTATTACCTTGTATAATCAGAACTAATTATAAACGTAGAGAAATTGTGAAAGTCACTTGTTATAAAATCCGTCTTTCAGGAATTTTCAGTAGCCTCCCAGATCTGCTGTGTTTAAGAGATTCCTTATTTGAGGATACATCCAATATTGTAGCTTTGACAAGTATTTTCACTCTATTGCGGGAATTCTTTAGTTTCGGAAAGTCAGTAGACTAAGCTATAGTTAGTGGAAATATTCTTTGTACAGGTCGTAAAATCTCATGTTGTGATGTTTGAACTAGAGGTCTGCACGGGCCCGGGTTTGGCACGAGGCACTTACCCGGGCCGGGCCGGCGGAAAGAAGGCGAATTTTCCAACGGGCCGGGCCGGCAGAATTAGGACAATTTTTTCAACGGGCCGGGCCGACAGATAAAATAAAAGGGCCGGGCCGGCAAAAAATTGAACGGGCCTGCAGGGCCGGGCCGATAAAAAAAAAATTAATCGGGCCTATCGGCCCGATATAAGAATTCAAGCGAAGCAGATAAAATACGAGCCATTTTCAAAGAATATGATTTTCTCGAGAAGTATAAATGTGCGTCACGAGCCGATGCGAGTTTAACAATATCAATACACATATGTAACATGTCCATCGTAGAGATCGGCATCGTACAGTTACAAGATGTCTGATTACGGGTTTAATTTTTTTTCAGCAGACTCGTGCCGGGGCGGAACTGGTCTTAATCGATCTCAGGATGTGTAGGACAGGCATTATATTTTGTAAAAGTATTAATAGTGATAATGAACTTCTGTTAACAGTATCTTTGGAAATATACCTTAAGGGGTTCTCATATTCACTGCTCAACAATGCGAAATTTTCAAACACATTTTCTGACTCATTTTTAACTATGAAGGCATAAAATTCACAGGCCTGACTATTGAAGGCATTTGGAAACGAATAGCTTTCTCCATATTTGATAAATTACTTACAGAGATGACAGAGATTCTTGTCATGTGACTGTACGTTTTTCTCCTTTCCTGTGCTACCGCTTCCAGAAATTCGATCCATAACGCTAACTTTGGCAGTATTTTCAGAGAAAGATATATTACTTTTATCTATGATAAAGACGGCATTTACATAGTTTCTGAATAAGAATATCTGCCAATCTTACGCGTTTCCGAAGATTGGCATAAGAAATGAATTCTGAAATGTGTCGAAATGTAACTTCTTTCGATTTGAGAAAAGCCTTAAAAATGAGAGAAATATTTTCGCAATTCTACTTTTTATCATACAGCTTCAAAAGGTATCATGTTTTTAAATCTTTTATTCTGAACTGCATTAACTTTTTAATGAATCCTTATTGGAATTTCGAAATGTCTGTAGAGACGATGACTGAAACACTGTGTAATCGTTAATGTTTACTATTGTGTGTTTTCTGCTTTGCGAACACATAGTAATCTAAAATATACTGTAAAATTTTTCCATAAATATGTACGTAGTATTCATTAAAAGAATCTTAATTGTATGTTGAGTAAAAACGGATTTCTTTTTGTAGAAATTGAATCGGCCGGGCCGGGCGGGCCTGTTTTCATTAATTTTTGTACGGGCCGGTCCGAGAACTGTAAAAATGCAAACGGGCCGGGCCGGGCCCGGGCCTGGAAATTTCGGCCCGTGCAGACCTCTAGTTTGAACTCTTACGAGACGAACTTTCTCGTCTCTACCAGGTATACGTTCTGTGATCCGACCTAAAGGCCATACAATTCTATTTTTATTATCTGATCCGATCAATACAACATCACCGACAACTATAATTTGCTCTTGGTGTTTGTTCCTTGCCCTTTCAATTAATGCACCTAAATATTTGGACCTGAAACAATCTTCCAATTCCAAGTGCAATGACTGCCGATACTTCAGTCTCTTGCTTAATGATTTTTGTTCCAGAAGATCCAGGTCTGGTAGATTGTATTTTTATTTACTCTGCAGAAGCATAGATGGAGAGATAGTTTTCGCAGTTGCGTCTTCCGAAAGGTATGTTAATGGTCTTGTACTTATTACACTTTCCACATTTGCCAAAATTGTGTTCATTTCTTCATAGGTGAGGTAAGCATGACCTAATACTCTTTTGAGAAGATCTTTCATTATTCTGAGAAGCCGCCCCACCACGCTGCAGTTCATGGATTAAATTTCCAGTCAATAGCATTGACTGAACTGTATTTTTGTATTCGTGACCAATTTAGGTTTTTCAATAAGTTATCTAATCCAGTGAAGTTTGTGCCGTTATCGGAATAAATGACAGCACACCTTCCCCTTCGTGCTACGAACCGTCTGAGTCCGATCAAAAATGCCTCTATAGATGCAGCAGTCACTACTACTAAATGCTCTGCTCTGTATACTATGCAGGAAAGTATCAATATCCAACCTTTCTCAATTTTCTTCAAGTATAACGGACCCACCATGTCTACACCCGTGATCTGAAACACGTTAGCGTCCTTTATTCTATTTTCCGGCACAGGAGCACTATCTCTCCATAAACACTTCCCACTGAATCGTTGGCCCACAACACACTGTGCTAACACTTGTTTTACATTTCTACGACATAAAGATATCCAGTATATCTTTCTCAATAAATTAAGTAGGATCTGTAATCCAGCGTGACAATGTTTTACATGTTCATGATATATGAGTCGTTTTACAACTTCATGTTTTGCCGGCAGGACTATAGGTTTCACAAAATCTTCATTGTCTTTCCTGTACGTTATTTTAGTCCCCAATCGAATTATATCGTGTTCCTCTTTCTATGTCTGTAAAGTTCTCAATCTGTTATCATTCTCTAGAAAAAACGCTTCTTTCTTAATCATATGTAGAGACTTTAATTCAGTTTCTTTAAATTCAGATGACGTCAGGTCTCCTTCTCTTTTCACTTCGGTACTTCTGCAGTTATGCTTAAACGTAATATCCATGCGACCATAAGTATGATTTTTACATTACTCGAGAAATATATGCAATACCAACCATTTTGTTTAGCGTCAGAATTCATTATCATGGAAACTGACTTTATTCCTCCCTTCCGAATTTCATCTTCGTCATAGTCTCATCACTGGAGATCGTATGTTTTTCAAACTCTTCTGAATCTCTCAACCATTCTGGACCATCCTACCATCCCCTGGCAGCTATCTGTCTTGCCTTACATCCACGAGTTGGCAAGTCTGAAGGATTTTTATCACTTGGCACATACATCCATGATGAAGGACTGCTTAATCTTCTGATCGCTAGAGCTCTATTTCGTACAAATACTGACCAATTGTTATACATTTATGTGCAAGCGAGCACTGTACATGAATTGCTCCCATAATAGCTCTTCATCTTTTCCCAACCGAGAGCATCTGCAACAGTTTGCGCCAAACGAGTTCCCATGGTCGCCGCCAATAATTTCCTACTTGGTATCGTGACATTCTTCAAAGGTGCAATTCTTGATTTGGCTGCTATAAAAAAAACTCAACTTGGCTTCCAATTTCCATTCTAAGGAATATAATTATTGCGTAAGCATCCTTATTTCGATCTACACGTGTGTCACGTGCACTCGCTTATATCATTCCTAGCGTCATTTTCATGTATCATATATCCTTCAAAACAATTAGTTCTTGGAATCATAGCAAAAAGTCTTTACATAGCTTATTAGTTATTTCTTCATACCATTTAAAATCTTCTTTACTGTTTACACTGGTTACGTCATTATCCCCATAAAAACTGTGCAACAGTCCATCTTTAAAACTTTCAGCGAAATCTGGAGTCCTTCGCATGTGATATTCAATGACAGATGAAAGAAGAAATGAACTGCATTTTGCACCGAATACAACTCGGGTATGCCTGAACGTCATTATTTTCTTTTCCTTTAAGTCCTTCCACCGCAAAAAACGTAGGAAATTTCGATCCTCCTTACAAATACTCATCTGTAAATAGAATTTCCTAATATCTGCAATTACACCATATTTTCTTTCTCGAATGCGTAGAAGAACATCTGGAATGAGCTCGATCATGTTAGGTCCACATTGTAGGCATTGATTCACAGATGGATGATTCGCTAATCTTGCTGCCGCATCAAATACAGGAAAAATCGGGGTTGTAGTACTACTCTCTTTAATGATTGGACTAGCAGGCTGAGCCCGCTGCGCTGGACCATTTTTCAAATAAACCTTCAATCAAACGAAATGGAAAATCCGACCCAGTATTTTAAATTAATATGGACCTTCACCTGGAAGGTCCTTCCGCATTTTCTGAATACGCATCGGACGCCATTGCGCTATTATATTATCTGATGTGTCAGACGAAATACGGGCAATTCAGAAGCAACTCTTTAGTACTCTTTAGTTTTCTTTCTACGGTACATTATATTTGATAATATACGTCTTCTTTTGCCAGGTTTTCTCTACAGTTTCTTATCTTCGATTTCGAGTAGAGTAAATACAATCAAAGCAGTATTTAACTTTTATATTTTAAATTATGTGAATCATGTAAAAGTGGATATTTAAAGGGGAATTGTATGAATAAAATTAAAATAATGTCATTTTAACAGCCGTTTCTTTTTACATGCCAGTTTTAATCATGCAACTATTAACCTAGGAAAATAACCTCGATAACTAATTCAAATAGAAAACTAAAGCTCTAGTTTTCATTTAATAAAATCTTCCCAATCATCCGTAATCGGATCTACAACCACGTTTGATGTCCAACGTTAGAAATGTTCGTAACGCTATGGCTAAAAATGTACCAGAGTTAGCTACGAAACAGAGTTAATTACGTTCCAAACTACATTCCATTAAATAATGTCAAATTGCTGTTGATTGAATTTTAGATCTTTCACTATCAAAACTCTTTGCAAATGATAAATAAAGTTAGTTATGCAAAATTTTTAGTTGTGATCTTTTTTGGCAAACCGAAGATTTTTTTCGCATTTATCTAATGAGCGTAATAAGACGGAGAAATAAACATGCTTTTATTTTCAAGACGTCATTATTCATAAGTTTGTTGCCTAAATAAAACTAAAAACGTTAATTGTGACTATGATCAGCTGCTCGGGCTGTGCATCAGCCAAAATTTCTTTATAATGATTGAAATTTTATTTGAATCTGAGGTACTTTTTTAAAAAAACCTAGGTTAATGAACAAATATTGTTGGACTGGCCACCTTTGGCATTTGAAAGGTTTTTTTTTATATATACATTCAAAGTAATGCTTTTTTAGTGATAGTATAATAAACCTAAAATTTGTCACTACGATTAGCTGCTCGGGCTGTGCATCATTTATAATGATTGAAATTTTATTTGAATCTGAGGTACTTTTTAAAAAAACCTGGGTTAATGAACAAATATTGTTGCACTGGCCACCTTTGGCATTTGAAAGGTTTTTTATATATATATACATTCAAAGTAATGCTTTTTTAGTGATAGTATAATAAACCTAAAATTTGTCACTACGATCAGCTGCTCGGGCTGTGCATCAGCCAAAAGTTTATAATGATTGAAATTTTAATTGAATTTGAGGTACATTTTTTTAAAAACCTAGGCTAAATGAACAAATATTGTTCCACTGGCAACCTTTGAAAAAAAAAATTGTACATTCAAATTAATGCTTTTTTAGTGATAGTAAAATAACTGCACATGAAAAATATCTATTAGTAAATCTTCTTTTGTCCGTTTGCTCCATAATAAAAAAACATAGATTTACTAATCGCTAATTACTAAAAGTACAAATTTCGCGTAATCTTCTGAAACCGGATTTACCGTCCACGGTTCCCTTCAAATTCTTTCAACATTATATAGTAAAGTCGCCAATTGTAGGATGGCTGATTATGGAAGATTCATCCAATATCTTTTTATAACATTTGTAAAAGAAGGGAAGATATGGGAAAAAAAAGAAATGACGAATGGAATGGAATATCGAAAAGTGATTTCAGAAAGCAATTTTTATTACACAAAATGTCTTTTTTCGTGATATAAATAAAGCATAATTGCTTACATTTTCTTAAGAATAATCTTTACTATTTAACATTTCAAGCATTGAACGTTTGCATAAGGGAAATTGGCGATATGTTTTTATTAAAAAAAAGAATGAACAATATTAGCTAATCTGGCTTCGAGGTTATAAAAGTCACAAATTTGGGGAAAGCAAACCGACATGCTTTCGCAGTAAAGTATGATGAGAAATTTTTTAAATGTCTAAAATTAAATTATTTTACAATGTGCATGTGCGTGTGTGGGAGACATTTATACTAAAATTAAAATATCTAACTCCATTTTTAAAATATTAATTCCTATTTATATGTTGTACATTTGAATTTTAAAAAACACTCAAAAAATGCTTTCGTACACTTGCAAAATCACCTTTATTGTAAACATCGCTTGAACCCAATTCACGCTTACGTCTTTTTGACTTAAAATCAAATTGTTTGGCGACAAAAGTGAACTCAAAAATCACAAATAAACATATAACATGTAAATCATAAGTACCATCATTTCTACAATTACATCTGCTAGATTCGTCTGTGAGTCACATGATGGGAGAGTTAGAAATTAAAAAGAACAAATCAAAAACAAAATTGTTACCACAAGGAAGGTCTCCTTAAAGAGCATGCTCAAATTATTTTGAAAAGAAAAATGCTTTTAAAACTACTCATGTAAAACATCAGTCAAATTTGGGGGCGGAATCTCAGTAAAAATCAGAAAAAAATCTATATATATTCGAGTATTTCGCGCAAAAAAGACGAACCTTCCACGCTATTTGGCTAGCCAATACATTTCCATTCCAAATGCAAGATATTTAAATGCATTTGAAATTTGCTTGTTAAATAAGTGTTTAAATGCCTAAAACTCAATTTAATCTTAAACGAAGGATTAGCGTATTATTTTTATCTTTAAGCGTATATAATATAAAAAATAGCGTGTTTCAGTAGTTATTTAATTTTACATGGCTTCACCGGCTTGAAATGTTTTAAGGGTACGATTTGATTATCCATTCAACCAATTTCGCCAAATTATATAAATTGCCATACTATTCGCCAAATTATATAAACTGTCAAACTCCTCGCCAAATTATACAAATTGACAAAATTTGTATTTTAAACAACGAAAGAATAAATAAATTTTTAAACATTAATAAAATTACAAATAGAAGTGAAATTAAAAATCACTTGATGATGCAACAACCACGTGTAACGTGTTTAATGTCAAGTGAATGTAAAATTTACGATCAGCTATTATTGGCATTTAATCTTATAGTTCGGCGATAGTTATTTTGTCGACGGGATAATCAAGTATTATCGTTTTAAGTTTGTTTTAAAAGTAGCTGGCTAATTAAAAATGCTACCATTAAACATTTTATATTAAATACTTGTTTCCATGGCAACAATAACCTTCATTTCTTGTTTCTGATACTAACAATATCGAAGTCAAATTGCCAATGTTCCGAATCGGACATTAATTTTGAATTTGGAAAAAATTTAATAAACTTAAATTTTGTTTTAAACCGTATAATTATGATAATAACATTTTAATATATACACATATAAAGGTATAGGACAAAACTGTAGTAATAAAAATGCATTTATTTAAGTTAAACTTAATCTAACTATCTTCGTATAAAGTGTAGAAAAAGGTTTTACTTAAAAATTATTTATGATAAAAAAAGTATCATTCAAAATTTTATTGTGCCGCCAACCAGCATTAAATCGCGAAAAAAATTAAATTTTCATTATTTTCTATAAACGCTAAATCGAGGTTCTGCTGATTTTTTTATAAACACAGAGTTGTCAAGTCTCCGGCTTTTTGCACACCACGGTTATTTTAGAGAAAATGTTGTTCCTTTAAATCGCCCAATTGCTCTAATTAAATAAAACAACATTTTCTGTATTAAAATACTGGTATCCAAAAGGCCGGAGACTTGCCAGCTCTGTAAACATATTATATGTCACGAGAAGAATCATCTATATATTCCTCATGAGAAGATATTTTTTCAAATATTTCTGAGCATGCACCTATCGAAACTTCCTTGATATCATCCTATCAATTTTTCAGATGCATTTTTCTTAACCTGACGCAAAAGATAAAGAGCCAAATCTTATTTCAATTTCAATATTTTAACTGAGTAATTTTTTAAGCATTACGAACATTCCCTTTCATGTTTAAATTAAATATTTTCGTTTTTTAATATCATCACTCATTAAAACGGATTTTTTTCTTCTTTTTTTCTTCCTTCTTTTTTTTTTTAATTAAAATTAGTAACAGTTTTTTCTTTTATGTTTCGAGGTGTAATAGCTGTTTCAATTTTTTTTATCAACGATAAATTTCGCCAAGAAATGAAACGGTAAACCTTATCGTCCAAAATAACAGAACTTTTCGTCATAATTCTATAACTAATCTAGGTGGAATGGTGTGTTATAGCTTAAATCCTTTCATGAAACGATACCTATCTAACGGTATAAGTTCCCTAAATATCCATGCAGTAGAACTTGAAATCTAGGCGTTCGGAACGAAATTTCCGTTTGGATTTTATATAAATAATAGATGATGGGGCAAGTAATTGCCGTAAGATTTCGTTCCACAGGAAGGAACTTCCTCTTCATACTTTCGTTCATCCAATCATTAAAAACATTCTCATATTGTTCAAACATGTTCTTGGCGATTAACATGGAGGTGGTGCCTTTCAAACATTTCATCGACAAATTAAAGTTATTCAGCAGTGTTGTTGTGTCGTCAGCCCAAGGAAGACAAATCTCATACCGCTTTTCATCGTTTACTTTTACTGTTTCTAAGAAATGTCTCTTGGTTTGGCGATCTATCTATTCTTTTGACTTCTTCTCTATGGGATCTGTAGTTCCAATTAAGTCAAATCTCCATAGATTTGAGATATCCGTTTCTTTTACTATCATCGCCAACTTTTCGGGTGAGTATAGCTTTTCACATGGTACTTTTCCTATTAATGTCCATCCAAGATATGTTTCCACTGCGACTAAACCAGAAGACAATATTTTTCTTTGACCAGTTAACATTTTCCCCATAACATCAGTTCCAATTAAAACCAAAAAACTTCAAAAACCTTTCCAAACCAAATTTTCCAAAAGCTTTTGAAATTTTAGGATTTTTTTTTCAGTTTGCTTAGAAAAATTAATAAAACAGAGCATAATGATTTCCATTTATGAAAACACTTCCAGACGCATCTCTCTGGAACCGCCCATATGGATTGGTCACTATCATGCCCTTCTTTGTTTCTGTACTTTTTATAAAACTATGTTAGAATGTTACAATGTTACAACAACATTGACTCGCATCACTGCTATTAACACGATGCCACGTTCCTTAAATTCTAGTAACCATGGCCAATGTGTAACGGGTTGAATATCTCCGCATATGCTAACTTGATCTCGTACTTTGACATTGCACCTAAATTCTTCGCTTTAACTCTTATTTTGTAACAGTTGTCTTGGAATTCTTGTGTGGTAATGTCGTCAAACAAAGAATGTATTATATTTTCTTGCTAAATAGACTTGTAATTCATTTCTTCCGCCACACTTTTTAATATATACGATTTCTGTTATGCTGAAACTAACAATAAACGAACACTATTTTGTTTACTTTCAGAAACGAGCTTCACCTTCAAGGTCTGCAAGAATACTTTGGCGCTCTTCTTACTAATATCTGTCATATTCACTTCATCTCTTATAGACTTCTCCACAGCTCCCTCTTGAGTATCTTTACCGGATGACTTACGTTGATCGCACAGTATGGCACATGAAGCTTATTAAAAATAATGCATTTCACCATCACTCGGCATCTTTTACCGGTATGTTCTGGTACTAAAAATACGAAACAGTATCTCTTCTTTTTGGCGATTTTCTGTATTTCCTTCAAGTTTAATTTTCTCGCAGAAAAGCATTCCGAACTTGCATGTCTCCCCTGGCAAAAAATACAGACTACTTTTTTCATTGTTACGGAAGAGGTAGTCAATAGACCTGCCGCTGTCGAAGTATTACTGGTTTTATGTTCCAAATTTATGTGATTATTTTTTGCGACATATATGCGATCTTCACTTTTAGCTAATCCAAAGCCAGATATGGCAAGTGACACCTTTTCTTCACCTCCTACTTGAGTTTGCAAAAACTGCAGCAGACTATTTAATCTGCCCTGCGCCTCAGTCTTCTCAGACGATATGTTCGTGCTATTCCGCGCTTTTAGAAATTCTGCTGGAAAACAGGATTCAACTAGTGGACATAAGATTGATGCACATTTGTCAAGTGTGACACCTAATGTATCTAAAGCCCGTAAATAGGACTCCAGCTTATCATATAACGATGTCAATAAGAATTTTACCTTCGTTTGTACTGATTTTATCAATTTGAGTAAATCTCTTGTTGTGACGATTTGGACGCCATAACACACAGGGTCACGCGACAGTAAAATGGTTAGTACAATAGAAACAGTTTATCCCGATCCGCGTTGTGAAAAGATCAAATGGGATAATGTTAATTAATGAATTAGGAGAGAAGATAATATTGGAATAAAATTAATTTTTACAATAACTCAAGAACGCCTTATTTAACGCAGAAAGGGAAATATCGGACTTGTAAGTTACGTAGAGAGACGTCTAAATTATATTATGGCTAAATTATTAAATCTTAAGACACTTAATTTTAACATTTTGCTGAAATAAAAATAAAGAGAGAAATCAAAGAAAAGGACATATAAGTATACATACATAAACAAACTCAAACAAACTTCATTCATATAAAATTCATGATTCAAATATGATTTGATATATCACCATATTTTTTTCAGATTACGATTCAAATTATCCATTATTTTAAATAGAATATAACATAGTTTCATTCTCGTTATAACAGCAAATATTTTCATCAAAAATTTATTTTTGTTACTTATTTTTTTTCATTAATTTATTTTACCTTAACTTGCCCTTTTGTTCACAGCACGATCCGATGATGAGGCTTTTGCCAAAACATTAATCAAAATTTTATTTATGGAAAGATGATATTCCCGTTATCATTAAAATCTTTATCATAATTAATCATAATATTCAATGACATAAGATTATAAACTTTAGTGAAAATTTAGAAAACTAGTTACTTAATATTAAATGTACACATTATAAGAAAACATGAAAACAATAGCCACAAATATATTGAAATAAATATAAGGAATTTCTCACCCAAATAGACGTCGATCTTTTCGGTAATCATCTACGTAGTTCATGGAGTTCAAAGCAATCACAAATGAGTTCATCTGAGCATAAAGTTTTCTTTTATGTATAGAGTTCATGGGATTCAAAGCAATCACAAATGAGTTCATCTGAGCATAAAGTTTTTTTTGTTATATATATGGAGTTCATGGGGATCTTTCACCAACCAATTTCACTTTCTTTAGGCACTCTGTGACGCATGAAAATTACTCGAGCTCCATTTTCACAATTTACACTTTCATAGGCAAAATCTGCTGACACATCATATCTTCGGTGCTTTCGCATCTCATCACTATCCACTGAGCTTATATCTCCAAATCATGTGAATTCTTCTGTAGAATTCTGCATCAGTTAATTTTCCCGGACAAAGACTTGTCTGCTCTCAGCGATCTTCATCAATAGATCTTGACAAGGATCGGTCTGCTCTCAGCATTCATTTCCATCATTAATTTTTTTCCTTAAAAATATGCTGCGAAGGAACTTGATGTAAAATTTCGAAGTATCTGGATTGGTCATAGAGGAAGTCACTTCTTAAATTGTTATAGAACCTCTTGAGGACGAGACCCAAGACTTAATAATTTTTCTCTCTTTCCATCTTCCAAGATCCAATTTTTGGGAGGGCCAAATTAACCCAGATCTGTCGTTTTATTGGAGGCGACTACTGGTCCCTTATTGGTACTCCAGGAATCTCCCATCCTTGGGCGTGCCTATTTATTTTTCACTGCATAGCATTAACTTTTATTTGCCCCTGCATCTGGTTTCTCGTGGGAAATTGCACCCGCGTCGAGTGTCGTAAAATCATCTTCGTTGACAGAAAATTTATGATTTCAACATCGTAAATTTTCTATTCTTTCGCTATATATTTTCTGTCCAACTGTGGCGTCAGTACTGTTTGCAATATCTGTAATTTCCTATTTTCTGTCTGGTCTTATTTGGGGAGTTTTGTTTTATTAGACTGTTTTTTGCACATATAAATATTTACAATTCGAAATTTTTACTTTTCAATATTAATGCAAAATGAATTCAAAATTCATATTCCTTCTTTTTTTCTAAACATATCAATACCAAACAACATATATATTTTTTATACACATTATATAATTATTCATTTTAATATACTTTTATTTGGAGTATTTTTTATGTTATTTTAATTTATAGTATTAATTAATTACTAAAGAATTATTTTTCGAGAATTAAATTATTTTTTAATGTTATTGGATCGTGCAAAAAATTATTTAATTTGTTAAATTAATAACAAGCCTTGTTGTGTAAGTTTCTACACGACATCTCTCACATAGACTTCTACCAATATATCTTCGCTACTAAAATGGGTCTCAATTTGCTCTCAATTGCTTTGGCGTAATTAGTTCCACTTGGCGGAAAACTTCCAACCACTTCTCTTGCACGTGAGCCGGAAATTGTCGCTTGCACTAGATACTGAAATTTATCTTGTGGTGCTATTTCTGTATCTTCATCAGTTTGTCTAAATTGACACAAAAACTGTGACCAGTCTATTATTTCACCGGCAAACTTTCTGAACTCTAACTAGAGTAGCGTAAACTTTCTTCTCATTTCACAACCATTGATAACTGGATTAAGATATTCACTTCGGCTGTTTACTGCTGACTGCGCAAATTTTAACTTTTCCAGTTCCAATTTCTTTTTTTCCATATTCAATGCTTCAGCTTTTTCCTTCGCTTATATTTCTAATTTTTCTTTTTCCATATTCAATGCGTCAGTTTTTTTCCTTTGATTGTATCTCAATTTTTTCCTTTTCCTTTCTTTCTGAAATGGCATTTTCTAAAACGCTCTGTACAAATTCAGGATCATCTTTATATGCCTTACAATTCAAAATTAAATCTTTAAGTGCTACAAGTGTTAGCCGTTGGTGCTACTTCTTTTTCACCTAATTGCTCGGCTAAGAAGACCAAATCTTTCTTTTTAAAAACTTTAACCAATTTAAACATCATGGAAAATCTTTATTTCATTTAATTCTTATTAACACCTTTAAACTACATATCATAGATAACCTTGTTTAAACTCAGATCCTGTCGCGGACGCCACTAATGTAACAAATCCACTAAACGTACCACGAAAGCAGATTTATGTCGACTTTAAATTCTATGAATGAAAGTCTTTTTCTAAACTTTAAATTTTAAATATAAATAATGCTCATATTAAGCACCCTTGTGCTCGCATAGTTGTAATATCTATTACACAACTTCTAGTGTGAAATAACCACAAAACATTAGCAATAATAACTCATGAAAAACAAGCTACCAGCATTTATTGTCTTTTTACTTGGAATTGACAAAAAATAGAAAGTTTGCACAAGATACATCAAAACTTATTTTTTTTCTTCTTTAACATGAGGCAATCCGATGTGAACTTGCAATAAAACAAAATATTAAAATGTCATTTCAAGTCAATTTTTCTTTCTTACATTGCATGATTGCGTTATTTTGAACAAAAATAAATAATTAATTCCGATTCCGTAACATCTTGGACATACATAATGACAAGGGTGTCGTACTGTATGTTCCATCGGATTTTAAAGAATAATTAACAACTTTTAATGATGTATTTGTGTAATACACTGCCAGTAGCAGTATAAAAGAAATATACGTGAAATTGTTGAAAACACAGCTATTGAATTAGAATTAATCACATAAATAGTATGGGATTCGGGACTAGTTTGCATAGTTTAGATCTCTGAATACGCCTCTGAATACGTCTTTAAAAGTTAATTAAAAACCTATGTGGATAAACGCCTTACGGACCAAGACGGATATGCAACTTTGCGACCTCCTTTCGAAGCGCGCTTAACACAATGCCAAGTTTAAACTTTGAACAAGGGTTTTGTTTTAGCTAGTAGTATGGTAAAGAAAAGATTATAACTACGCTGTATTTAGTTTTATGAAATTCCAAATGAAGTTTATATATGCACTACTTTTATTGTCTGTACAGAATTAATTTCATCATAAACATATTAAGATAAGATAAAAATAAGAATGTTACAGAATAGCATTATTTAGTATTATTTAAGCTTCGTATCTCTTTGAACTTTTATGGTATACCCATTTATTCTTTTCCAGTATGTACAGCTAAACCCAATCCTACGTTGTATAGTTTTTACAAAGTCTTATTCTTCTTTAATCAACGATTTTTTTAATAATACAGTAAATAATTCATATATTTATTGTACGGAACCCTTTGAGCGCGAGTAATAATCGTACTTGACCGTTTATTTATAATAATTTATAAAATGATTTTGCGGACGGACTCGAATAATTTTGATGCGAAAATTATGGAGAATAAATATCAAAGGAAATTACATATACTTTTAAAAATATTTTATAATAATAACTAGATAGTACCCGTCAAGATTTGACAGTAAATAACTCGAATGTTCCATTAGAAAAATTCTTGAATGTTTAATTAGTTGCTTTTAAATGAGTTATTGCAATCGTGACAAATTTTTATATTGCATGATTTCTTTTTCTTGAAGGCAAGCAGGGTGCTGTCAGTCTAACCTATTGAATGAAGTGAAAGAACTTTAATCTTATAATTTACAACCAATTATGCTTGCCGTTTATCAGAAATTTAACAAAAAATACTGGGCAGAGCATTTATTTTTACCTACTACAGTCTCATTTTTTTTGTTGAAAAAATAACAATATCTATTTTTATTTTTTTAACTACACAACCGTTAAAAGCTGCCATGAATTTTATTTATATCAGTCTCATTCTCTAAAAGCCTAATTTTGAAACTTGATGCAACTAACGATTTATCATATATATTTTTTATTAACTAACCTATTAAATGAAGTGAAAGAACTTTAAGTTTATAATTTACAGCCAATTATGCTTCCCTTTTATCAGAAATTTACCAAAACATACTGGGCAGAGTATTTATATTTACTTAATACGGTCTCTCTCTCTTTTTTTTCCCTTTTAAATAACAGTATCTATTTTAAATTTTTTTAAGTACACGACCTTTAAAAGCTTCCATGAATTTTATTTATATGTCTCATTCTCTAAAAGCCTAATTTTGAAATTTGGTGCAACTAACGATTTATAATATATATTTTTTTATTACTTGAATTTTACTTTTACTTTATTTTTCATTTTTTAAATATTAAACCATGGATATCAATATAATTTGTTTTATAGTTCTTATATGAATGTTTTCCTTTATTTTCGTTTTATTTATTTATTTATTTATTTTACGGAAAATTATGGCAAATATTTCCTTCTGACTCACACAACTATATATTCTTGATAATGGTAAAAAAAAATTAAACAAAAGTTGTAGATCAGCTCAATTTTTTTAATTGATAATTACATGCAAAATATTTTAGGTTAAATATTTTAAATATAAAATTATTATTATTTCAAAATATTTTTGAGTGTTAAATTTTATTTAATGATAAACCATTCAAATAATAATAAAATCAAAATCATATAACTTCTCCTCTTAATAAAATGTGTCCTTATCGAAATGAATTATCTCCAAAAATGCTGCAGAAATCATTTTGTCGGACGTTGGGCTCGAACCTGCGTCGTCTACAAAAGTTCAGAGTTTTAAACTGGTGCTTTAGACCACTCTGCTAACCAGACCTGCTCTGCATTTCCTCTAAATGGATGATCTAGTAAATTTAACTTCACCCATACGCAAATGCGTGAATTTTTGAGTCTGGTCTTACAGAATCAAGTTTACGTTTTAATAAATATGAAATGAAAAAAGACGAATGTTAGCGAATCATTCGCTTTTAAATTAAAAGTACTAATTTCCCAAATATTTATTTGAAGCATTTAGTTACATGTTCAAACACATATATCATATATTTTTATATTCTAAAAGTTTAAACCAATAGTTGATACAAGGCTTTTTATTTTGGAGTAAAACGCAGAATATGAAGAATTTAATTACGTGTAAAATAAGTTTAAGAATTAAAGTGTATAATTAATTCTTAAGCGTTAAATATAAAGGTCATGTTTTTAATTTTTAAAATTACCTTAGTTAAAATAAACACTTGGGAACTCAATATAATAAGGAATTTTATAAAAAACATCCAAAATCAATGAATTATTAAAAAATTCCGAATTTATATCAGAAATTCTAAGTAGTCTTTTTTTGCTGAATTTGAACAGTTGAATTTTCGTTATTACAAAAAGTACAGATTCTTCTTTCAGAATTACGAGCATGTATTAGGAATTTCTGGATACAAATAAAATACACTAGTGTGCAAAACTTAAGCAACAATCATAAAATGCTAATTTTCAAGCACTCAAGTACACAAATAAAAAATATAATTCAAATAGGTTCTATCTCTTCATCGCAGCTAGTCGATGACATCTCCATCAAGTCACACATGTCACAAGTGTCAAAATCACTAAGGTGAAACAAAATATAGGATCTTTCATTCGTTGCTTTAATAATCTCAGATAATCGCCATATGGTGACTCCTTTGAAAAGTCACTGTGACTGTCGCTTTGTGATGAGTCACGAGGTGACATTAAGTCACCTTGAGATTCTCATGTGACTGTCTTTTGAAGACTCAATTCTGAAGTCGTCGTGGAAATTTAATATGATGAGTCCCCAAATAATGTTACAATGAAATCACATGGTGACTTTCAAATGATCGAGACACTACTGTGAAGTCACTATTGAGTTCATTTGTGAAACGTCAACAGATGATTTCCTTTTCTGCCACTTGGGAATTCGTCAAAAAACAGCTATCATGACGACTTTACAATGGAGTCTCCAAAAGACGGTCACACGAGAGTCACAAGGTAACTTCATTGTAAAAGTCACCTGGCGACCCGTCAAAAATCAGCAGTCAATTGTTGCTTAGTGTTTTTTTAGGTTAATTACTTTATGATAAAATAAAAAAAAAGATCTATTAAAGTGGGAAAAAAATGAAAGAAATTGCATTAATTATCACAAGTTATACAACTAATAAACGACAGATTAATCGTATTATGAAAATTCGCATTACAATTCTTTTAAATATTTTTTTTGCGAAAGTTAGATTTAAATTTTAACCCGGGAGAACTCGCTGCATGAGATTTTCTCTCACCGTCGTTCTTTTTTTAAGACTCTTATTTAAACCATTTTTCATTTTAATTAAAATTTCAAAATGCTATTTCAGTTATTTTACCTCTTTTATGAATAAAAATACTAAGCCAAGCAAAAAAAGTTGATATTAAGTGAGTGTAAAGTAAAAGAAAAGCGACTGGAAACCGTGAGACAAATTCTCACTAGCGAGTTCTCCCGGGTAAAAAAGAAAAAAATTCCAATGTGTATTTACTTATATTTTGCATTCATGACATAAAAAAATGTAATGTTAATAGTGAAACATTTTTTTAAGTTATAGTTCTTATCATTTTCAATTATTATTTTTAAAAATATATCTTCTTTTTTTGAATAAAATTACAAAGTGTGAAATATGGGATTTAAAATGTATTCTAATTTAATTCTGTTTGAAATATGTATACTCTCGCCACAATCATTATGTTTTTTAAAGCGTCTCTTTCCGTATTTATAAAATATTATTCGATATTATTCATTCTCATTCTATTGTGTGGAAAATCTGATTTACAACTTATGATGATTGCGTAATTAATAGGTGTCGCCCAAACTAATATTTAATGAAAAACCGATTTTAAATATTTTTCTTACAATTTTCCTTACAAGCTTCATAGGAAATTCAAGTGCTCGAGAGAGACAAGAGTACTTACTAAATATATATTCTCACATTTAGAGTTAATGTATTTGTTAGAAATATAATAACGTATAATTTTATTTCCATTGTATTAAATGACATTTTAATGTAGATATTATAATAGAAACTATGCCTCCATTTGCATTTTAATATTTTATGTAATTATGTGTGTTTTGCACTTTTATCATATTTTGTTCCAATTCTGTTTGGTATTTGCTTAAGACAATTTTACTTTAAAATAGAACATTTTTATTTATAAGTTGCATTTTCATTATTTTTTTTATATAAATTTCTGGTTTCTAATGGATTTACACTTCTTGAAATGTCTTAAATGCAACTTAGATATTTTTGAGGAAATATCTGCCGTCTATTTTATGTGTTTGAAATTCTGTGGGCATTAAAAGAGTATCAATTGTACGACATATCTTTAAACTATATATTCATCCATACGTTAAGTTGTTTTGTTACACAATCAACTAACTTTAGAAAAATATTATGTCATAACTTCTACAAAAGGAGCTTTTTCGTCATTATTGACTTTTTACTGACTTCTTATTATATTGCATTCAACCTTATAATTTATGGCATATGCATTTAATTTTTAAGGACATTTTTGTTTTTGTATTGCATTTTTATTTTTACGTTTTCTTATGTTAAAGTGTACCTCTCTCGTCATTCGTAAAGACTTAACACAGTGTCTTTTTCCTGCCATTTTTGAAGGAAAAAGTAACTGTGTCAATATTTAAAAGCTGAATAAAAATCTAAAAAAATATGCCGTGAGAAAAACGCATTATAAAAGAATGAAACTCAAATTACATGAATATCTTTTTTTTTAAATAATAATTTGTTTTTGAAGAATATTTTTATATATTGATATAATTCACTCTGTTACTTACCGAAGTATTAAATGAAAAATGCAATGAAATGTCAATATTCTTCTCATACATAAAAAATACCATTAATGTTTTTTGAAGCGGAATAATTTGCTTGTTTAATTTAGCTACCTGTTATTTCAGAGTACTTAATTAAAAAGTGAAGAGTTCCTTTATCTCGTTTATTTTTTTAATAATGACAATCATCTATTATCAGGAAAATATTAGCATTCTAGGTATTCAATGGCTTTCAAGATAATTCTTATTTTAAAGCGCTTAATTATTAGAAGTAGCTTTTGAATTTGCACTCTTGAATGAAGTGAAAAAAAGTTACTTCTTCAATTAAAATTTTTATTGCATGATTCCGAAACAATATATAAATTACTATATTTAAAATTGTAAACATGTATATGTATATAAACTTTTATTTTTTAATGGCATTATTTTAGATTTGGTTTTAAAACTTTTAGATAACTAAACGGATATATACTCCCTATCGGCTGTTGTTCCAGGTAGCTCAGTAGGTATAGCGTTGATAATTTAAATCAAAAGGTCGTGAGTTTGATTTTAAAAACCATGTAATTATATGTGGTTTTATATCTACTATTCTGCAAAGAGTTAAGATAGTCATGTGAGGTCATTTCAGATGTGTTTATTTCATTTGTTTACGAAATATCATCTTTGAAAAAAAATGTATTTTTTCATGAAAATTTTTAAAATATTAAAATTTAATTATTTTACATAATATAGTAATTCACATTTTTTCGGTCTTTTGTAATACTTTTTTTTGTTAGAAAATTTATAATTTTTATGTAATTTCATGATGTTAACCATGGACGTTACGAATCCTTAGAATCACGAAACTCAAAAGAATGAAGTGCATTTAACTTTAACGTATAAACGATAGAAATGCATACTTTCTTCTTAGAAACTTGTTCCTGCAGAAATCCTTCTTTCTTTTCGAATCGAAATGAAGTATTTATTAATTCTATTTATGTGAGTGTGTATGTTTGCAACGCTTTTCCCTTGATACAACTTTTACGCCACTTTATCGCGTAACATTGAAGATGTAATGCACTAAAATGTCGGCATAAAAATGGAGTGAACTTTTATTTACACAGGAACGATGGTGAATTATTTATGATTTTATCTTGCATTTTTATGTTTAAACACCAATAGATTAAATCTAACTATTTTATTAAAGTAGTATGCTTATAAATAATACATGTATATCACGTAGATTTGATAGTTTTTAAAGTATCATGGCAGTTTTTATGTGAGTGAGCTTCAAATATTTATGGTAAAACAGAAGCATAGGGTAGAAATCATCATTTTAAGTATTAACATTTTTCTGTTATTTGAAGAAAAAAAATAATAATGTATATACGCTTTTTGTTTTACTTTTCTAGAAAACATGCATTGGTAACGTCAAAGATATACAGGATAATAAAATCATACTGGATTGAGGAAAATTCACATGATACGCTGTACATTATAGGTATATAAAAAAATACCTTATAAGCAACCGGAAATCGATATACTCTAAGTAATGCAGACTAATTACAGTAACATTCAGCGCATATAACAATCAACAGTCATATGCGCAAAGACTGGTGGAATTTTGCTTTTATGCAAAGGATGAGTCAAAAGGCGGATTGGAGGGGTAGGTTTGTTGACAAATACAGTTACACATGTTTCCAAAAATTAAGGAAAAACAACAAAAGTGGGGATTACTAAAAATGTAACGAGTAGATTTTAATAATACTGAGCCAAAATGTACAACATATAGTAAGGTATAAAATAGCATTGAAATAAATTACCAGGCGATTGTGGTGTTTAAGAAATTAACACAACTATAATATAAACAAAATAAATGAGTCAGTTTGGTATAGTAAAAGTACCTTTAATATGGAGTATGATCACCCCTGGAAGCGATGTGTGATATTGTCAATTATGCGATCGATAAGTTCGCTGGGAAGTGTGACCTATTGCTCATGTAAAGCAGTTGTAAGCGTGGCAATGGTCTGAGGAGGGGGTATTGAGAGCCACGGCACATCTTCCTAAGGCATCCCAAACATGCTCGATGGGATACAAGTTCAGTTATCGAGATGGCCATTCCATGCACTGAATTGTTTGGTGCTGCGCGGTCTAGCGTTATCGTCCTGTAACAGGAAATAATTAACTATTGCACCGGCATAAGGGCGCACATAATCATCAAGAATGTCATCTCTATAGACGTAAGCATTCACAGCTCTACGTGGAAAGACATGGAAGTCTGTACGTCCACCCCAAAGAGATACCATTCCACAAACATACACTGTCTCTTCCATATGAATCTCTTTTACGAATGTTTGATGCATGATAGCGTGTTCCATGTTCTCTCCAAATCAAAAAACGCTTACTGTCTTCTTGAAGGTTGAACTGGAACTCATCCGTAAAGAGAACACGCCTCCATTGATCAGCTGTCTAGTGGACATGTTGACGTGCCCCCTTAAGCGTCCCCTTCGGGGACGTGAGGTGAGCGGTGCACAAATGGCTGGTCGCATCGCATAACGGCGACCTTCATGAAGCTTTCTACACAATGTAAACTTTCATACCAACCTTCCAGTGGCTGCAGAAAGGGAGAATTTAAGATGAGAGGATGTTGCTGTTCTATTCCTTCATGCACATAACCACAAATATCGTCCTCGATGTTTGTCGTAGCTTTTGCCCGTCCCTGGCTGAACCTTCTGGAGGCTGAACCAGTCGTTTGAAATTGTTTCCAAAGCCTATTAATAACAGAAAGACTCAGATTTAGCCACCTGGCAATCTTTGTCTGACTTTGACCTACCTCAATCTTCCAATAGCTCTATATTGCAGTTATGCGGACAAATGATACCTCGAGGTCATACTAATGAATTGGCTATCTCAGTTATCTTATATCATAATCACAGGCTACCCCAGCAGCCGTACTCTCTAGCATGCATTTTATGCTCCTCACAGATGACGCAATCCGATTGCAGCGCCACTAATTTGCATTTTGTAATTTTATTCAGTATCTTTTAGTTAACAAAATATGCAAATTCCATACGGATAGGTTAATTTTTGAATGAGTTATCGTTCTTTTTGTGATTTTTCCTTAATTTTTGGAAGAAACCAGTGTACATGAAAATACAGGGACTACTAGGATTTTATGCAAAAGAAAACTGACAATATGAAAAAATGTTATCAGAAATGTAAAAAGGAGTATAAGATTTAAAAAAATTTGACAATGGGCTTATGCTCAAGTCGTTACTGCAACATATATATATATATATACTGGGTGTCCCAAAAAGGACTGACTGATATTAAAATTCAATAACTTGCAAACGGTGACAGATATTTAAAAAATTGTTGCAGGAGGGTTATGCATAAGGTCAAAAGTTTTACATGATTTTCAATTTTAGTTCGAATTACAAACAATAGATGGCGCTGCGATCAACAGACGCTGAATTCAGGCTCGATTTTTGGTACTCCGTGGCCCGGATAATACATTTCCATCTACTTTTTCAGCATGGAACAAGAGAAAGGACCAGAAATCGAGCCTGTATTTAGCGACTATTGCTTACAGCGCCATCTATTGTTTGTAATTCGAACTAAAATCGAAAATCACTGTAATAAAACTTTTGACCTTATGAATAACCCTCCTGCAAGAATTTTTTAAATATCTGTCACCGTTTGCAAGTTATTGAACTTTAAATTCAGTCAGTCCTTTTTGGGACACCCGGTATATATATATATATATATATATATATTTTTTTTTAATTGATGTGGCTAATACTGGTGTATTTCGAATATAACTGTGAAACCCATTCATGTTAAAATGTATCCCTTTAAACGCATTTCTATGGAGTACCAACAAATTCTTTTAGAGTATCAGATTGGGTGTTGTTTAATGTAGTTTCATCTTTAAAAATCTTGAGCATGATTCGAATAAAAAAAAATATTGATGTATTCTATTTTATTTGGATTAAAATACATTATCCAAATTTTTACAGCATGTTAAGCCAAATAATAATTAATGCATAACAGCTGGCTTAGAATTAGTTATTTGAAAAATCAATTATATTTTATCTATGCTTTTGAACACATTTACGTAATATATAAATTTAAATTTTATATTAATAAGAAATCACATGACGCAACCAAAATATAAAAAAATGGCATACCATTTCCAAAGTAATTACCTGTTATGAATTTCTGCTCATTTTTATTTCCAAAAAGTAACGGCACTACTATTTTAATTTATAAAATTTCTATGAAATATTTAAATCATAGAATTCATAGTCACCATTTTTATTCGTATAATTTGCAAGGCAATGTGAGGTGAAAAATGCTATAAGATTTTTTCCCTAGAAGTAAACGTACTCTGCGTATCCCAAGAGGAAATTAAGACTAGAAAACAAGAATTCTGCTTTTTTTCAGAATTTAGTGTTGCCCCCGATGAAAAACAAAATATGTATATATAAATAGTACAAAACCTATTTCAATTTTAACGGTTCAGAAAACGGTTTTATTTTCGGTAAAATGACGTCATTCGCATCCGCTTAAGAATTCCACATTTAAGATCCGCTCTTAAACATCTACTGTAAAGTATGCATAGGACGTCACTATCGCGAAATAATACACAAATGCAGCAAGAAGATGCCATCATTAAAGAAACTCGACAAAAAAAAGCTGTCTAAGGATTCATAAGCCTTCATTTGTTTGTAACATTAATACAGATACTTAAAATTAAATATAGGTTATAATAGCTCCATGTTTTAACAGAAATCATTCGTTTATATTTTTTCAAAATAGCACGTATTTTAATTACATTTTCTGTCAGTTGTTATGAAAAAATGGCAACAAAAATATATAATTAATATTTTACAACTATCTTTCCTTTATTTTCTATAGAAATGGAGTACCTCCGTTGCCAATATTAAGCAAATGGCTCAAAAAATAAAAAAATAATAATATTTCAATAATAATTGGAGATTCAGTTTTCAAATAAATTGCATTTAAAGGTACTTTTTTTCCAATACGACGGTATAAAAATTGAAATTGTGTGATGCTTAGAAGTTTAAAAATTTTCTGTAGAGTATTTAATCGTATTGCTTTGATTTAAGGCTGGCTTCTGTAAGGTAATGTTATTTTTTGGAGACGATACAAAATGAGCTGGGAGAAAGAAATAGCATACCGTAACGGGAGCTAATAACTCTTTTAACTGCTTTAGAAGAACTTTTTTGATGTTTTCAAACACCAAGATTGTTATCAGTTGAAACTATTCGCCTAGATAGGAGATATGCGTATAAATTCTTTAGAGTTATCTTTGAAAGCACACAATTGACATTTAAATGTATTTCTTTCCATTAATAATTTTGAAGAAAAACTTGAATAATGAAAATTCTATCGTTAGAATCGTTTGAATAAATTTAAAATAAAATTAATTGCAATGTCAACGGATTTTATATAATTAATTACTATAACAAAGAGAAGCAGTCATGCTTTTTCTACTTTGCTAGGTGCAGTTTTTTGTTTGGTTTAGTATGGAATAAATGCTTCATTCTCCCTTACTTTTTTTTTTTCAAAATGGCTCATTTTTTGCTTTTTTCGTCACCAATTGTTTTAAACTTTAAATATGCCATAAACCATTTTCTGTTTGGCGATGATTATTTACATGACAAACATAACGTGAAAATGCAGAAAAAAATCTTAAGTTAGACTAATAATTTTTAAAAAGAAAGCTATAATTTATTGCACGATATAACATCATTTTCAATGAATAAAATCACTTTCACTTCTGAAATATTTAAATAAAAATACAGGTAAATAGTGTACAAAATATGTTTCTTTGGATATGAAAATCTAAATTGAAATTTTACTCTTACGAAATGAAAATTGCCAGGGTAGGTGGTTAACTTAATATTAAATACTATTTCACTTGGTCAAATTATCTCACGTTTTATGTATGAAATTATGCGAATTTTTATTTTTTAACCTTTATTTTAAAGCTAATATTGTCAAAAATATGGGGTACAGGAATTATATGAGAGCGTAAATTATGTTAGTAAATATAGTGTTTATATCATGAATTTTTAATGTTTGATGGTATAATTTTTTTATGGAATTGTATGATAGCGTTCTATTGAGCTTTCGTTGACGGATCCACATTTGGGATAAATCTGAAATATAAATCAGCATTATTTTAATTCAGCATTATTAAAATATAAGTTACAAAACGAATATATCTTAATTTGTTTCTGCAACGCATGACATATATTTCATTATTCAGTCTATTTTTCATTCATATTTGATATTGGCGTTGACAGTTAAGTCTTCCTGAAATTTCGATAAAATTATATTTATTAAACACAATCTTGAGCATTTCAGCAGCGATTTTTGTAGTGTCTTTCCTGGTAAAAAGTAGACTGAAGGAGAAACCGTGATATGAAAGAAAGGAAAACATATTTATAATAAAGCGCATCGTAAACATAATAAACATGCATCTGCGTGCCCAGCTGCGGAGATGGTGTTAATATATATTAAAATGTGAATGTGTATATGTTCATAGATTAATACACGTATATATATTTCAGTCAAACCTTACCTAGTAGCCGCCAGCTGTATATTCCCAATACAGAACTTCTTCTCAATCTCTGCCGAATGTCGCGTTGAGGGTTCGTCCCTGGCAGAGCCGATATGGTCGTAGACCATAGCTTATAATTACTATTTTTTCTCAGCTCCGGCTGAATATGTAACTTTTTCTTTGTATTTTTTTTGCAAACCTTAATAAAGGTGACCGGTTGGGATACTATGCTCTACAGACTAGCTCCTGGTCTGAGCAGTCCCTCTTAGGCTATCAATTCAATACATTTAACATTTTATATTATTTATTCAACGTCCGGCGAAGTAGGATGAATAATTCTTTTACAGATTTATTTTTTATGTATGTGGACGCTTAAATGTTTCAGCGGAAAGACTACATTTGACAGTTTTTAATTAATTTATTTTTAGAATGCGTTGGTGTCTGGTGATAGTCTGATATCAATCTCATTATCACGTTAAGAATGGAAGTTGGTCACTCTGACTATTTTCTTATTTTCTTTTTAATTTGTAGGCTGTAACTTTCATAAAAATTTCTAGACATCACGAAATTTGAATATGTTTTTACAAGACTGTTCAACAAGAAAAAAAGTGACAACTCCCTACTAACTCTGGCAAAAACATGGTATAAAACGTCATTGGTACTTTTTTATGAAAAATCTGATTAAGGTTTGATGAGTTTTTTTCGTCAGTCAGCAATGACAATGGTACATTAAATTAGTTATCACAATATAAATATTGAATGGAACAACAAAAAAAAGTCTCCAGCTGACAAACAGTCATTGTCCCACCAAACATTTACACCGCTATATGTACTTGAGTTCGTTATTCACACAATTTATACAGACAAATATAAATCAATTTTAATTTCTTTTCAAACAGTAGTGATTGTGTGTGTAATTATATTGTAAATGATTTTATAATTGCATAATTTTTGTTCAAAAGAATATGTTATTTTTTTTCATCGTCTTTTCACCACATTCAAAGAGAGCTGTTATCTAGAATTAAGTAAATATTAATCCCTTCGCGACGAGCGTCAAGTGCGCTTTTTAAAATTTTTAGTCATCAGTATTTTTCTATTATCGCTTCTATTTTATTTAATCACTGACTTGTCGTGCAAAATATATGAATAATGTAACAATTAAATAACGGAAAAAACTGCTGTTTTAAAATACTCGCGTTGCAATTCAAACTAGCATTTTGTGTTTGTTACTAGACACATATACATGTCAATCGCCGTGAAGGTGTTCACTTAAGTGTTGCAATATTAATGAAAGTTTACGTTTATTTTTAAATTTAATTTTAAATAATAAAAATTTCCAATGTCCTTCCATGATGCATGTACCGGGGAAAAACGGGTACCTTACCTATTTATTCAGATAAAAAATGTTCTTAGTTAAAAAAAAAAATAAATAAATAACTATATATCCTTTATTTTAGTAAAAATTATTTTTAATTCGGAAAATATGATAATTTTCCTACCCTTAAATATGCGTCTCGCATATTTAACGCCAATCATTGGAAGTAGGTAATACTTTAAGAACAAATCATTTAACTAAATAATTTTCGAGATTCTTCATATAAGTATTTTCTGACAGAAATAATGATTTTATGTAGATGGCTGCAATAGGTAGCTTTCCTGTAATTAAGCTACCTAAAATTAAAATGAATTGACTTTTAAAAAGCATCTATTCCAGACTGCCACAAATTCTCTATCTTGTGATCAGATAATACAAAATGTTTTGCAGCATCTTAACCATAGGAAGAACTTCCAACTCCTTAAATAAAACCATGACCCCTAGTTCCTGACGTTCTCAAACCAGAGTGAATGAAACCTGTTAATTAATTAGCATCGCATATTTCAAGAAAAATGTGTGTTCAGATTTATTTTTATATTCAGCGTGGAAATTAATTTTTAGTTACGTTATATAGTATATCAATAATATACTGTGGACAAATGTACAATGCAAACTCTGACAAAACATATCGCCTTATTTTTGGCAGAAATAAAGACTTCGAAATAAAAGCTATTAAAACAAAAAACATTTTTCACTAAGCTCAACGGAGATGTACAGCTGCTGTAAACAAACTAATTATTTGCAATTAAATTTATTTGTAAACAAATCGAAGCCATTGGCAGAACAAGTGTTTAATAGTGAACATATATTTTTAAAGCGAAGCCTTTAGATCAGTTACATAAAATAAAATAAAATATCATTTGAAATTACATTTTTTCCACCTTCTAAACATTTTAATAATCTCGTTTAACTCGAGCATTCTGACATAAATTTTTTTGTCTTCCCTCCTGTTATACGCTTTTTTACGAGGGACTAACAGATTATAACATGAATTCATTTTGAAAGTATTTATCGTGAAAAAACGGGTGGCAAAATGCCATAATGCTAGCATATTTTATAGGACACTGAATCTAAAATTTTATTATTTAATAAAACGATTGTGCTTAATATATTTAACACCAATAAATTTTAGAGATTTTTTGCTTTTTAAATAACATTTTTTTTTTTTTTTATGATGGGAGGCTAGTCGAATCCAGTCATTAGAAACGTATCAAGAAACTTCTGCTATTAAAGCAGTCGAAATATGTAAATTAAAGTGTGTTTTGTTACTTATTGTTCCTCTGTGCGATGCATGCTATTGATTCTTGATTATCTCTTTCGTAAACTGTAGAAACTAAAGTCTCTCAGTACCGTGTACTTTAAAAGGAATTTGAAGAGAAAGGAAAACGACGTTTCCTTTTGAAATATATTTATCCTTCACTTCCATCTGTGCAGCTGTTTTATTCATGGTCATGGTCGCTGAGTTACTTATACTACGAGCTTCATGGAGTCAAGTCGTTTCCAATTGTAGCTGTCGAGTTTAAGTATATATTCATATTTATGGAAAATATTCATAGATCAATAGGAAATCACTAGTTTTGTCAGATAAAGTGGAGACTGCCCTTACTAAAACTTCTTATAGAATTCTGTTAAAAATTATGGAACACTTATTACCATATTTCAACTTTATTTCTTTTGTGACTTGCGATCCCAATTATTATACGCGTATAAAAGTCATATATATTTACGATGATTCTCAACTGTGCGAATTAGAATACCGACACCATTTCGAAACTTAGAAAAACAAATTTAAAAATAAAAAAGTTTCCGTTTAAATAAAGAAATTATTTATTTAACTGTTTCCTTTTGATTGTTTGATGTACTTATTTATTTTGTTAATAGTGGTGGCTCAATTAATTGCAGCTTCAAATGAGCTTCACATCGTAAATCGCATTAAGATACATTTTAGATTTCTGTTAAACTTTGTTACCCTAATAGCATTGGATGCGGGGTGATAAACATAAATGTATATTAATATAGTCTTAAAAAATATTTAAAAGTGAAATAAATCATTATTTGTTAAACTTGAAACATAGTTCTTTGAATATTTTTATACTCCAGATTAAAATATACTAATGAAAATTAAAATGGTGTTAACGTGAATAAAATTTATTAAATCAGATGGAAAATTTTATAAAATTAACAACAAATTAATGGAAGATCAAAAAATTAAACAACAAATTAATGAATCGTAAACAAACAAATTAATTAACCATCTGATAAATTAGTAGTTCGACTGGTATATTACACGTTAACAATTGAATGGCTATATATTATAATTAAATTATAACTACATTAAATCTATAGTGTAGACTGTAAAAAAAAAATATATATATATATATATATGTATATGTAGTTCTACAGGTGTAAAATTACATGCTTACTAAAATTTCATCTGTAACTGTACATAAAAGCTGCAAATCTGCAAAACTAATTTTTTTTTCAGCTACAGAAATCTGTAACTTTACAAATGGATCTGCTAAAATTACTGCAATTTTACTAAAATTATACATCTAACCCTGAGTGCAGTTACATGAAAAGTTCTAGGCATCCCAGTTTCCCAAAAAAATCTTAGTAACCTTACAGATTTTTTGATTTTCGGCGCAAAAGTGTATCTGTTACATGGATTTTTGTTGTTGCCGTTACATAAAAAATTCTAGGAATCCCAGGTTCCTAGAAAAACTTTAGAAAAACTTTATAGATTATTTTTTACTGTGTATTACTATATAAAACTCATGTATTATAAAATTATTTTTTTTATTTAAATTAATAGGTAGAAACATTTAGTGCACATGAAATTTAAAAGGCCAAAAACATTTTTTTTTATATAAAATACAAACGAAAAATGTATAGAATTATTAGTTTATAGAACCTCTATAAGTTTTATAGTACTCTATAGAAAAAATGTTGTAATGTAAAAAATTCTACAGAACTTCTAAGATTTCTATTAAAACATTTTCATTAAAAAAAGCATACTAACAGAACTCTTTAAAACTGTATGGGAGAGTAGCCGAAATTGGACTACTTCACTTATTTTCAGGTGTACCTCATTTAATTTTTGGAATATCTGCAAAACATCATTACACGGGCTCAATCTACTCATATACTAACTAAATAAATCTTTAAATCAATTTCTTTATGAAAATCTTAAATTTTATTTTAATTTGAAAAATTTGTCAAAAGTGGTCCAAATTCAGAAAATGGTCGCCTATGTTGGACCCCCAGTCTGTTGAATTGGACCAAACAATATCAGGTTGTTTTAATGACTAAGGAATGTAACAAATTTTATTGAAAATAAGTTTGCGATTAATGAAACAATCAAACAAAATAACAGCAATGAAATATAACTAAATCAAATATCTGAAAATAAGAGTAATTGTTTTAAATCAAAATGTATTCAAAATATAAATCAAAGTTATCAGTAATTAAGAATAGAAATTACGGGACTAATTGTAAATTACTTGACTATCATGTAAGGAGTGATGCAAAGCTTACACGTGAATTTCGCTTATTGATTTTTTTTTTTTCCAGCGCTCACAACATGGAACCGTATTTGGCAATCTGAACACTGAATCATTTCGGCTATTTTGTTTTTCTTGTAAATTAGGCAAAATCAATCATCAGTGTCTAATTTTTTCTTTTTAGATTATGAGTTATTAGATTTTTTTTGCAGCATACATTTTCTTTACATTATGTTTGCAGTTCTTCCTTTCCATCATTTTATTGATAGTTGCATTCGCCTATTTTTTTTAAAATGATGTTCCAATAGCTTTTGTGCTGTGATAGCTTCCTTTTTGTCTTCTTTTTTTTTTTTTCATTTCAAGGTTTATTTTATATGGCGAAGATGTTAGCACAACTGTTTTTTGGCTCCCTCTGTATTTTGATTTAACGGAATTTTTCAAGGGAGTAACATTCTAATGATTTTTGGGCTTTTGGGGAGGATTTGTTGCTGCAGCCTTCTTGCAGATCAATTTATTCACAACTTACTCTCTCATTTTTGTTTCCTATATCTTTAACAGCTTATGCTGTCACGGATGTTTTTCTTCCAAAAGTCTGCCTGTGTCCTTTTCAACATTTTCAACATTATATTAAAAAAGTTTCTAAAAAATACCCTCTATTGAAAAATAAGTTACGATTAATCAAACCCTTCCCAACCAACCATCAAATTGTTGGATGTGGCATTTAAATTATATTTGCAACTATTTACAATGGTTTTTTTTATAGAGTAACTTGTACCTCGAGTGTACAACGTTTTCTACCGAAATCTTCCTCACCAAGTGGCACCAAAACAGACTGAAACCCCGCACGCTTCTGAAGATCAGGCTGATGAGCCTCTCGTGCTTATAAAACAGATGAGGATGAGATAACGTAGATGTGTTGTTCCCATGTTATCACTGGAAGAGTATTGTTCCATATTTTAAAACTGTTTCGCGTCTTTTTTTAATTTTTAGAATTTCTTTCTTATACGTTAAATAAATGCATTTTAACGGTTAAAAAATTTAAAAAATTCAATCTTTCAAAACTTATAATAAATCTTTAAAACTTACAGTAGAACAAAATTTCGTTCTTTCATTCATTTGTATGGGGGCGAGACTCCATACTTAACTCACAACTCACTTTTAGGACGAACACTGACATTTATTGAGACGAATACATACAGAAAAAATACAGATATAAACACGCTTCTCGTTCTTTAATTACTTAAAGGCATAAACGTCGTTGAATACTTCTATGATTTTCTTACGTCGTGTAAATATTCAATCTTATTTCATCGAAATATCTTCTGTTCTTTAATAAAAAAAACCTTCCGTCGTAGAACTCATTTCGTTCTCTTTACCTCTTCCGTATCTTCACTTCACACAGCTTCGTAAAAGCTCGTTTCCTTTTTAATCTCGAAGCGGAAAATACGGGAGACACTCAGTCGAATGCAGGCGCTGCTTGCGAAATCTCCACAAGCGGCCGTCCTGACATCTGGAGCTGCCGCAGCGACATGTGGTAAAATAGAATCTGAAAAAACAAAAAACGAAAACCAGTAACTGTTCTTAGGGGAAAAGAAAAAAAATTAATCTGCACATCATAGTTGAAGTAGCGTAACATCATATAGGGATTTCTTTGAAAGCAGTGACTTGTAAAATGTTTATAGGACACAGAAAGAAAAGATTTAAATTTTTTTTTTTTTTTTTTTTTTTTTTTTTTAAGTTTCAGTTTTCGTCAGGCCAAGGTTTCATGTATTCAGCACAGGAGCTAGTATTTATCGGTCCTTCAGTTGATGAGATTTTCGTTACGTCGTAGGTGTCGTTAGACTTCACTTTGACTACTTTATACGGACCTAAGAATTTAGATTTCAACTTTAAACCTGGTCCTTGCTGGGTTCTCTTAATTGCTACAAGGTCACCAAGCTTGTACTTACGGGGTTTCTTACGTCGTAAATTATAGTGCTTGCGATTTTCTTGTTGAATTTCCAGAATATTCTTCTTGGCTTCTTTACGGAGCTCTTCTCTGTCTTTCATAAATTGTTCTTCGACTGCACTGTTTAAGAGGTCAATAATTTGTACATCTTCTTTCTGTTTCATTTTTGTACCAAATAATATTTCAAACGGTGTTCTCTTAATGCTTCTTTGGTAAGTTGAATTAATGACTTGTTGAACTTTAGGAACATGTTTAAACCATTTGATCGGTTCGTCTTTGGACATTTTAGAGATTACAGAAATTATGGTGGAATTAAGTCGCTCTACTTGACCATTGGCACGGGGAAGGCCAGTTGTAACTGTCTCGTGCTTTATATTTTTATCTTGACAATAATCAGCAAATTCTTTGCTTGTAAATGCAGGACATTTATCGCTAATGATAATGGAAGGATTGCCAAAAGTGTGACTTTGTTGTCGTAGTTTTGATATAACTTCGGTAGCAGAAGTACTTTTACATGGATACAACCAGACGAATTTAGTAAATGCGTCTATTAAAGACAAAATATGTTTATAATTTTTGTTGGTTGTTTCAAGAGGGCCTAAATGATCAATGTGGTAGGTTTGGAGAGGAGTCTCTTCTTTAGGTAAGGGATGTAATTCACCTTCTTGTTTGCCACGTTTGCGATTATACAAAAGGCATGTTACACAATTCGCTATAATTTTATCAATTTTATTTGACATATTAGGGATGAGAAATTCTTCGTTAAGGAGTTCTTCACAGCGTTTACGGCCAAAATGTCCTTTGTCATGAACGTGTTTAATGACATTTAGCTGCATTTCATCCGGCACAACTATCAGATCGATACCTTTATGATTTTTATAGAGAACGTTATTTTTAAGGAAATAGTTGTCATATGGCTTTGTTTTCAAAATTTCTTTGATGGCCTGTATATGTTCGTCAGTGTTCTGTGATTGTATGATTTTGGTAGTAAAACTATCTTGAATGACCATACATATTGGATTTCTACTTAAAGCGTCGACATGGCGCATGCGTGTACCTTGTCTGTGTTCGATTGTATAGTTATAGTCAGCTAACATTAAAGCCCATCGAGCAATCTTGGTGCAAATATCTTTTTTATTCATAGTAAGGGCGAATGCGTTGCAATCTGTGACTATCTTGAAAGGAATACCTAGAATGTAAACGCGAAATTTTTTAAGGGCTTCTATGACAGCTAAAACTTCTAATTCATAACTCGAATATTTACGTTCGGCATCTGTGGTTTTTTTGCTCATAAAATAGACAGGGTGAAATTGATTGTCAATAGAAGACTTTTGAAGGAGGACTGCTCCGTAACCGTCAATAGATGCATCACAGTGAACTTCTGTTTCGTTACTAGGGTTATAAATGCTTAAAACAGGACCTGAAGAAAGGATGTGTTTCAGCTGATTAAATGCATTTCGTTGCTGGTCGCCAAAGTGAAATTTAGTGTCCTTTCTAAGAAGATCTGTTAAAGGCTTAGCTATTAAAGAGTAATCTTGAATGAATTTACGAAAATATGAAGTTAATCCGACAAATGAATGTACATCTTTTATACTTTTAGGTTCTGGGAAATTAAGGACAGCTTTAGTTTTTAAGGGGGATGGGTGCAGTTGACCATTTTTAATGTGGTAACCCAAAAAATCAATTTCTCGTTGTAGAAAGTGGAATTTTTAAAGATTCAGTTCTAAACCATATTCGGATGCAGTTGTAAGGACGCGTTGTAATTTCTGGAGTCCTTCGACTTCGTTTTCAGCTGGTATTATGAAGTCATCCATATAGACAATAAGTACTTTTTCATTAATGAGGTCTCGAAAAACGTTATAAATATATCTTTGAAACACTAACGGTGCATCTCTAAGGCCATAATTCATATATAAGAATTCAAATTGACCAGAATGTGTTACGAAAGAAGTATATTTTCTACTATTTTCTTCTACTTCGACATGAAAAAAAGCATTTTTAAGGTCAAGAGTAGTAAATACTTTTGCAGAATGCAACTGATCAATAATGTCATCAATTACTGGGAGGGGAAAACGTTGTTTATGTGTTTTAGAATTTAACTTCCTATAGTCAATACACAATCGATATGAACCATCTTTCTTTTTTACTAGGACAATAGGTGATGAAAAATTACTAGTGCTTTTACGAATAATTCCTTTTTCGAGCCACTCAGAAATTTGTTTTTCGACGAAGTTTTTCTCTATTTGCGCCAAGCGCCTGGGAGGACAAGTAACAGGTTCTTCGTTTTCCAGATGAATTGATAATTTAACATCAGTTGTCTTTATTTTTTTAGGAGAATAATTTTGAATAAGTTCTGAAATTTTTGAACGTATTGTTTCATCGGTAATATGAGATAAATCAAGATTAAGATCGTCTAACACATGAGCAATATTAATCAAAAAATTATTGGACGTATCGTCATTTTTCTCGATTTTTTGCATCGAAATATTATTTCCAGAAATTGTTAAAATACTTTGTTGAATGATATCTGTACCAATAATAAGATCAAAAGATATGGAATAATCTGGGACTACATAAACATTAGTTGTATAATTAAAATCATCTATCATAATGTTCGTAGAGAAAAAACCTAGGGGTTTGATTATAGTATTTCCTAATCCAGTTAATGTGATAGTTGAATGTTCAAGGTTCGAAATTGTAGGGAGTTTGCGATAAATACTTTCCTTTAGTAAACTTCTTTCACTACCTGTGTCTACCAATGATGTAACATTTACAGACGAAATAATGACTTGTTTGGTCATGAAAGTGTTCGACGTGACAGTGGAAACATTGGAGGGTTCTGACTTAACTCTAGGCCTCCTTGGTTGATCACATTGAGCCGATTTATGGCCAAAATTTGAACAATTAAAACAACGAGGGCCTTTATCTTTATGTCTGCATTGGCTACTTTTATGATTCGACAAACCACAATTAAAGCAAAAAAGATCAGATTTTGGTCGAAAGGATTTGTCTTTCAGTGGCATTTCAGGTTTGACTTTACGAAATTTACTGTTCTCAAAGTCATGTCGAATTTTGTCATAAATTTTGAGCTTTTGCTTGAATTCTACAATGGATTGGCATCCATATAACATTGATTTTCTGAAAACCGGGTCGGGTATGCCGTTTATGATGCATTGCATTAATGCGGAATCCTCGATTTTACCACGCGAGCATATTTGTTTCATGATAAGAAAATATTCTTCTATTGATTCATTTTCTTGCAATTTTCGTTTATTTAATATATCATGTAACTCGGCAGAATTATAAGTGGTGCTAAATTCTGATATTAAGAGTTGTTTAAGTTTATCATATGAATTGATATGAAATTCTGTTTGTGCTAATAACTGGGCTTTTCCTCGTAATGATCTTTTACAAAATATGAATTTATGAAAGTCAGATAAATTAAACATATTAGTAACATCCTCAAAATTAGTAAACCATACCTGTATATCACTAAAAGAACTACCATCGAAAGGAGGTATTACACTTTCAATATCAGTAAAATTAATAGACGATTGCATAAAACTTTGAACTGGAAATTGCTGTTGTTTGTCAAAATTTGATAATTGAGTGTTATTACTTGAAATCATATTATTTGAAGGCAGTTCGGGTTCCGAGTCGGTGTCACTTTCATTTTGTATAATATTATTTTGTAGTAAGGTCAAGTCTGAAAGGTATGTCACTAATCGGGTTGCGAGATCGTTTAAAGATCCCTCATTATCAATACAAAGTAGATTGCACACTGTAATCAGATCATTTAATGAAAAATCAGTTTGAACTTTAGTTATTTTATTTTTGAATTCGGTGCTGTCGGTTTGAAAACCGAAACCAGTAAAATCACGTATTCTCTTCCTATTAGAGCGATCACCGTCAGCATCAAATAGGAATTTATGCAGCAATTTAATTTTATGCGTTCGTTCGTTTTTAAACGCAACTTCCAGTTCTGGTATTTCAACTAACTTCATAATAAAATAATAGCAATGAACTCACCGTTAGAAGAATATCCGGCTTGAATATGTAGGATGAATAACTCTAATTAATCATATTAGTGGGTTAACTGTCACTTCTGACACCAATTTATGGGGGCGAGACTCCATACTTAACTCACAACTCACTTTTAGGACGAACACTGACATTTATTGAGACGAATACATACAGAAAAAATACAGATATAAACACGCTTCTCGTTCTTTAATTACTTAAAGGCATAAACGTCGTTGAATACTTCTATGATTTTCTTACGTCGTGTAAATATTCAATCTTATTTCATCGAAATATCTTCTGTTCTTTAATAAAAAAAACCTTCCGTCGTAGAACTCATTTCGTTCTCTTTACCTCTTCCGTATCTTCACTTCACACAGCTTCGTAAAAGCTCGTTTCCTTTTTAATCTCGAAGCGGAAAATACGGGAGACACTCAATCGAATGCAGGCGCTGCTTGCGAAATCTCCACATTTGTATTAACATTGTCCATAATTTTTTCATCAATTCTTTTTTTTTCATAATTTTTTTATTTTTAAAACTTATATTAAAACAAGATTTTGTTCTTTAATTCATTTGTATCAACATTGTTCTTAAAACTTTTATAAATCCATTTTTTCATTTCATAATTTTTCATTTCTTGTGTATCGCTTGGAAGCCAAAGGGTACAAGTGCCGAATGATTATAAAGATTACTTAGTTATAAATTAAAAAATATATATAATCCACTTTTCTTTTCATAGTTATTAAAATAAGAGTTCATAGGCCACTAAGAAATCAGCAACAGTTTCCTAATTCAATTCAGTTAATTACTATTGATGTTCAACTTTGAACTCAATTTACTCGAAATCTAAATTTTGTCACTTGTATCCCTTGGCTTTTAGGGTCCTCATATATATATATATGTATATAGTAAATGTCAAATGTTATATATTTTTAGTTACAATTTTATACGCTATTTTAATTTTCAGATGTAAGTCTAATCATTAAGATCTTGAATTGTAATTCGTATTTCTAAAAATGTCGTGAATTTTGGTCAAGGAATTGTAGGAAATATGGGCCTGGAAAAGTCAGGGAATTTTGTTATTCAAATAGAGCATGAACCCTGATCATTCTGTGTCGTTGGTGAATTAATTGCATTTTATTTTATATGAAAATAAAAAGTTTTGGTCAGAGGCACAGATAGTCAACATGGGCCACACGTATAATTAATTAATAATTATGCATATTTATGTATGTATTAATTACTACCATTAGGACGTTTTCTGCCGAAATTCGGTTTCAGTTTCGGTCAATCCTTAGTTATGTTATACACAGACAGATTAATGTAACTGCAACTGACATAATTCAAGAGCTTTGTAAAAAAAAAAAAAAAAATACATTTTATAGTAAAGGCAGGGGCCCTTTCCAAGACTAGAGGCAATGCCTTTACAAGAATTAACTGTGATGCCAGAAAGAGATTAATTTCTCTTTTAGTTTATGAATTCACATAAAATTCTGACTGATGAGTAAAATTTAAATGAACTAGCCCAAAAATTTGCATAAAATTAATTATTGAATCGGCTATTTCAAAAAACGCATAAGTCAAGTTTTTTCCAAACATGAACCAGGAAAATTTATATGTTAATCATCGTTTTATTATTCATAAATTATATTCAATATCTATAAAGTCCAAATGCTATAATCAGCCCAAAAAAATCCATAAAAATTTTAATTTGTTTACTTGTGAATAATACAAGTTTTTTTTTTTTCTCTGAAAAGTTCTGATTCAGTGACTCATGTGGCTTTTGAAATGACCAATTCAATTCATCTCGTCTAGGCTATTTTAGATATTTTCCTTTAAACTACAATATTTCTGACAGTGAGATAAATAGGAAATTCTGTAAATGTTTTTAGGATCTGGTTAATTATTTAATTTCTATATATTCAAAATTAATTTTTTTAAATTATTAATTTAATTAAATCTTAAATATAATTTTTATTAAAATAAATAACTAATTATTAAATACTGAATTAATTACAGTAATTTGATCATTACTTAGGGTTTCCTTGTAATTTCGTACTGTAATCATAATTAGAGAAATTTTGCCCCTATTAAATTTATTTTGTTTCGCCACCAATGCTCCCCCCCCCCCCATCAAGATAAAATCCTGGGTGTGCCACTGTTTGAGGCTTAGCACATACAGGAAAATAACGCAATTATGTTTGCATTATGCAAACATAATTGCATTATTTGTCTATTTTCTTTATACTGTCTTTTTTTCAAGTAGATAAAAAACAAATACTGAAAATATAATCCTTTCTGAATTCAAATTTGATAAAAATTGAATATACAGAAACATTACATTTTGATTTTTGTTCTTGGTTATTTAATGTGTAAAAGAGGCTGATTTGAATTTGATCCACGCATGCTGTAATAACTGTTTAATTAAATGTTTTGCAGGTTGCAATGTTGTTAAATGCTGTTTGTGAATTTTGATACACGCATTCAAAAATAAGGTTCACCATCCGTGATCTAAAACTCACTCGTCTGTTCAAAAAATGCACTTGCTGCAGTCAAGTAATTTTATGCAGTTCCCTATTCTTACCTATGTTCTGTGTTCATAATTTTATAATTCCTCACAATCACTTTTCTTTTCAGATGCTGTTGGGGCTAAATTAGAATCCTTTGATGAAAACATAGTAGAAGACTGCATTAATTATTCTTAAAATATGACCTATTAAAAAATATATATTCTGAAACTGAAATAATTTTCTTGTAACTTTTTTCTTTATTTTTTAAATAAATGTTGATAGAAACTATGTTGTCTTTTTATACGTTCAGCCGAATAAAATTCTTTAATATTTTTTAAGTGTAAAATTTTTAATATCATTGAGATATGTAAATATATTTTCAAATTTCATTTAATTAGCTTTAAAAATATTCATTAGTGCTTTCATTAACACATTCTACTGTGGTATGTTTTTAATTGGTATTGAACAAACAACATTGCAATGCAGAAATAATATTCTAAAAAATAAAATTTAATAAATTTGTTGTTTTTTTTAAGAATTTTTTTTAACTACCTTGTAATCATAAAGCTCTTTATATTAATCATTCCTTGTTAGCTTGCATCTCGAGAGTAATTAATTATTTAAAAAAAAAAACCTATAAAATTTTGGTTTGAGAGTTAAAATTACATATTTCAATGATTCAGATAATTCAAAGATCTTTAGTTACAACGTTTCATTTGTTTATTTGTGCACATACTAAAATTATGTAAATGTACATAATTATAGGTAAGTACACAAAGGTTTTCTAAGAGAAAATACATGTTCATGATTTACTTTTTACTCTTTGTAGCTGCTAAAATGGAGATTTTTGTGATTTTTTCTTTTTAATACATTAATAATCAGAAGAGAAAAAAAATAATTAAACGAATATTCAGGCCTTTTCAACGATTTCTACAAAACAATATGTCGTTTTATTGAATAATTTCCAAGTTTCGAGTTTATTGCAGAGGATAAAGACAAAACAGTATTGTTTTCGGAGAAAAATTAAATATTTTTATAATAATTACTGAAGCAATTTGGAAAACATAAACTTGCAAAAAAAAAAAAAAAAAAAAAAAAAAAAAAAAAATGCTAATGTTTAAAATTGAAGATAGTGCTTGGATCCAAAATGAGTGCAATATTTCATAAAAGAGTGTATGTTATGTAAATTATTTATATTTTAAGTATTGTAAGTGACCTCAATGCACGAGTTTTCTTAAGTAGTTTTCTAAACTTTAGAAAACTCGTTTTCTAAAGTCGTTAGAAAGTAGTTTTCTAAAGTTTTAAAACTTCTTTTTTTTTAGATAATATTTTTGGAATTTTGGCTTGCAATAACCTTACTCTAAGTAAATTTACATGCATGTCTATAAAGATTTTATTATTCTTTTTAGCTCTGCAATAAAACCAAAAAAGGAGAGGTGTTATTTTTTAATGGAATATGATTCAGTTGTTTTTAATGTGAATAAAAAAATGTATGTAATTTATTTTTTTTTAAAGTTGCTAATTTTGGTAAATTATCAATGAAATTTTTATTTTATTTTTTTAATTGCATATTACATTTTAAAATAATCAGATTTTTCTTCTAGAAACCTGCCATTAAAAGATATGTTTTAAAATTTATTTACTATTTTATTGAATATACATTTTTTTTTAATTATGTAAGTGGAATACTACAGTTTTAATTCTTGAAAATTTATAAGATAAAAACACTTATCAATTAAATGCTGACATTTAATACAATGGGGTCACACAGCTCCACATTGGAAGTGTTAAGAAATGTAATTGAGCTTTAATTAAACAACATAACATGATTTTCTAGTTTTTTTTCCTGGTCCTAAGATGTGTCGTCAGATAGTAATTAGTGTTGTAAAGAGAGCAGGCTTTTTTTTTTTTTTGTTAACTAAAATTGTGCACACATGCTTATTTTAGAAGCCTTTTTTTCTCTCTTCTCTTATTTTAAGATATTTTTTATTTGAATTGAGATAGAAAAGCAGTAATTTCTAAAATAATAAGTTTTTGCTATCAACTTACCTAAAATTTGAAACTCATAATTTTTATCATTGCTTTTTTGCCCCTCTTTTCGTGAAAGAGACATGAGAACATAAAGATGGCTGGTAAACTTGCATGTCACTTATTTGGCCAACACTCTTTCCAAATAATAATCTTTTACAACATTTGAAATTAATTTTACAATGACTATTGTTTTTTGGACTTATTGGTTGCTTAAATGGGAATAATCTGATCTCAAAGATTGATTTCAGGTATTTCAAGTACAAATGTACCTGTAATAAATCTGAATGTATGTGAAGATAAAAAGAAAAAAAAATCATTTTATATAATATCAAAATATTGATACCCATCAAAATTTTTAACCTTTCTTAAAAAGTGACACACAAAAACAATCCAAACAAAGCTGCTATTTTCATGTTGAAAGTGAAGAATATGAGATTTTATTAATTGATTGTTTAAAATGACACATGTAGAAGAAAAAAAGATCATTAACTAATTAGCATGGTTTATAACAAATTTGTGTTGTTTGGGAAAATAAAACTGATATTAAGTTCTTTATATTAGTTTTGACACGGGATGTTTTGTTAATGCAGGTCTGCTTATTGCAGAAGCCATTTTTCAGATTTAATGCTAAATTTATTTTGTTTAGAGTATTAATTAATCATTCATATTTTTTTATTCAAACTGCAATAAAGGCTAATAATAAATACAATTAGCAATTAATAAAAACATGGAAGAAAAATTAGAAAAAAAACTATTACTTATGCTACTGAGACCATTACTTATACAGTACTATAATTTTTTTAGAAAGTACAATATTACATCTATAATTAAATGTTATGTCTAGAAAAGAAGAGTGAAACACATATTTAAAAGATGTTTTAAAATCTAGAACTCTGCTGAAAAAATGGATATAAAAAAAGTTCTAGAGATATTTTCAACAGCTTTTTCTTTTATACTTAATAATTCAAAAATTTAAAAAAAAACAGTGTTATTTTTTTTTTATTTATTTACTAAAAAGAAAAAAATATATTCTTAAAAAATAAATCAGGCTTAGTTAAAAGAAAAAATAGTATGGGAAAAACCAAGATTAATAAAAATAAATTAATCTGTCTTTCTATGGAACAGAAAATTGTTAAAAACTTTTTACAACAGGTTAGAAAAAAAATAATTTTGCTGTTTATAATTATATATATAAGAAAGTTTACCGAAAAAGGCAATTTTATATTAAGGCTGTTTGTCAATTTCCGAATTCCCTTCGCTAACGTTAAGTCTGGGCGTGTGATACATTTTATATTTAAAATATCTCCTCAGGAAATTAATATTTTAAATCTCTTTTCTGTGTACTCTTCTTAAAGGATGTCTCCCTTTTCCTTAGTAGTCAAAGTATAGCAAAAAATATATACATAATTTTATGTGAAGTGTTAAAACTTTGCTCGTAGTTCGTCATCTTTTAACACATAAAATATTAAATTATGCATAGATTTTAGAAAAATTTTAAGAACTGAGAAAAAAAATGAAACATCTTTTGACAAGAGTACAAAAAAGAAGTAGAAATATTAATTTCTTGAGGAGATATTTTAATATACGAGTGCGTTACACGCCCATAGACTTAACATTAGACAGGGGAATTCGGAAATTGATTAATAGGCTTAATGTTTCTGATTTTCCCTTATTTTAAAACGTTTTTTCTGGCATTAAAATGCCGTTGTAAAAAGTGCTATTAACAATACAATATTGCGGACTTATTCCTATTTTTAAACGTTTTCGCGGGATTAAAATGTCGTTGAAAAAATGGTAAAACTAACGACGGTATTGCAAATTTCATTGACGTTTTAAAAACGGTTGTTATTGCATTGAAAATGCAGGTACTTTTACCGTTGGAAAGTAATCAAATCAACTAGACATATTTTCGAATTTATAACGTTAAAGAATAACGTTTTTCCAACGATGTGTGTTGTCGTTTTTTCAACGATTTAAAAACGGAACTGTGCTACTTGGGTAGAAAATAGGGAGGACTGGTTTACATGTCTAAGTATGCATAGGCGCAACACAACGGATATTAAAATGTAGATCAATACTTTTTCGAATACACTATAGTAGAAAACTACAAAAATACTTTTCACGTATATGTACATAAAAATGAGATACGATACATACATTGTTTGTATGAATTACACTATACATGCTGGTCACATTGTTATAAGTGCATGTACCATGCACCAAAATTTTACACAGAAATAAATGTTTTAGAGTGTAGTTTAGTCAAAAGACGAATAACTTAACCATAACACCGGCAAACTAATCCCCCGATCATTTGTTATATATACAAATTTCAGTTTTGGCTGACTAAAATAAGACTTTGAAAAAATATGTGAGCCTTTGATCTTTGAAACTTTTTTTTTTTTTTTTTGAAAAGGGAAAAAAAATTAAAATACAAACAAATGTATACCATAATACTTCTCAAAAGAGAACTGTTAAAAAAGTTACATATTTTCTTTCTATTGCAGAAATATTAATAGAATTCTCATTATTTACAATTTAATAAAATATAGTTATGGTAAATATTACCATTCAACTAATTTATTAGTCCTCTTCTTTTATTTACACATTTAAATTATTAAATTACATTTTCATAATGATATAAAAAATTCAGAATTTTACAAATTAAATCCTCTTATAAAATAAATATTCCTGTTATTATTACTTAAAATTATATAAAATATATTTCCACTTTCTCTTTATTTAAATATTCATAAGTATATTTATGAAGTTTTCACTATTTTTCACAATCGATCCATTGAAGCAAAAAATAAACTTTTTTTGCTGGATAAAACTATTTGAAGTGTACTTTCATTTTCTTTTCATATTAATTAAATAAATGGAAATTTTAATATTGTTAATACATATTTATTAAATAGAATATTTTTTAACCATTTGGAAAAATGATTATTGTTCTCTGTCAGGGTAGGAAATCAAAAACATATCTGAGGCGTTTTATTGGTTGAATCCGCATTTTATTCGTTTTCTGATTGGTCTATACAGTAATCTGTATTTCCTTTTACTTTCAACAGAGATGGATACTTCTGTTGCCACTATGACAAAAAAGTAATAAAAACTACAAAAAAATAATAACTCAGAAACAAATTGAGATACAGCTTTCAAAAAAATTGCATTTAAAAGTACATTTTTTTCTCTATACGACGGTATAAAAAGTAATATTGTGGAATGTTTAGAAGTTTAAGAATGAAATTTCATCTAAAATTGGTCGATGGAAAAGTCTTTTCCCGAGCAGCCAATGAAATGCTTGGATAATACGTAAGTTTCAGGTGGATAATACGTAATAGTGTTATTACACGTAAAAATTGCAAGCGACAAAAATCGCCTGCGACTCGTCAGATTTTTTGAAACTTACGTATTCTCCATCTGAAACTTACGTATTATCCGATCATTTCATTGGCTGTTCAGGAAAAGGCTTTTCTATCGTCAGATTTCCAAGCATTTGATTGGCTGTTATTGGCGACTCGCCCCGTTTCAGGCGTCAAAGACGCGCCGACATAAAAAAGTTTCTTGCTTTCGAAGAGATTCCCCTGGAGCCTACTAAACTACCTGGAGCCTTTGACTAAACATAATTAAAGTTGCGTTTTAGGTTAAATTTTTGGAATACAATTATTCATTATGATTTGAGGAAAGTCATAAACGACTATCGCGTTTGTCTGCTTTTGGAAATTTCAGGCAAATTGTAAAATTGTTACGGCAGAAATAGCGAAGGTGAATTACTTTGTAGACTCTAAATTAAGTATAAGAATTATAACCTTTACCAAACAAACATAAAAAAATATTATGTTGTATAAGGTATATTCATGGAATTAGAATATTTTAGACTAGTAAAAAAATAAAATTGGTCATGTAAAAATTACATTCAAACATAATGCTATGTTAGTGCGTTATACAAAATACCGGGTAATGCAAAAGTCAGGGATAATTTTAAAAATTATTAATTTGTAAACCACCACAGATTAGAAAGATGGGGTTTGCTCCGAACGGTTGAAAAATGCCGGATTTTTATAACGAAAGCAAAAACGAACGCTTGACTATTTATATATTTAGTAAGATGTAGCTTGTAAATGATAAGTCATTAACACGTTCCAAGTAAGCTTTCAACTGTTCCATTGACATCCGTCATTCAGCAGCACAACTTTCAGACGAGGCACACAACCGTTCACAGCATTAATCAACTTATCTTTTGGTGTGCCATGTGCATACTGGCAGATAGTTATGAAATAGATAAGTCATTATGATGTGTTATAATGTTAGTACTGATGGCCGTTTTTTGCTGAAAAAATTGCTGTTAAGCATTCCTTTAAAGGCTTTTTGCTTTAATGCATTCCTTTAAATGTGCAATAAGACATACTTTTGTAGCAAATTTCAAGGATCTAAGCCATCCGGAACTGTCCTATAGGTTTTAAGAGGAAAACATTTAGGATACTACTTACTGGTTGAACTTGTTGGGTACTTTTGTTTCAGGAATACCGGTGTAAAGCTTATTAAATTAAAACTTATTTTAATATTAAAACTTTTTGCCAAACTCAATTAAAAATTGTATTAAATCAACGTTAAACAAAAATTTCATAAAAATAAAATTTATGTGGTCTTTAGAACGCTCAGAAAAAATGCTATATTCGTCTTTTCTACCGCAGGATTTTTCAAACTTGTGTGCACTGCTGCTTTGTAAAATATTTGAAACAAACCAACAAGTAAACAATTCGACATTTCCATCACATGACTTTTCTTGCCGGTGGAAACTGCTGATTTGTAGCCTGGTTTGAAAAAAAATGCAGATGTAAAATTTTGAAATTTAATGTAGAAATATGGAATAACATTAATGTCACAAAATATATTTCTTTCAGTGAAACATTTGACTGTTAGGATTGAAAAATAAATCATTATCTTTAAACTGCTGTATAAATTGCACTGAAAGTTATACTAGAATTACCAAATAAACTAGTATGTTGTGGTCATCACAAAACTTTCTTCTATATCATACTTGTCAATACTTCAAAATTCATTATCACAGTGAATCTATGCTCATCATGAGGATTCTTAAAAGATGAAATTCCGTGCATTAGTTCTTGAGATATTAGTGTCCCTAAAATCGTATAAATCCATCAAAATGCAGCATAGCAGCGCCACCTATTGGGTGATTTACACCAGAAGCTAATTATGATCAACTTATGTCAATGTCTAACTGAATATGAAGTTTGGGGAAAATCCGTGCATTAGTTTTTGAGATAGAGTTATTGCGCAAATGATGACAAATGCAGCATAACAGCGCCACCTGTTGAGCGATTTACACAACCACATAATCAGCATCAACGTTTATCAAGGTGTACTTGAATCTGAAGTTTGATGAAAATTCGTGCATTAGTTCTTGAGATAGAGCTATTGAAGAAATAGTGCAAAATGCAGCACAGCAGCGCCACCTATTGGACGATATTCACCAACACGTAGTCAGCATCATTTCATAACAAAGAGTAACTGAATCTGAAGTTTGATGAAAATGTGTCCATTAGTTCTTGAGTTAGAGCTATTGCAGAAATCGGGAAAAATGATGTATAGCAGCGCCACCTGTTGAGCGATTTACACCAAAATGTATAAAATGTCAATTCATATCAAGGATTAACTGATTCTGAAGTTTGGTGAAAATTGTTGCATTAGTTCTTGAGATACAGCTATAATGGAAATTCTGAAAAGTGCAGTAAAGCAGCGCCACTTGTTGAGCGATTTGCACCAAAACACAAACAGCACTAATTTATATCAAAGTATACTTGAATCTGAAGTTTGTTGATTTTCCAAGCATTAGTTGCTGAGATAGAGCTATTGCGGAAATTTTAAAAAATGAAGTATAGCAGCGCCACCTGTTGAGCGATTTACACCAAAACGTAATCAGCATCAATTCATATAAAGGACTAACTAAATCTGAAGTTTGATCAAAATCCGTTCATGAGATAGAGCTATTGCGAAAATCGTGAAAAATGCAGCATAGCAGCGCCACCTGTTGAGCGATTTACACCAAAAACTAATCAGCATCAATTTGTATTAGGGACTCACTGAATATAAATTTTTATTAAATTCCGTGCATTAGTTCTTGAGATAGAGCGCCCACAAAATTTGTGTCACATACACACAGACAGACAGACAGACAGACAGACAGACTCACAGAGTCACAGACAGACATTTTGTAAAAACATGTTTTTTGGAATCTCTGACCCCTAAAACGTCTAAATCCGTCGAAAACTGGAATTCGAAAATTTTCATGAATCCAATACTTTCTTCTTGTAAAGGTAGAAGAAAGTAAAAATTAGAAGATTGCGATCTTAGAACAGGGGGGAAAACCCGTGGTTCAGTAGTTAATTAAGAAATTCAATTGTAGTTTGTAAGTTTTTTGATATTATGTAAAATATTATCTATAAAAGTATTACTTGAAACTGTGATCTACAGATTTAGTAGTGATCCGTAATGCTCTGCGTGAAGACAGTAAAAGTTTTTGCGTTCTTTCTATCTTTTAATCTAATTGTTTTCTGTCTGTTATACGATAGCGGCCTCCAGAAGCATTCGATTGACTTGATATTTCGTGTATACGTGTTTTTATAGTACACAGATGTAACTCTTTAGTTTTTGGTTAAATTTAGTTGCTCTATCCGGAAAATAAAGTTATTTTTAATAAAAAAATCATTAAAAAATATTGTAATATTTTTCAAAGAGAATTCAGATAAATTTCAAAATTTACGATTTATTGAAAAGAAAATGACGCATTTGCATTTTCGTTTAAATATCAAATTAGGGATGATAAAACTTACTTAAGGGCGAGAGGTCTAAAAATTTTCCTTTACACTGAGATTTTTCATTACATTTCTCAGCTCTTTAAAATGAAGTGTATAACTTTTCATGGAAATTTATACATATATATGTATATATTGCGCAGTATCCTACTGATAGTGATATTTTAAGCAGCGTTATGAACAATGATAGTGAGCGAGACCATGAGCTGGAAAACAAAAACATACAACATGAGAAAAAACCATCATGCAGTGAAATGATGAGTTTTTTATTATCTTATCAGGACAGGAATTCGAATGGAGGAAAATACTCCCGATACAATTTTTCATTCCTTGCTAAAGTGTGAACATTTTTTCGAGAGTGTGACAATTTTGAAATCAAAACAGCGATAAATTACAGATTTCTTCATCTAAAATTAATACAAGTATTCCTTATGTGATTTTTATTATGCTGTTAAATAAATGTCTGTTCTCTGTTTTGAAACTGTTTAAATTATTAAAAAATACAATATTAGGTTAATATTTATAGTTAAACATTTCAAATTCTTAATTAAACCCCTCAAAAATAATTTTTGTACAAAATTTACACATTAAATAGGAATTTTTACTCATTCTCTATATAACGAATTTCTCTATATAACGAATTTTTTACTAGAACAATGCATTTCGTTACATAGAGACTCGACTGTATTTTTAATTATTATTAATTTGGGGATCGTAGAATATTAAATATTGTGTAAAGTAAGATGAAGTTACAAATGTATTGAACAATTTACGTTTAAGCCCCTTATTTCCCGATTTATTTATTTCCTTTGATTAGACATAGGGAAAAAATATGTTAACTAAGAATTTTCTGATAGTATTGGATAAGGTATCAAAATCTATGTGCGATTCATGTTTTCTCTTTTTTTATTTATAGAGTTGTCTATTATGATAACATCTATACTTGAATGATATTTTAACAATTCTGCTCTCATGACCTACTAAAATTAAATTTTTCTAAAACTTATTTTGTTAATTTTTTTCCGGTATCAAAAATGCATCAAATTGCTTGTCTAGAACAGTTTTTCTTTCCTTCTTGGATTCTAAAATTTAGAAGTGGGGAAAAATAATTTCAGAAAATCCATTAATATTTTCTATAAACGTACATAACACAGTGTAATAATGTATTTTTTTCTCTTACCTGTTTTCTTGATGATTAAATTTTAGTGAGCCATGTTGTCTATACATAAATGTGTCGATAAATGCAGGCTACACAAATTATTTTGAATAATGTATTAAAGAATTATATTTACAATTACTATTTGTTTTTGTATTTACTGATGTGTATCTTACTTATTCTGTTTAGAAAATATATTTAAATGTCATAATTTAGCTTGATCCATACAATAACTTTCGCGTACTGAAATATTTTTTTATATAATCCAAAAGTGTAGCTTTATATATCATCTATTTACATTAGTAACTACCAAAAATAGATATTAAAAGTTATTGTTTAGATTCACTGAATAAAATTATATGGTTGGCTTACCTAAAAATATTTAATTATCTCTACTGTATACAATGGTTTCTATTAATTTCCGATTGTTGTACAGCGTCTGTAAATTTTGCACTTGAACAAGTACTACCATGTCTTGAACAGAAGCTTCAGCTTCTTGTCTTGAACTCAAAAAAAAAAAAAAGTTGAAACATTGCTATTCCGAATAGAGTAGTACTACTTGAATACTTTTAGGAAATTTGAATGTAGAGAGCTGAATATATATATGCATGACCAAAATGTATTAAAATGTTTTATATTTTGCGCTCTGCTGCCATGCAACTAATTTTAGGAAATTTAGGTTGAAACCAAATTGTAAAGTAGACAAATTGACAAAACAAGAAGAAATATTTTATCATTAAATTTGCTTTAACATTCGCTTTTAAGCCGTTTAATTTTAAATTTCAAACACAATATAAGGTTGTTTATTAGGTATTAGTAAACTATATGTCTGACTGAGAATATAATATGGCTATATTTTATTAATGTAACGTTAGCATTTTAAAGTTCTTCTCATAATATGTCCTCATATGCATTTTATTTTTGTAACTAAAATCTTCACCAAATGCAAATACACATATTAAACCATGAAGCTATGTTTTCAATTAAATATGAAATAAAAATGATATTGTATTTAATATGCATTCCATGAATCACACTTGGTACGCTTTTATAAAGATTACTTGACTCAGTAGAACTTCCACACAAGAGAAATTCTTTAACACAATCTAATATATAACAAGAAGGAAATAAATCATGCGTCAAACATCGATGGAGAAACCCTTTCCAACACATTAACAATAACGTAACAAAACTTCACCTTTTAATAAGTTGAAACGGATGTCTAATTGAACCATTTGGAAACGCATTAACACAATAAATAAATGGAAGGACTATTACGTCTTGAAATTAACATTACAAATATAATTAAAAAGATTTACTAAAAGACGCATACTACACATAAAAGTTAACACATTTAAAACATTAAATAAAATTTTTAATGTCTAAAATAGACAAGTTTCAGCCACGCTGTGGCCATCATCAGGGTCCATAGTTCAGGGTTCAATTGTGGCCATCATCATAATAGTTTTTTTTTTTTTTACTTTTATGAACAAATAAGTATTTTTCTCTCTTTGACTGAAGTAAGACCTTGATGATGGCCACGGGGTGACTGAAACTTGTCGGTTTTAGAGTTTTAAAAAATTATTTAATGTTTGGAAAATGTTAACTTTTATGTATAGTATACGTCTTTTAGTAAATCTTTTTAATTATATTTGTGTCGCACTAACACATTTGAAAACCCAATTTCAGCCATTCCTATCTACAGTCGGGAAATTATCCAAATTCTTTGAGCATACCTGTACATGATATATATATATTTGTACCTATAAACTACATGAATGCAATTTTTTTTTCATTTAGAATATATGAACCACGGTTTAAAATTCAACTTCAACAGTTTGCGCTAATAAGGCGAATGGTAGGTGAGTTCTTTTGTGCATCCCTGTTTAAGAGGTATAGAATTTGTATCCAATGAGTAACATGTAAAAAGTTAGCTAAATTTAAATGCGCATACCAAAATTGAATACGCATTTTCATCAGTTATTGCTTAAAGGCAGTACTGTAACCGCTTTCTTTTTTGTGTCCTGGTAAATGAACGATAAATGCTATGAGCGCCCTTTTCAATAGTAATCATCTTGTAGTGGAATTCAGTGATTTATATCAATTTCAATGCATTTGATATAGCGTAATGTCGTAAAAATAGACTGCACACGATTTTTTCACATTGGTCATAATGTAACGGAAATATTTTCATTGACTCTGTAAATGGTCTATTAGCACTACACACTTCATATTGAATACCAAATATACCACGCTACACATCATTAAAATAAATCAATTACATGACAATCAGAGTATATTTACGGGAGTTAGAATGTGGATAGACGTATATAACACAAGAAAGAAAAAAAGCATGCGTCAAACATCGATTATGAAACATTTTCTAACAAATAATAATAATAATAATAATAATAAAACCGGTTGCATATACACTTTTGAACTTTGTTGGAAAGTGTTAAAAATGAAAATGCGTAACCCTATCTGTCTTTATACACAAATCCACAGTTCAAAAACCGGAATTCTGGGACTGCGTTAAAATAACACCGAAGTAGTTAATGTAATCTGATCGAAATCGCTTGGTCATTAGCCATGATATTAATTAAAGACCGCAATCATGAAACGCATCAAAATAAATGTGGTAGAGGTAAGAGGAAGATCTCTTGTAGGGAAGTAAAGGAGGATGTTTTTTATCGATTTTCTGAACACTCATTCGCCTAAACTTTTGAAATACGGAAACAAACTGAAGAAATATTCTTATGTTTCAAACTTTTATGTTTAAAACGGTCCAATCCGTTCGAAAAAATATTGTAGGCTAACTTTCTTTCTTTTCTTTTTTTTTTTTTTTGAAAAATATTTAATTTCGAGGTTATATTTTCTCTCTTTCATCGATTACCCCCCCACCCCCCAACGTGCATAATTTGAGAGGCGCTAATTAACAATAAAAACACTATTAAAACCGATAGCTTCTTCTTTTCGACAGTGCAGTTAGTTTAAAAAAATACTAATGTTAATTATTTCGAAAAAATTGGCGATTTAGGCCACTTCGCGTCTCCCCGAGACATTCTTTCTTCGACAATAAAATTAACTAAATTGCGGTCGACATCATCTTTTTTTAGATCTTATCAATGTCAGTTTGAAATATTTCAAATTTCCATACATACATTTAACTCACAATTTTAATCAGTATGATACATAAAACTAACCTTTAAGGCAGAATCAAATGCGAAAAGAAAATAGTTTGTTTAATAGACAACGCAATGCCATCTAAAAAAATAAATTATTTTTATTTTTAATTGTAGTGCAATATTTATAAGCTACATATAATCATCTTCTTTATTACAGCATTATATTTATTGCAATTAGTGTATTATTGAACTTTGAGGCTCAGTTGAGCTTTTTGAGACACACTGTATGCATCAAATAAATTGTGTATTGATCTTACTAAACATAAACGTGTAGTGACATATTTGTAAAAAATCGGTACCTATAATGTTTTTAACACTTTCCAAATAGTTGAAAAGTGTTTATGAAATGGGTATCTCTCTCCGTCTGTCCGTGCTCTAACTCGAGTAAACAGACTCGAATTGCCATGTAATTGAGATACATTATTGAGGTTCATTAAGGTATGTTCGGTATTGATAATCAAACGTGTACCCTTAACTTTTCGTTCCCGCCGTATACTATATACTAAGTGTCTTCTTGTGTACCTCAGTGATACATCTCAATCTCAATATGTGTAAAATAAAGCAGATTAGTTAAAAAATAATGTGGAAGCTTTTTCACCATATGACAAAATTTAAGTGTTATCGTTCGAGTGCACCTGTACACGAACTATAAATGTTACACATTTCATGTTCAATATCGAACATGTCATGTGACACTTCACAAATATGTATCGCTTAAATGAAAATCGGAGTATAATTAAGCGAGCTAGAGCACAAACAGACGGCTATACACTCAGAATTCATTAATACTTTTCAAATGTGTAGGGAATTGTTAAAAATAAACATTAGGAGTTTCAAATTTAGTCCTCCTTAAATACTGACCTACTTCACCGAATGGCATTCCGCTTGATATCCAATGTTTAACTTTACCAAAGTATCTAAATATGATGTCAATATTAGGTTTTAGTATTGAAAATTTTTAACACTGTTACAATATCTATATGCACATAACCCCCTACGCAAAATTTAATTGTAACATACATTTGTAGGCGTTATTAATTAATATTACTTAATGTCTGTAGTTCCTTTCTTTTACGATGATTTAGATAAAAATAAGCCGACGGTGGTACTTTTTTTAGTGCTATACTTAAAATATTCTTTACATTTAAAGATACAATTGAATATGTTGACGGGAAATATTTTTGTGGTAAATTAATTTTATTTGCTTTCTTTTTGGCAGAATGTGGTATGGTAAAACGGATGACACCCATGGAAATGAAATGTTAACATTTTTTCTAATATATAAACATTTCACTTTAAAGATTAATAAGAATAATTATATTTTATTTAGTATTATTATTGTTTTTTGAACATAAAAGTAAAATTTTGTAAAAATATTTAACTCATATTTTCAATACTAATAACTGGAATTAGTATTATAGCATAAGCAAACGATAAAGGGTTTTAACAAACAAACAAACAAAAAATAGCACTTTTTTGCACTTGTATGTTGATTTGTTAATAGATAGTCTAGAAGTTTTTAAGAAACATTTCAAACTAAGTATAATCCGCTAATGTAGTCATCAGCATCCTATCTGATTTATTTAAACTACTTGAAAGAAAATCGCATTTTTTTTTATATCTATTGAATTGAAATCAATGTACTAAATGTCCATTACATAAATTTCTACTTTAATACAAATTGCAATAAATTAAATTGATAAAGTAAAAGAAAGATTGCAGTTTGAAATATTTTATTTTTTTAATTTATCATCAGAGAACCGCTTACATCTCTAAATAAAGTAAAATCAATCCTTAGAAATAAACATGAACATTGTTTTTGAAAACTGTGATTTATCAGGAAAACGAAATGCGTAAAAAATCCTTTTGGTAACACATCAAATACCATGTACACTTAATGAAAATTCAATGATATAAGACTTTTTTTGTTGTTGTTGTTTGATTATTTTCTTTAAATTTATGCTGTAGAAGAATAATTATTTAAATTAACACGTTTATGAAATGATTGCTCAATATTCTTTTTAAAATATTTTTAGCAGTTTAAAAGTAACATTTACAATAAATAAATAAATAAATAAAGCAGTTAATATATTATCAAAAGGATTATTGAGATAAAACATATACATTTTAAACAATATATATGAATAATTAATCATGTATTTTTATGGTAATGTTTTATTTGTAAAATTAAACAATTTTTCAATTATTTATCATTAAAAAACTCATTAATTACTAAACATGCAATTATAAAAAAAGTTAAACATAAACAATACTATGCAAGTTGAAACTGAAGCAATATATCATTGATTAAACATTAACAATCTTTTTAATATGATTTAAAACTTTCCAAAATACCATTTATATTAAAATGTTACGTGTTATTTGTTCTGTAAAAATGTATTCATCACACCATGAATAAAGAATGATGCTAGTGTAAAAAGCAATATGATTTATATTGGTTGTATATTAACTAACTCTAATCGTTGGATAAATTGTCTTTCAAAATAAATTTTTTTACATTTGCTAATTTGCAAAATTTGACATCCATAAAAATAACTTCTTATCTAAATAAATGCTTTTAATTGGACTAATGTCATGATAAAGGATTAAATTAGAAAGTATTAAATTAGAAGGATTAAATTAGATAGAAACATGATTTAAATGTCACTTTAAGCAGAAAAAAAAACACAGAAAATTTTAATGAAATAAAATGTTTTTGCAAAATTTTAAGATTTTTGTGTCCCGGACCCCCTTAAGACACTTAATATTAGTTCATTCCTACTACCAGTCGTGTGTCTTAAATTAAGGTATCTATTATGTCTAAGCTCTATATTAAGACATTTACGTGCCTTAAATGCTTCTTCAGTCATTTTTCTGTCTTACTTCTCTATGTTATTCTTCAATTTTCTGTCTTATTTGCAGTGCAATATAGAAATTTGTCACAATTTCAATGATTAATTAAAAACAACTAATTAAAAATTCAAGAGTTTTTCTATTAAAACATTCAAGCTATTTACCGTCAAATCATGACGGGTACCATCTAGTATGTATTATTTTAGTTTTTAAAGTTAATGGATTTGCGTTTCCGATTAGCGAAGAAAAAACCTAATTATACAGGGTGATTCATAAATATCGAAACAATAGGCTATTCCCTTAAATATTGCCCCTAGACCCATACTTTCAATTGAAAAGTTTCTTTAAAAAAGGTACAAAATTCAATGACATACGTTGCAACTCCAATGGGGTGTCTATTTGAAAAATACGAAAACTAAATTTTTATACGGTACCCGTAGGGTAAAAATTCCAATCGGCAAAACTTTCCTTATCCATTCCTGAATCAAACACAAAAAAATGCATCTTCATATCTGAAAAACTCGCAGAGTTATAGCCGTTTAAATAATTCATCAGGTTTTAAGGGATTAGACACAAATTGAAATGCATGCAATCCAAGAAACAGTGTTATTTCAAGAGTTCTAGGAAACATGTAAAAAATATATTTGTTGAATTAGAATTTTGATTTTTTTTTCTTTTTTTGTGATGGTTAACCATATAATTTGCAAACAAAATCACATCCTTATATTTCTCATAAAGTTTTTAAAAAATTTAAATGATTAGTATTTTTTTAAGCTGATTTAATTTAAAATCTTTACAACTCGAAACATTATTAAAAGGATTTATTTTTTTTTTTCATTTAATTAAAAAGGAAAGTAAAATTTCAGTTTTGTTTCAGGATTTTTTAAAATATTAATAAAAAAATATTAAAAATATTTATTTAAAAAATTATGTAACTTATTTAAAATATATATATATATATTTTTTCAAAAGTAATTTTTTTTTTCAAATTTGCCGAAACAAAATTAATGTAAAATAATTAAAAAAAAACATGTTTCAAGTTTGCACCTTTTTTATTTATGATTATTGACTTATACTAATTTAAAGACGACAAATGGTAAAAAGAAAAAAAAAGAAAAGAAAAAAAACATCATGCAGAAAAACGCATTTAAAGTTTTAAACAAAGATTGGCTTCTTATAAAATGTTTAAATGCCTTTTAAAAAATTTCACGTGAAAAAGTAACTTCTTTCTGTAGCTTAAACTTCCGATTCACTTTAACTTTTGCCGTTTCCGCCTCCTTTTTGTACTATTTAAATGTCCATAAATAAATGTTAAATGTGTAATTTGAAACAATGCTTTTTCTAACATAACAATTAAGAGTTTTTCATAATTTTAGCTCGCACAAATTCAGGCATTTTATCGTACCGGCGAGGCCGTTAAAACAGTCAGTATTCTGGGGATGGCCCAGGCCAGACCCGGGATTGGCGAATTTTTTCTGAAAACTCGGCCACGCCGGGTTCGTATTTTTTCAAACCGAGCCGGGTGTTGTTGTGATTTATGATGGCCAATTATCTACAAGAGGTATATGGGTCCGAAGGGGATGGGGATTGCCTTCCGTGTAGGTCTTTCTAAGGAAACCTAACCCGTATTTACTCAAGGATATCCAAGTTTCGAAGAAAACCACTGAAAACTCCGAACGATTGGGCCGAAGGGCGCGATTGGGTTCGAACTCAGCATTTCCCGTCGACCAGCTTTGAGAGCAGAACCTCTCGGCCACTGTTTATACCGAACCGAGACTGGCCTCCTTATTCCTAGGTCTCCCCTGGGCGAAATTTTCAGTCATGATCTCGAGACAACCCGTATTAAAATCATTATCTCTGACTGACCTAATCCATGCAAAAATAACTAAAATTTGGCTCAGCCCAAAAACTTTTACAACAAATGGATATATTTTTAAATGGCCATTATTTTACAATAAAACTTTAAAATTCATATTTTTAAAGGATAGTAGATTTTAGATCAAAAAATTAAAATACACTTAAAACTAGTGAAAAAAAAAATCTGCCTGTGACGGAATCCTTTCTTAACGGAAAAATCTGTTGATCCATGGAAAATGAATATAATAATACCTGAGAAAAAATAGACTACATTTACAATTCTTAAGAAGGGAATTTGTCTATAACGCTTTTTTTTTAATTTCCTATGCGATTCCAACTTAAAATATTTTACTTTATAGCATTTTTCATTGTCTCCAACACGTGGATTATTGATTAACGATATTAAAGGAGAAGTGAATCATTTACATATAAATAGAGATACCTAGATCAAACAGATAATCACAGCTTCTCGCGCTTTTTTAAAAATAATAATTATAACCATGAAAAAAGAAAAAATGTAGTAAGTATTTTTGCTCAGAACTCCTTCATATGAAACAACATTTAACCATATCGATGTAAAATAAATTATGTAGAAATTGAGTCAGACCGAGCCAGGCTATGATTTGAACTTTTTTCCAGGCAGGGCCGATCTTTTTTTTTCGTACGAGTCGGTTTGGGACCGGACCTAGGTAATTCCACCCGAGCAGACCACCAGCATACTTTGAAAACAGGTTTAACGTTAAATCTATACGCTGCCTATTTTATGTCCAAAGGAGAAGCACTGTCTTATATCGACTTTTAATAATGTACAATTTGTGGATGATCCCTATCTTGCATTCAGATTGAGTCAAAAACTCGTCGCTCAGACGCATGGATAAAAGGTGTAAGTCACGAAATTTGGATTATGATATCTCTGCGAATTTTGAAGATATCGAGATGGATTTTTTGTGTTTAATACAGGAATGCATAAGAAAAAATTTCCTAATTGCGAATTTTACTCTACGGGGCCGTATAAAAATTTAATTTTTGTATTTTCTCATATAGACCCCCCATGGAGTTGAAAGTTATCTCATGAAATTTTGCACCTTTTTTTTATGAAACTTTGCAATTGGAAGTATGTGCCTAGGGGTAATATTTAAGGATATAGCCTATTGTTTCGATATTTATGAATCACCCTGTATAAAGTACATTCATATTTTAAATCTTTCTAAAAAAAATCTAACATTTATTCAGCGAACCCAAGTAATTATGTTTTTTACTCAACAATATTTGCAATGAAACAGGAGATGCTAAACAAATTGCATTATTGATCTTCTCATGTTCAAAAACATTTTTCATTTAAACAATGGCTATATTAAATTAAAATAATTCCGCTCCTAATTAAAATTCAATAACTAAGATTTCAGAAAGAAAGATTTAACACTTAACATTTTTTTTTTTTTTTAATCCTAGGAAAGTTTTCCAGTTTAAATTTTGTGCGTAATCTTTCTGTGTTAAGAAAAACATTTTTTTTACCTTATGCTAAATGTATTATTATGTTAATTTTTGTATTTAGTAAGTCGTGTTTCTGAATCCTTATTACAAAGAAAGCAAAGCAACATATATAATATGCCCTGATTTACTAAAACAATAAGCAATATTTTTTTGTGAAAATCTTGGCGCACATACAGATTTCAATCCCTGTACCGTCATTAGCCCAAAGGTGCTTTGCGTTGAGGTGCGACGACTTGTGAAGGCCACATAAATATAAAAGTCCTGTAACTGCTTCCCTCTCGACCATGTCCGTTATTTTTGGGGGATTTTTTTTTTTTTCATTTTGTATTCATATAGTGAACTTCTGTTCTAGGTCAAGCGCCAGAGTTAAATCTTTAAAGATTTCTGGCTTATTCTAGCTTATTCGAGCAGTTGGATGCTACACTTATGTAATCACCTATTAATATATATTTATTAGCTATTCATTCAGTAAATATTTATAGAAATTTAATTTTAATACCATTTATATTCTTATTGTGATGTTTATTTTGGATATAAACATAATATAGGATTAAATTCATTTGTTTCTTATTTGATACCTTTTTTGGTGTTTATAACAATATCGGATTACGATTTCAAATAATATATGCAAGGTTTTTTTTCTTTTTTTTTTACCCAAAGGAAATATTACAAAACACCGATGAATAAATTTTACTTTCCATTCAGGTAAAAGGAGATGTCCACAAAACGAAAAAGAAAAGGAATTTACACGAATTTACACGAGTATAGGAGATATTTTATAATTCTTAAGTTTAAAAAAAGTTTATATCGGACATGAATTTAAAATTAAACCGGCGGAAAGCGCGTCAAGAAAAGTTACTCACAAAAAGTCCATCACATCTTTTATATTTAGTCGTTTCGAATTTCAGAGATTCGTTTGAATTATTCGTCGAAACTTCTGCTCTTCTTTTACATGCGTTACGTTAATCACAAACTTCTCGGTAAAGTATTAATCTCTGGTCGTTGTTCAATACTTTTTTTTAATTAGTTGTAAAGCTAAGTCCTTCTAAAACAGACGTCTGCTTCTATATCTGGTTGGTGGATTAGCAGTTGAATGTAATATAACTCGAGCATTTATTGCAGCAACAATAAGTGCCGAAAATAAATTACCATTGGCCTCCTCCTTGTTGTTCTGGCAATTAAATAACTTGCTGACATTTCATCCCCAGTAGCCACTGCTCCCTTTGTAATATTATAAAAAGATATAATTTCTGTTTTTTTTTTCTTTTCTGCACTAACATCATTTATAGTATCATCGTTATGAAATGTTAAAAGCATAAGAACAGTTTTTCCATTTTTAGTAACATAAAAAATCAATGTTTTACCTTTTTCGAAACCAAACAGTGTATAAAATATTTCCCTTCCCTTAGACATAACAAAAGCAGGAAGAATTTCCCTTTTGATTTCCCGCATTGTTACTACTATTGTCAGCTTTTCATTTAGAAGAACCACAGCTAGTGGGTAACTCGTATACCAGTTGTCTACAGTAAGGTTCTTGCCAGATATATACAGTGGTTGAATTAATCTTTAGACTACGTCAGATGGACTGATACTGACCTTGAAGGGACCATCTGGCTGTGTACCGCAGTATATTTCCATGTTAGAAGTATAAAAAGTGTTTGGGTCTACCAGTGCAAAAATATTTATTCCGTACTTTACCACTTTGCCAATTTGTTCGGCATATATTGCCGGAACCCACATTAGCCCTGAAAGGGTTCAAGTTTCTCGTCAATAGTAACGTACTCACCTAAACTATGGCAATCTTTGCAATTCGAAATAAATTTTTCAAAGAAATATCTGATTGCGGCTATTTTATCAAAGTATTTCCTCTGTGGCCTGTCTAACAATTTATCGAAACGCATGCAACGTATAATAAATAAAAATCGCTTATAAGACATTATTGTATGAAAGATTTCAATCCCTGTACCGTCATTAGCCCAAAGGTGCTTTGCGTTGAGGTGCGACGACTTGTGAAGGCCACATAAATATAAAAGTCCTGTAACTGCTTCCCTCTCGACCATGTCCGTTGTTTATGCATCTCTTTCACGTTTATAATGTAAAGCTATCTCAGAAATATATAAATTCGTACATTCTACAATCATTGACAAAATTGTATTATCAATAAGAATATTCCAACTACTAAACGCATCAGTAACATTTCTGGCTTCTATTACAGGTCCTGGAAGATGAGTCGTAATGTTATATGAGCAAACTCTTACATTTTGTCTAAATTTCTTTTTTTTCCACACCATTTTTCCATATTTTCCAAGAAAGTCATCGGAATCATCATCATTTTTAGAATCATCCAGTTCATCATCTTCTTCTGTATCTGTGTTATGTTCGCTAAATATTTCACTGTCAGAATCATCTTCAATTTCTGAAATGCAATCTTCATCACTTTCAACTATTTCTAATAAATCTGGTAGCCGTTGCATTTCCAATTCACAGGGACATATTCTTTTTGCCATAATGCACTTAGAATTCTTTAAACATATAATTTCGAATACTTTAAAACAAATACTAACGCTTGCTAGTAGAAATATTTACTGTTACACTCTAGAAATGAACTTCTCAAATAAATATTCCGTTAGAAAAACACTTACGCGGGTATGTCATACTCCAGTTGCAACAAAATACCAATATATCTTTTTCTGAAACAGACGTGTAGCAGAAAACCGGTGTTCTTGAAGGTTTCACCGGTGAAGGTTTCAACCGGTTCTCAACCACTACTAGAAACTCAGCTACCGAATGCGGTAGAGAATTTCGGTTTCACAAGTTGGGAATATTACACTTTTTTGGAAGGGTGGCGTATAATACACCCCATGCGCTTTCCCGCGGGTTTTAAAAATAGTATTTATTTCAGAGACATCAGCAATTGATATGAGAACAATTAATAATTATTTGTTATAACTGTTTTTTGTAACAATTAAATCGCGTATCACAATGAAAATCTGTAACAACAATGTTAACAATCGCGTCACTTTGGAACAAGAATTTGAAAGAATGGGACGGAAATGAGTAGCGTACTTTCTGACAAAGATATTTTCTCATGCAGTTCCGTTGCAGCGAGTAGAACAAGTTAAAAGTTTGAAAAAGATTGACATCCTTGGACACATTTATGCACTTTATATAAGAAGTTATGAATCGGCGCAAAATTTTCTTTACAAAATCTCGGGAAAATTATGGCAAATTAGTAAGTGTTTGAGGACTATGTTTTAGTTAATAACACAATAAAGATGCATAGGAACTGTACATAAAATGCATTTTTTATGCAGAATAATATATACTAATACTGGAATAATTCCATAACGCAATCCGTAGCCGTTGACTTAATTGAACGGTAGATTGTTTGGCCTAAAATTAAACACATTCTTCTAAGTAGCGTTTTTATGTACAGCAAACGTACATCAGTTTCATAGGCTACCATTTCTCGTTAATTTTAATTCGTTATGTATCCAAATGTATGGTGGCACATTAATATAAATTTATTAGACATCATTTCTGCATTTATATACTGAAATTTGAAAATTTCAGCATTTATATATAGGAAGTGTAACTTTGTACTATGTTCAAGCAAATGATGTTTATTTTGTATATATTTATAATTAGGTTGAAAATATTTTTGATTTAACTGCAATAAAGGATTAGGGTTTTACAAAATAAATTTCATCAAAAAAATATGAAGAAAATAAAATATATTTTCCGCCGACAGTTAAATTTTATTTACCATTCAAGTTAAAAGAGTTGACAACAAATTGAAGAACGAGGAATATGCATCATTATCATATGTATGTCTAATTTCTAAGGTTTGTGTACTAAATTTATCTTGGGAGCTAGAATTTATAATTTGAAATATTTGATTGTTTCGGATAAAGCAACTTTTGATATCGCAACAAAGGATATTTGTTTGTTACAACATTATTTACCTTTATGAAACAAACAAATCGTGTATAACAATGAAAACCTATAACAATGTTAATAATAATCGGGTCAACGTTAACAATGGAGTAAGAATGCGAAAAGCTATTTTTGACAAAGACATTTTCCGATGCACTTTAGTAAGAGCGAGAATATAAAATTTAAAATATTTATTTCTTTCAGATATGCATGTGTTTCAAAATGGCTTAAAGATATCTACTTTTTGAATTAGAGAGGGAAAAAAATAAAGTTATCTGCGAGTTTATTACATGTGCCCATTTTTTTAAAAGTTTAATTTAAAACGGATTTCTACCATAAAAATAATGATGCAATGAGGAAGACAGGATTTTTTTTTTTTTTTTTTTTTTTTTTTTTTTTGAAATGAGGATGAAAACGATTACCACGGAATGAAAGTTCGAAAGATCGCAATTATGTTGGATGGCATGTACGTATATGTATTTTTTCTATAATGATTAAACTAAATTGTTCAATGTTAAATTTTTAATTTAAAATATTTATTTATTTCAGGTTTACATACATGGATAAAAAACTTGGTTAAAACATGTTTTGTCAGAGAGTGTCACTTCATATGGTGAGGTAATCTATAAATTTATTAGAGATGTACAAATTTCTAAAAATATGCATTAAAAATGTATTCCTATAAATATTAGAAGAAAAAGTAATCAGAAAGATAAGAGACGATAAGTTTCGAGTGAAATTTGCAGGCGATACCAACAATGAGTAGAATAGGAGAGCACCTGATTACAGGATGTATGTATACTTTCAATAAACTAAAATATATTTGTGTTTGAATTTTTAATTTAAACTATTTCTTTATTACAGGTATACATATGTTTAAAGATGGGTTAAAGTATGTTCCACTCAGAATTTGAGAAAGAAAATAATGACATAATCTGCTAGTTTATTACAGGGATACATATTTTTAAAAAAAGGTGCATTAAAATGTGTATCCCTGTAAATTTCAGAAAAGAGATGTTATCTGAAATGTAAGAGAAGAAAAGTTTCATATGAGGCTGAAGGCGATAACAACAATTTGAAGAATTTGGACAACACACAATTATATAGCAGGTATTAATATTTTCTAAGGGAAATAAATTAAAATGTATTTGTTCTCGAATTTATAATTTAAAATGTTTCTTTATTCCAGGTATACATATGTTTCGAAAGGTGGTCAAAGATAGGTGGCCCTCTGATTTTGAGACTCAATATAATGACATAATAGGCAAGTTTATTACAGGGATACATATTTTTAAAATGATTTCTCAAAATGTGTATCCCTGTAATTTTTAGAAAAAAATCAAAGTTATCTGAAAGTGAATAGAAAAAAAGTTTCAACTGAAGATGTAGCGACAAGAACAATGTGAAGAATCAGGAAATCACGCGAATATAAAAGGTATTTATATTTTTAAAGAGTGTTTAATTAATTTTTTTTGTATGAATAAAAATTTAAGATATTTCTTTATTCCATGTATACATATGTTTCAAAATGTGCTGAAAGATATGTACCCCTCCGAATTTCAGAAGAAAAGTGATCAAATAATATGCAAGTTTATAACAGATACACATAATTTTAAAAAGACGCAATAAAAATATATATGCTTGTGATTTTGAAAGAAAAATGATTTAGAAATCTGAAAGTTTATCACAGGTATAGATATTTAATAAAATTGAATCTAGCTACATTTCCCATGTGTAATGAACAAAAGTTTTCTTGTGCTTGAATTAACAATTTAAGCCATTTGTTTATATCAGGCATACATATATTTAGAAAGGTGGTCAAAGATTTGAACAACGCATAATATGAGAAGTGAAATTATAATGTAACCTAGAAGTTTATTACAAGTGGCCATATTTAGAAAAATAAACATCAATGTGAATTTCAGAAGAAAAATGAGGCTATACAAAATAGTCCAGGGGAAATGTACAGTTTACCTTACAAAAGGTCGGGTAGAAGGATGTTTTTTATATTTGTTTATACGGAGGCCAGCATGTTAAAACCGAGTTTTCCAACAAAATGTCTTAAGGAAGATTTTTCTGTGGCCAAAAAACAACAACATTTTGGCATTTTTTTTTTCCTAAAAATATCTCAAGAGCCGTTGAAGTAGCTTATTATTTGTCAATTACAATCTTAAATAGGGAGAATATTTGTGTGTTGTTTGATGTCAAATCAGCGTAAAAACGAATGAATTAACGCCTTTGTGTCTTTGCATATAGACGGATTTCAACGAAGAAATGAAAATAAGCTATGTTTTATTTATTTTATTCAAATATGTTTCATTTAAATTCAAAAGTTCATTATTTTTATGAAGAATAAATTGAATATTTTTCTGTAAAATTTAACAATCCTTTTTTATTGTTACCAATAATATCAAAAACGGTATAATAATCCGCCTAAACAGTTAATTTTAATTTGAAAAAATTTTACGGGAAAAAGGAAATAAACAGATTTAAAATTAAAGAAACAAGGATGAATATGAATTCATAAAAAAATACCCAAGTGCTACTAATGAAAGGGGACATAATTTGAATAAGTACTAATAACAGTCGAATTTGACGTCTATATGACTTCAAATTTGAAACAAAAAATACCGAATACACTTTGATGTTGAAATTAAAGGATTTTTAGTTATAATATAAATTCTTATTATTAAAAAACAATGTTATAAATACTTTAAGGTTTACCGTCTTCGTACGGTTAACTTAAAGAATTAATTTTAAATTTAAAATTTAAATAAATAATTAAAAAGCTTTTGAAAAACAAATAGATCGTAAATTCCAAAATTATGCACTTCAAAACTATCAGTGTCAAAAATTACGTCATTATATCGAGCAATAATTATTTTTATACTTAAAAACTAAAAAAATAACTAAATTGCATGAAAAAAAAATTTTTTTGGCTCATGCTGGTCCATAAATCTGCCTCACTTCAGAAAATATAGTGAAAATTGCTTTATTTTTTAAAATAAAATTACATTTCCGAGTATAAAAACCTAAACTTTTAATATGATAGCATAAATGTAAATCATTTTCTTTCCACCAGTATCAAAATTAAGGCTAAGCTCTAAGTATATTCGAGATATGTTTGTAAATCGTAGTTTGGTAATCGTACTTCATTTTTAAATAGAGCTTTTTATTTATTTATTTATTTTTTTTTTTGTTATATTGAATTTTTGTAAAGTCTTATATGATGCAATGAATACGTATAGAAATTTCACATCAAATACCACCTAAAAAACTTTTTGTATCAGTATTCTTCCAGCGTTTTTTACCCGGCTGAAAAGAAGAGTTATGTGTTTCACGCGTATCTGGGTATGTGAATTTCTTTATACCCTCGAAAGATCCCAAAGGCTGGATGGATTTTAATGAATGAAGTCTCTATCAATTCGTCTTAACAGTCCGATGGTTATAGGCCAGCTTTTGATTTCATAAATTCAAAATGGCGGCCGTAAAATATAAAATGGCGGTAGAGACGAAAAAAAAATTACGCGCCCTATTGAGTGGCATATCGTTGGATAGGTCTTTCAAAATGAAGACGGTGTTTTATTGACTATTTTACAGTCAGAAGCTCCGTTAAAATATTATACAACCTGGAAGTTTTGTAGGTAGGATCTCTACCTTTTCTGCAACTCTAGCCATCATAGACATGTATAGACCTCATCAAAACAGTGTTTATAGATAGGAACTAACAATTAAACTCAACTTAAAAGTCATCAATACAAGTAAAATAAAAAAAAATAGGTAATATAATTCACATTGAGGACAAATAATTAATTAGTTCTCTTTTTGCGCAGCCGGGTTTTTTTATTTTTTAAATTTAATTGAATTATTTTTCTTTTTTTCCGTACGAAGAAGAAAGATTAAAAGATTTTACTTGGCCCACCTTTTTTCATTGGTTCAATTTCTTTTTCGCAATTCTTTATATTAAATGGCACAAAATTTCACATTTTTATGACGAGGTATGCAAGGACAAACAAAGAAGAAATTGTGTATTGCCTACTATAAAATGTGATAAAGAGCTGGTTGCTTATACATTTTTTTAATTATGGAGAATAAAATGTTTTTCTTAGATAACGCGTTTAACTTTCTTTTAATGCTACATGAACAATGTTACGGACTACAGCATGTAGTATATATATATTCAGGGATGAGAGCGCTCCGACACAAATGACCGATTACTTCCACAAAATTTTAGTAGTATTTCTCATATTATTTAATGACCGATTTTTTGAGTTTTAAGAAAGCAAAACATACTATTAAAATTTAGTGGTAGTAATCGGTCATTTGGGTCGGAGCGCTCTCATCCCTGATATATATAAAATCGAACATTTTCGATTACGAAAGATTAAATAGAAAATCCGGATGAGGAAAATAAAAGTTTACTTTATGTTTCCTAATCTTTTGATCTGAACGATCTTTAATCTTTAATAATCTTTTGCCCTGAAACATAGGTTTATACCAAATATGAACGATGGCAGTAACATTACGATTTTAAATTGAATATGGATAGTATGAAATTCCTATCACGAAAAATACTTTTTGGTGGCAAATGACGTTTGCTATTTAGTGAGGTTGCAGTTGACACGATGATGAATGATCACCCATTAGGTTTTAAAGTCTCTAAACGCTCCTGTATCTGGGTGATTTTAGTAATTTAATGATTTCGAGTAGAATATTATGTATTTAAATATGATCTTTAATATAAATATTATAGAACGGCAATCGAATCTATTTTTTGGAACAAAAATTGTAAAAACATTAGATTTTTAAATTTGATGACTCTGTTTAAATTTACAAAAGTTCTTTATCCATCAGATGCAAGTGTTTATGGTTGGCAGGCAAGTAAATGCTGCTATATGAATATTAAGATAACGTAAAATATTTGTCCAAACTGTTATTTATCCTTATAAGTCACAGTGTAAACGAAATAGAGGCTGTACGATAACTATTAGCACAATCATTAGCAAATTATAAATAAATGTAAATTAATGAGACTACGGCTTGTTTCAGGGGAGCTCTGGCCCCCTGAAGAAATCTACATCATTATCTTAAAAAATATCAATAAAAATATCTAAACTCATGAGAATTTCAGTTTATCATTACATAACAACATCTTTAATTTAAATGTTTAATGTCTGAAAATTTCATTTTTTGTTTTACGTTTATAAATATTTATGTAAATAAAAACTTTAAATTTCGATTTCCAAGAAGATGAATTTTAAGCAAAAATGTGTTAAAAAACAATGAGTTGCAGCGCTGAAGTTAAGACTCGTGAGCTGCAGATTTGCTGATCATAAATCTCTTTATTATTGACTTGGCTTAACACTAGAACGCCCAGAAATTTTACCCAACTTTTATAAAAATATTTGACGGCAGAATTTTTATTTAAAATTATCTGACTGATTTATTTAACGTAAATCTACGTTGTTTAAATTTAACTTATTTTACGAAAGCATTTCTGGTCCCAGTTGACATTTAATCATAGGGTCGGAGTCGGATCGAATCCTTCCGCGCATTCTAGTGTTAAGGGTGAACGGGACCTTTGAGTTTGTCGAAACAAGATAAACATCACCTTCTCCAAAGTACCAAAACACATACAGTATGTAATAAAGATGTTTTTTCCCCTTTCCTGCCTAAAGTATATATCCTTAACTACATTATCCAGAAAAATAAATGTTGTATGTACAAAATTAATATTTACATTTTAATTTTAAAAATCCATCTTACTAATGCGTGATTAAGTGCTGCGCGTATAATAAAACTCTAAATTATGCATATAGAAAACAAGTTTTGAACAAAATACAATCAAAACACACTTACTTCTAACTTAAAACCAAAATATACGCAAAAAGTTTTGTTTAAAATTTAATTTTAATACAATATAAAAAAAAGTTCAAAAATCTCAAAATTTTTTTCAAGTTTTTCAAAAGCAAAAAAAAAAAAAAAAAAAAATAATAATAAATAAATAACCAAAAAATGTGAATTTGTTTGGTTTTAGCCTGTAGACTATAAAGAAACGCATATTTGGTTAATTTTTTTTAAGCTGAGACTTACATAGTTTAAAAGTAACAATGCGCGCAAACTCCAGATTTACTATTCTGAGAAAACGCTTTTTATAGTTTCAATATCTACGAACCTTCCATTATATTCAGCGTCTATAAATGATTATAACTCAAGAAATAATGCAGCTTTTTTAATGCGGTTTTTTTTTTAAATCTTGTTGAGAAATTTTAAATCATTCAGAAAAAAGTTAATACAGAAAACTGATTTTCTGAAATTTTAAAGGTCCTGTACCCCCTTAACTCGAAGGATCGAAACGCTCAACGTCGTACTCCGTCGAACCACTTAGTTTCCGTTGACAGCCAATGGGTGGATAAGGCCTTGTTCGACCAGAAAAACTCAGCTTTACAATTTTTCAGGTCATCTTCCGACGATAACCAGCATCTCGATTACATTAAGCAAAAAAATTCGATATATGCTTCATACAATTGATTATTTTTTAATCTAACATTTTATTGTACATTTTTTTCCGAAATTAATAAAAAATAAAAAAAGAAATATGCATAGTAATTGTGTATAAATAGTCCAATTTTCTTATTGTACAAAAATTCAACATGATTACGAACGAAAACATAATATATTCTATCCGAGTTATCCATTATTTCAAAAAGCGTTTCTTTATTCTTTTAATCTTCAGAAACAAATAGATAATCAAATTTTAAAGAAACAGCTACCAAAAAAGATGTTTATTAATCGTACAGAAATATCAGACGTAATTGCTAGAAACGTTTCAGAATATTTTTAAATTAGTTTAAAGCAGTTTTCCCTATATGGGATTTATAATTTTCGGTCGCTATTAATTCTCAAGAAAGCATTTACATGTTTAATAAATATATTTAGCATGCTAAATTAAAAGCATTAACATTATCATTAAAATCAATAATACACTGTTACTCTTAGATGCACCAAGTAGATGTATCTTTCATAAATGCTTCACTTGTTTCCAGCACTTTTTCAATAGCTCTATAAATAAGCGAGATATAATGAAATGTTATATACTTAAAACATTCCTGAAAAGTTACGTAACTGTGACACTCAATATCTGTTCAGTAGAATTTTTTAAAAAGGCTGAAATTTAATAATCAGGTTAACTTATTTTTTTAAACTTTCTCGTGTATCACTATAACTAAAAAACGTAGAACTATGTGTGGACACCAACAATTTTCCAAAAATATTAACTATGTAAAAGTAATATAACCTATCGAAATATTGTAAACAATCGGAATGAAATGTTAATTTCAGTTTAAAATGTGTAGTATATAATGATGATACGATTTTCTGTAATAAAATTCCTCGTGAAGTTTTCGCTTCAAACGTAAGCGATACTTTCAACATTATTGCTAATACACCGATTGGCAAGGTATCCGATTACTGAAGATTAACCCAAAATCCCATGAAAAATTACCGAAAGAAAGATGAATATATGCCTTTTGTGGTACTTTTATGTTAGCGGGGTGCAGGTAATAAATTAACAAAGGTTGTTCCCATACTACATTCTAATTTTATTATTTCATTTAAAATGTAAGCCTTTCACTAATTTAAAATACACTATGACGCAAAAGTTTAGACAATGACGTCATTCAGCTTTAAAATGTAGAATTATGACGTCAGAATTACAAAAACCTGTAAATATATTCAAAAACTGATTTAAAATGCTATGTACAAAAGACAGTCGTTTTATTTGCTATAATACTAATTTTTTTCATAAAAATTCAAATGTGCTTGTCGCAAAAGTTTAGACACTATTCTAAATTTCTTTGAATATTCGCTGGCATATGCAAATTTAGAATCGATGATGTCACAAATTTGGAGTACTTAAGTTCTGCAAACGATTGCGCTTCATAGTCGACATGCCGAGAGCTAAAGAAATTCAAGTGAATGAGGTTTCAAGGATTTGGCAGTTGAAAGGTGAAGGGAAGAGCGTTTCTGAAATTTCTGCTATTATTAATAGGTCAAAAAAATCTATTTATCGAGTTTTATCGAGTGGTTCCGAATATAAAGCAAAATGTCGGTCTGGGAGGCCACGTGTGACAAATGTACGAGAGGATCGCCTGATACAAAGACTAGCGAGTACTCAACAAATGAGCGTACGTGGAGTTCAAAGCTCATCGGGACTCTCTGTATCAAAGGATACGATTCGTAGACGAATTTTGGAAAAAGGAACAATCGTTTATAGCTAAATGCAGAAGAAACCAGCTCTGAAACCATATCATAAGTTACAAAGACTTATGTGGGCTCGAAAGCATATGTCATATGGAGAGAAATGGCAGTCAGTCATATTTAGCGATGAAAAAAAGTGGAATCTGGATGGTCCAGATGGTTGTTTATCGTATTGGCATGACTTGCGGAAGGAACCTCGACGTTTTTTTAGTCGCAGACAAGGAGGGGGCTCGGTGATGGTTTGGGCAGCCTTTTGCTATAATGGACAAGTATCTCTGACCTTCACCAGTGGTCGTCAAACTTCACAGCATTATACACAGACATTAGAAGAAAACCTACTGCCATTTGCTAAGCTTCTAGGGGGTCCTCAGTGGGAATTTCAGCAAGACAATGCTTCAATTCACACTGCAAAACATTCAAAATCTTGGTTTAATTCCCATAATATAAGAGTTCTCGACTGGCCAGCATGTAGCCCAGATCTTAACCTATAGAAAACCTTTGGAGCATCATGTGTCGCAAAGTTTATAGCAACGCTAGACAATACTCTTCTGAAAAGGAACTTAAGACATCTATTGAGAATGCATGGTACGATATCGATCCACAAACTATGCAAGATTTAGTTTCTTCCATGCAATCTCGTGTATATGACGTAATACATAAGCATGGATGCGCAACCAGGTTTTAAAAATTGTTTATTTCGATTTTATTTAATTTGTGTCTAAACTTTTGAGACAGCAGTTTATTTTTGTTACCATTTAATTTATTGCAATATGCACAATTCCACTTTTCTTTGTTATAAATATTGTTTATATGTACAGCACATTAATTTCAAGCAGTGATTTGAAAATTGAATAAATATTTTTCAAAGTATGTAAGAATTTCTTCATTGTCTAAACTTTTGCGTCATAGTGTACATGCCTTACACTAATTTTATTTAAAAAAACTGAAAAGATAAACAATAATAGGAAATAATGCCATAACTAAAAAAAAAAACAGTTGTTTTTATGGTACTACTTGATTATTGACCAAAAAACTATCATCAAACCGTCGACCAAAAACCCGCACGTACTGCAATTGACAATGGGCCTGCCAATTATGATGTTGGGAAATATTCACAAGCCAAATCTTTGCAACGTTACGTGGCTTGTAGTAAAAAAATAATGAGCAACTTCGTAGAAGCAACAATCTTGACAGGACCTTTCAAAGGTGAAGATGTCCTCATTTCTCGCATTCCTTTGATTCCAATGGATGCGCAATTTCAATTTAAGAAATTACAATTACCGATTTCATTTTCGTTTGTAAACTCCATCAACAAAGCTTAGGGCCAAGCTTTAAAATTCTGCGGTTTAGATGTCGGCACGAATTGCTTCGCACACGGGCAATTATATGTTTCGTATTCTAGAATCGGCAAATCAGACAATCTCATTATCTGCACAGACAATGTACCAATAAAAAATATTGCATATCCACAAGTATTGTGAAATTAAACATATGAGAAACGCACACTTTCTCTTTTCTTTCTTTTCCATTTAACCAGACTGAGCCACAGCAACGCGTGGCCGGATACAGCTAATTTTTAAAATAAAAATTATGTCAATTTTGTATAATTTGGCGCGATTGATCGACGGAATAATCCAGTAGTACCGATTTCATTTACATACGCAAAATGTAACTACTGCTATTGGCAATTTAAAAACTGCTATTCTCGAGATTTGTGCACGGTTGACACAAAAGTACGCACTTTTTCTTCTTATGCAGGATAAATAACCAAATATTATTTCAATTCCAATTTCTTCCTTTGAATTTTTTTTAAGTCGCACAAACATTGCTTTCATATTTATCCAAATATTTTCGTTTTATAATGTTAATTTCTCAGTTAATCTTTTTCATGCATTTTAAATAAAATCAGTAGCTTTTTTACTTTCTTCTATCTTTACAAGAAGAAAGTATTGGATTCGTGAAAATTTTCGACTTCCGGTTTTCGACGGATTTATACGTTTTAGAATGCCCAGAATACGATTTGATGGTTTTTAGAAAATGTCTGTCTGTGAGTCTGTCTGTCACTTTGTCACTCTGTCACCCTGTCACTCTGTCACTCTGTGAGTCTGTATGTGACAAAAATTTTGTGGGCGCTCTATCTCAAGAACTAATGCACGGAATTTTACAAAACTTTATATTAAGTTAGACCTTCATATAAACCGGACCTAATTAGTTTTTGGTGAAAATCGCCCAACAGGTGGCGCTGCTATGCGGCATTTTTCACGATTTCTGCAATAGCTATAACTCAAGAACTACTGCACGAATTTTCATAAAACTTCCGATTTAGTTTGTCCAGGATATAGTTTGGTGCTGATTACTTTTTGTGAAAATTACCCAACAGGTGGCGCTGCTATGCTGCATTATTCATGATTATCGCAATAGCTCTAACTCAAGAAAAAATGCACGAATTTTCATCAAACTTCAGCTTCCGTTAGTCCCTGATATAAATTAGTGCTGTTAAATTTTTGGTGTAAATTGCCCAACAGGTGACGCTGCTGTGCTGCATTTTTCACGATTCCCGCAAGACATGTATCTCAAGAACTACTGCACGGATTTTCATGAAACTTCAGATTTAGTTAGTCTATGACATGAATTAACGTATACATTAGTCCTGTTTAATTTTTAGTGTAAATAGCTTAACAGATGGCGCTGCAATGCTGTATTTTTTGCGATTTCCGCAATAGCTTTATCTCAAGAACTAATGCTTGGATTTTCAACAAACTTCAGATTCAGGTATACCTTGATATCATTTAGTGCTGCTTATTTTTGGTGTAAATCGCTCAACAGGTGGCGCTGCTATGCTACATTTGTCAGAATTTCCGCTATAGCGCTATCTCAAGAACTAATGCACGAATTTTCATCCAACTTCAAAATCAGATATACTTTGATATGAATTGGTGATAAATCGTTGTTATTTCTTGTACTATTTAAATCATTTAATTGGCGTGCTTTATATAGAAGAAAGTTTTGTGATGGCCACAACATACTAGTTTTCTCTTTTTAAGGCGTTTGTAGATATTTTTTTTTAAACTAGTACAGCCGTTTTAATACTTTAACCAACAGAATTAACAAAATCATTTAAATTGAATTTCTTCCGTTGCTACAGTAACGGATGTACTATACGAATGGATATGGATGAATTATCACTTGTAATGATATTTTGAGGTTTTGGCTCCAAAGTCACAGCCAAATTAGAAAAATATGAAATATCTCGCGAACTATTTGACTTAAAAGAGTTAGGTTAGTACGATTCGATTCAGCATACAAAAATACACTAAAATATGTTATCGGTTGAAAAATAATTATAAAATTAGATTTTTAAGGAATTTTTTAAAAGTTCGTTCTCTTTTTTACCCCCCGCCCACCCCCATAGGGGTGGAATTTTAGGAAATCCTTTCTTAGCGGCCCTCTATGTCATTAGAAATTATTTTTACCCCAATATACAAGATTTTAGGTACAGTTGTTTGAGCTGCGCGTTGATTAATACGAAATCCAGACTTTGTTTTATATATAGAGATTATAGTTTGTTATATTATATTTTGATAAATTATGAAGCATTTTTCATTTTTCAGAATACAATACATAGCCTTAAAAAAATACATCTAAAATATTTGGGAGTCCACTGTATTTGAATAAAATATTTATAATTACAACAAAGGGTTGATACATGTTCTTTTGAACTAACGAATCTTCTATTAAAAATGCTTTATATTTTTAATAACAGCAAAATAATATGGACATACAACATTTGATAATGCTACCCTTAGTAATTTGTCTTATTGTTATTGAAAAAAAGAAAAATAATATTAATTTTGCACATGTTTTATACGTTTATAGATATAGTGTACTTGGAGTGCTTTTCGTAATGCAGTTTCATTTCTCTCAAAGCAAAGTAATTATGGTGTGAAATTCGTCAAAATATCTTTATACATAAAATTATGAACAATGTTAGTGTTTAAAATTTTAAACGACGTTAGTGTTTCAATTGAAGTTGGATGATATGTAAGTTTGATTAAATAAAAGGTATATATATGCCTCTCATATACAATAACATTTTTTTTTTGTAGTAGTATCTTCTTTCTTCCCTTAATGTTTTCCGTAGAATTTTGACTCACCCTGTATAAAGTTTTAATATATTTTTCTTCAGAGTGTGACACTGTTTGAAATCTAAAAAAAAATATTTAATTTGGAATACGTGACAAAAATATTTCAATTTGCCTTCTATGAAGTTTATTTTACATGTATTTTCATTTGATGACGATTTTCAATGCACATAAAAAAAAAAAATCACTCGACTTTCTGATCCTTTTATAGAATACCTCGGATTTATGAATGGACAGCTGCATTAAAACATTGAACTCTGCATTTTGAATCTAGACACATGACCTCCGAGATTTTATTTTTATACTTTTACTTTATTTAGCTCCCAAATTTAAATATTCGGGAAGCATTCATTTCAAATATCAATACAGAAAAATAGTTAATTTAGCTTTGTGTCAGGAAAAAACAATGCGGACAGCCCACAGAGAATTTGTAATCAATATGAAAACATAAATAAATAATTTCTATAATAATTTTAAAAAAAAAGTTTCTCTCTCTCTCTTTGTGTCTGTGATGGTTAGAAAAATATATCGCATGTACAATATTGAAAATTTGGGTGAGGATTGCCCATGATCTCTCCGCCACGTGTCCCGCAAAAATCATCGCTCCAAATTATCTGCAAACCACTAATTTCTTACAGTTTATTTCGCCATCTTTAATCGCTGATAATTCTGCCATTAGATAAAGCGGAGAAAATTGCTTTAAAATAGTGATGTCCAGAGAAGTTAGAGTCCCGATTTACATGGGACACCTGGCAACACTCCTCCTAATGCAGCAGGAATTCAGAATTTTCAGTTATTGATAATTAACAAAGTTATTAATTAAAAACTTATCGAATATGGATTATCTTTTCCGAAAATTCGATGCAAGCCTCCGCTTTTTCGATTAATTCAATCCTTTTTGTCTTAAAATAAAACAACTATTTCCATTTGAATTCGCAGACGATGGAATTTTCTAATTTTCTCTGTTAAAATTAAGAAACTGTTTGAAGTATTAATTTGAAATTATGTACACATATGTAGAAAAATTTTCTGCATCCGAATACCTAATAAAGAAAAAATCTGGTCTGTAATTTTTCTTAATTTTTGCAAAAAACTGACGAGACAATACAAAAATGATCTAGACAGAAATCGGAATATTTATTAAAAATTTAACTAAAAATAGTCTTTCTTCTGGTTAATCCCTACATTTACTTTCCGAAAATGAAATGAAATAATTGCGAACTAATGAGAAAAAAAAATAAAACTAAGGTAGAGATTAAAAAATCGTTAAACATATGTATGCAAAATTAAAAAGTGACAACAGGAGGCGAAAGGATGAAGCATATTGACAATGGATCGAATTAATAAAGAAAATCAAATAAGTGTAATCAGTAAGTTATTAATAACTTGTCCCCTTTTAATTCGACCTTCTTCGCTTTTGGGCCCCTTCTGAATTTATTTCATCCTGAATTTCTATATTCCACTTATAACTCTGCCCCCCGAGGGACCAGGGGGATATATCATTGGACTACCCTTTGACGACTATTTCATATTATGCACATCCCTTACCACATCCTATCAATTTTTCTTGACACGGAGTTTTCTATTAATTGAGTCCCCACATCCTCGAATATTGTATCTACGGACAGGTTGAATAACCGAGTTTCGTTCAGATATAGGTTTGTTTAGAAAAGAGTGCACCTCCTAACGGTAGCATGTGGAAGTAACACATTTCGTTGGGTTGGTTGGTTGTTTTTATGACGGCCAATTATCAACACGAGGGATATAGGCCCTAAGGGGGGGGGTGCCCTTCGTGGGGGTCTTTTTAAGGGAACCTAACCCGTATTAACGCTTGGAAATCCAAGGTTCGAAGAAAACCACGAAAACTCCGAACGATTAAGCTGACGGGCGCGATTGGGTTCGAACCCAGCACTTCCCGTCTACCAGCTTCGAGAGCAGAACCTCTCGGCCACTGGTGGGGCCCATTTCGTTTGGAGTGGTTTGTTTGAACATACTGCCCAGAATGCCCGGTTTAGGCTACCTAATCGGTACCTATTCGAAAGGTTCATATTGATATATTATATTAAATTTTTTTTTAATATGAATCAATATTTTAAATATTCGCGATTTGTTTGGAAAATCGACAGATCGGGGAAATGTCTCCCGGCGAGTCAGTTAGTAAGTATATGATAAATAAACAATCTTACATTTGTTACGTGAATTAACTTTTGGCGTAATTTTTAGAGCATAATTTTCAAATTAACAAATTATCTTAGACATTATAAAGTAAAAATAAAAATAAATTATACAGAAAGCAGGTATTCTATGATAAAAAAACAACAACCCGTTTTTACTTTTTTGCTAATTTATTCGTAATATACTATTTTCATCTTTATTGAATCTAGTATTTCTTATCCTAAATTATTGGATTAAATGCTCATGACATGAACTGTAGATTCCAGTTTCTATTTCGCTTGTTAACATAAAGAAATGTAGAGCAAGAAAATAAAATTGATGCAAGCCAAGAATGTCATTAAAATGGTATAAGCAAAAGAAAGAACGACAGAGAAAAAAAAAAAAAAAACATTTAAAAATTCATGTTTACCTATCCATGCTGAGGATAGTAGTTACAAACTAGAATTTACCATCGAAACAAAACTCTCAACATCGACAAATTTTTCAGAGAAGCTTTATTGTATATGACGATCATTCCTAATACACAAATAAAACCTTATCCATAAAAATAATATATTTATTTATTTTATGTCAATCGGTAAAGTTTATAGTTATGTTTAGAAATAAAATAAAGATAAATTTTCAAAACATATAATAAAGTCAAAATTAACCCCCTCTCTTGCATCCTTTTCCAAGTTATCGAAAAATGAAAAAGATAACGATATGCTGAACGATTAAAATATCAGCGAACTTTAATCAAGTGAAGCAACACACAATTGTTAGTATCAATCGTTGAGTTAAAACTGCGTCCAAATTTAACTGTGATGAACTGCTATTATTTTTACATTGCCATCCGCCTACCATGACAGGATGCTAACTTGACTTTGGACTTAGTAAGAAAACTGTTTCATCTACAATAATGCTTCCGTTTAAATTAAACATTTTTCTATTAATTTTTTCCGGCAAGTACATATTTTTTAAAAGATGATCATTATTATGCAACGGTATTTATTATAAATGTACCTATTCCTAACTTATAAAGAAAAAACACGCGTTTTATTGAATTCTTTTAAATTTCTATTTATTGCACAGTTTCAATTTTTACACTTCCGGATAGAAAATTCAAACCGTCCTCCAAATGCAATTTGTTTGAAATCTCTACCTCAATTTGCCTATATTTAAGATTTAGAAAATAAATTTCAGCCTCAATTAAAAAATAATAATAAAGATACCAATTAAATATAATTCCGATTACGCATATTTCTTCAAGTAAAATTGACTGTTTTTTTTTTTTAAAATCTCATTTAACGATGTAGTCTGTCTGTCTCATTATGAAACACAAACGTGTGAATCAGAAACATTAACACCTTAACGCTGTTGAAAACAGTGTGATTAAAATTGAATCAGTGTAAGACCAACGAAGTTAAAATTGTGTCAAATACACACTCCCTAAAATATACCAATTGGCTGTAGATCAGATTATGGAACTATTAACGAACTTAAAGATGTGTAGTAGATATATGCAAAAACTACACTAACTTTGGCGTATTTTATAAAATAAATAGGAATGTCAAGTAATGTGTTATGTCGCATTCGCTAAAATACGCAAACTGATGTGCAACCCGATTACAGAAGTGTAATCCATTTACACTTAGAACAACATAAATGATTGAGCATTTGTTTTTGCCTTTTATTGTTCCATAATGAAATAGGCAAACGAAATTCAAACTTTACAAATAAATAAATAAACAAACAAAACACGATATTACAGATATCTAATTAAACTACACACGTAAATGCAGAAGGAATGGAATGTAAATAGTAGTGGTAGTATTTCAATAGGAAAATTTAGAAAATGATTTTTGATGTAGTTTCTAGGTAAATTTAAAAAAGAATACTAAGAGTAAAAAACCTATTATAGTTTTCAATTATAAACAATTTTCTCATTTTACACCGGGTAGTATATCGGGCATCTTTAAACCAGCTGGCCCGAATTGGATCGTCTTGTATTAAAAACCATATATATGTATATATATATCGCTAAAATCTAGATATCTAAAGCTAGTATTGAAATATCGAAAATATCATTCAAACATCATTTAAGAATGTTAAACACTTTCTTAAATTCCATGAGAAATTATCTTATCTTTGTACTAGGATAAAACAAACAGTAACTGAAACCTTAATGAATCTTTCTGGTTGTATCCGTTAAAAAAGATACTCTTGAGATTTATTGCGATTTATGTGATACTGAAGAGGCTATAAACTTTAAATATGGCATGGTAGTTACTTATAAAATATAAATGCCTTCAAAGGACTGTCGAAAATAAATTAGAATAAAAAAGGGGTGAAGCGAACGGAAGGTTCGAAAGGCGTTCTAAAAAAGTCCTAAATTACGATTTCTGTGCAATTTCAGGGAATATAAACCGATTATAAAAGTAATAGTTTCGAATCAATGGTAACAGTCTCTGATCCTAGACAGGCTATATTTTATGCCGATGATTTTACCACCTGGGGTTCACAGGAATAACAAACATTCTATGAAAGGCATTTAAAAGCTTTCTAAATTACGTTTCTGTGGAATATTAGGAAATAACAAACCGATTTAAAAATTAATGTTTGCAAATTAATGGTGACAGTTCCTATTTCAGCATAGCCCTTTATGTTGACCGAGGTGGTAGGACTTGGAATTTGACATGATGGTTAATTTTAAGATGTAAGAAGATGGTTTCTAAAAAATTCAATACTTCAAATAAATACTGAAATGAGCGTATTAATTGAGCATAAGGGCAATTCCACATAACATGGGAACTATAGTGTAGACCCTTGAGGGGCGAGGTAATATACTTTATCCCACCTAATTTTAATCAAGATTTGCACCAGAAACATTTAATTAAAATTTATCTTTCTAACTTTGGTGTAAAAAAATAAATAAATTGTTTTTCCATATTTTGAAACAAAATTTTTCGAATATTCCGGTGTGAGTTCAACATTACAGAAACGCAATTGTTTGCGCCTGAGAGAGTTAATGACTAAAGAGGGAAATATAATGTGAGTCACAATACCATGTAACGTGAGTCAGACTCAAAATATTGATTGATATAATTAATTACTATTTAAACAACATTATTTTTGTGGATATCATAAGTTGAAAGTGTGTTGTACTATATGAAATACTTCTTTTTTTATTGTGTTGTGATAAATGAGGAGAAATTCTAGGTCTTCATTAACCCATAAAACTTGACTTCATTTTTCTTGTAATGTGAGTCGCAGTACCAAATTAGGGTCTGCATACCACCTATTAATTTAAAAATATCTCCCAGATAAACCCCAGATATCTATGAAGAACTTTTTTAAAAGCAAATGTGATATTTCTTCGATGTATATAGAATTTACTTTTCGAAAAATGTGTCAAATGGTAACGTGAGTCACATGGAGTTGCCCATAAGAGTTTCAAAATATTTTGTAAATTATCATTTATTTAGTTTTATTTCTTTTTATTAATTTAAGTCTGATTTCTGCCTAATGCAGTGTAATAAACAAGTTTAGTCAAACAGTGTTTTAAATAGTAATTTTTGAATTATTCCTAAAAGTATAAATTCTTTTAATAAGAATTACACATATAAATATCACTTGGCATATTACAAACAGGGTTCTCACTGCTGCTCGCCATTACGCCAAATCGTGACAAAATTCTTCATTTGGCGAGTAAACCAACAGTCAAATTCGTCAAAGTGCGAATGTTCAGTTTGTGTGTGTGTTTTTGTGTGTGTGGTGTGCCAATACAGTCGAGATTCTTAGCCGCGTTACTGAACGACTGATGTCGCTTTGCATGTTCAATCGCGCCGTGCCATTTTCATTGCTCTATTTATAGAGATATTGACTCAACACCAATTGAGTTTAGCAACAGCCAAAGACACAGAAAAAATTATGCGATAGGTATTTGTCTATTGTCAATTAATCACTATCTATGCACCAGCGTCGCGGCAGTAAAAACGCAAACAAAATTACTCGCATTAAGCGTCAAATAGAAAAGCTGTTTTCTGAAATGCGGTGTTGAAATTAGCCATTTACCATACTATTTATTAAATGTATATGTATGCAAAGTGTCATTGGCTAGTCAAATATTTTCAATAGGTTAATAGTCGAAATCTCGCAGAAATTTTTAGTGTATATTTTCACAATGGTAAATCAAAGATTGCTGTTTTTAATTTTTATTTAGAACAGCTAACAGAATGTCTGAAACATTTACACATTTAGAATGTACTTTTTAAATAGTTTCTATAGCGGATAGTCGAATTTCCATTGCATAAGCAGTTACAAAAAATTATGTTATTTTAAAACATGTTGAAAAAAAGAGATACAATGAAGGGTTAAAGATAGATTTTTCAATGTTTCAAGCCGGATCTACTTTTTTAACATTTCTATTCATTTGGCTACTATTTTTTATTTCTTCTTCGCCAGATCGTTAATGTTGGTCAAACGCCAGCGAGAACACTGATTACAAATACTACACGAGCAAAGCCGCGAGCCGGATCTATTTTTCTAACATTTCTATTCATTTGGCTACTATTTTTTATTTCTTATTCGCCAGATTGTTAATGTTGGTCAATAGCCAGCGAGAACACTGATTACAAATACTACACGAGCAAAGCCGTGTGGTTTGCTAGTTATCTTACGTTTCCGTATGTTAAGAAACATTCGTCGTTCTTTACAGTACACTCAGTGTAAGCTCTGCAAGTAGCCTTTTTTTCTTTTAAACTCATTTTATTTAATATTTGGAACTTCTAATCCGCATTTTCTTTCTTTTCTTAATTGTATTAGTTATTTTTTGCAGATTAATTTCTTATGAATAATAGCAATTACATACCTCGATGTTTCAAAACTTTTTTCTTTCATATAATCAAATTAATGTTAATTAAGGAGTTTGCGATCTCCTGAAACTCACACTATTTCAATAATTTGGTAGTTTTGAATTTTTGGTAATTCTTAGTTACTTCAAATTCAGAATCTTATTTCTGGCATCTAAAATAAAAAAGATGTTTTTTCTAGTTATGATAACAATCATAATAAGAAGTTTGAATGATTCAATTCTCGTACCTATTTTATCAATTGTTGATAATCAATATTGTATAGTTGCTAACTTCTAATTTTTTTTCTTGCAAGTAATTTTTTTATGAAAAATGTTACCGTATGTTATCGAATTTTCCTGATATTAAAATATAAAACATTTCTATTAAACATTTGTAGTAGAAGAAATCCAGAAAAGTAAATAGTCATGTTGGTGTTCAGATTATTTAATAAACAGTCAAGTGCTAGTATTACTCGCGCTCAGAGGGTTCCGTAGAATAAATATATAAATTATGTATTAACTGCATTATTAAAAAAAATCGCTGCTAAAAGAATAATAAGATTTAGTAAAAAGCCATACAATATAGGATTGGGTATAGACTATAGCAGCATATATTAGAAAGTGGCTGTGCATATATAACGTTATCACTTTAGGGGTAGGGGTGTCTGGCACTTGTTTTTGTAAGATATCTCTAGGGGGAGGGGTGTTGCTTTTTGATATCGTTATCATTTTTGATCCAACCAAACTTTTCGTTTTTCAGAAACTTTTTATTTGCATCCAAATAGTCTGTTACCTTTATTATTTCTTTTTTTACATGTTTTTATGAAAATGCAAAGCTATTATTAAAGCCATTAATTGTTTATAAAATCATTTCATTTCAAACTTTGGAATACACGAATGTTTGGCATTTCTGTTCTTCTGCCATATGCGCATATAATTTAATGGAGGAACATAATATGTAGGAAATGATACTTGCGTTTACCAGTAAAAGAAAGACAAATAATGTTGTCCACTGGTTTTATTGACAGGGCTGCCACAGGCGACAATTTTTCTATATTGTTCGCACCTCTATATAAAAAAAAAAAAAAAAAAAAAAAAAAAAAAAAAAAAAGATTTTGTATAATATATATCTCTTGCAAATGTTCTCGAATAGTATGTCAATAATTTTTATTTTAAGAATGCGGTGCGAGGTAAATTAAAAAATTAGTCGCCTGTGGCAGTTGTGTATTGATAAGTTCTGCTTTTAACTTCCCCGTGCAAGGGGCTATTGCAAGAAGACAATATTATTTTTTAATACATTATGTAACAATATGCTATTATTAAATACATTTAAATAGTAATTAACTCTCTAAGAAGTTATTCGATATAAATTTATTTCATTTATTGATACTTTATTGACTTCTTGAATTCGTAAAGTATGCAACTAATAAATGTATAATCATATGTGTATATCACTGTAAGCGTATAAAAAGAAAGAAAAAAAATACAAAAATAAAATAATTTTTAGACATTGATAACGATATCAGCAACTAATAATTGTATAATGATATGTGTATATCACTGTACGCGTATAAAAAGAAAGAAACAGAATCTAAAAATAAAATAATTTTTAGACATTGATAACGGTATCATCGAATGAGGGGGGTGACGAATAATAACGTATGATATCGTAAAGTGGTGGAGAGGGTTCAAAATTAGCAAAATGTTATTAAATGTTATATATGTAATAGTCCCAAAGTATGAATTGGTATAACCTAAAAGTTCAAAGAGATATGAAGACTAAATAATGTCAAATGTTGCTATTCTCTATTACTCTTTTTCTAATCTTACCCTAATCTGTTTTTTTTATGAACTGAATTCGATACTGACAATAAAATTAGTGCATATTTAAACTCCATGTGGCATATCATAAAACTAAATTCACCGTGATAATAATCTTTTCTGTTTACAGTGTAGCTAAAATAAAACGTTTGTTCAAAGATTAAAATTGGCATTGTGCTAAGCGCGCTTCGAAAGGAGGTTGCAAAGTTGCAACGTCGCCTTGGTCTGTGCTACGTTTTTACAGATAGGTTTTTAATTAACTTCAAATGCGCAGGAAGCGTATTGAGATTATCTACTCAATAGAACGTAGTCGCGATTACTATAGTATTTATGTGATTAATTCCAATTAAATTGGTCTATTTTTAACAATTTGGCGTTTATTGTTTTTATACTGCTACTGGGAATTGCATTACACTGATATATCATTAAAAGTTGTTATCTAGACTTTAAAAGCTGAAAGTACAGTCGTGGAAGAAAAAAAAGTAAACACCCCTACTAACTCCTCAACAAATCATCGTAGGCAAAGGTTACTGGTACCGAACGATTGGAAATAAAGTCTACTTTTAAATGATGTATAAAAATTTTTCTTAGGTGGTCATCTACATATTAAAACGAATCCAGACTTCATTTTTTTCAATGGAAATACCCAATTTTAACGAGATATTTCAAACCTTCGGTTCAAACTATGCCTAGACACCAAATTTCAAGTCATTTGAATGATAAGTTTTTGAATTAAAACATTCAAAATTTAGAGCTTCTAATGTTAAATTACATTTTCATATTTTTATTTATATCTCCTGAAATTATGCTCCTAATGTGCTAATTTCTTTTTGTATCAATAATACTAATATACCCAAACATAAATACGCTGAATTTGCAATTTTTATAATTTTATGATATGAATTATGAAATTAATATTCGAAAAAATTAGGAATTGCAACCTACAATTTTTTTGATGGATTTCGATTTATTAGGTACTGCTTTATGGAAAACGAAAATTTCACAGTTTTCTTCCAAGTAGTTTTCAAATTATGCTTAAAAAACGTCAAAATGATGGTTTAAGGGGCCGTCTATGATGGAAGTGAGCAGACATTTTGAAATTTATTCTGCTGTACTGTAATCTAACAGGCTTCATTGACTCCTTGAGTGGCGCTTAAGGTGCCTTGATCAAGAAAGTGACTCTATTGGTTAACAATCGAGTACGGAACTTCAATTTGGATACAGCCCTTAAAATACGCTCGTTCTAAAATAATTAATTTCTCGGAAACTTATGGTACGAATTGCGTAAAAATTCGTTTTTAGACTAATTGAATGGTGTAGAGTTCATTTATGCTGTCAGAATTGTGTACTTCTATTGAAAAAAAACAAAGTTTGGGTTCGTTTTAATATGTAGATAGCGCCCTAAGAAAATTTTATATACATCATTTAAAAGTAGACTTTGTTTCCAATCGTTCGGTACCAGTAACGTTCTTCTACGATAATTTTTTGAAGAGTTAATAAGGGGTGTTTACTTTTTTTCCACGACTGTACATAGAATACGCCGCCCCTGCCATTATGTACGTCCAAACTGTCGGTAACTTTAAGGGTTAATATCTCACCTAATTTCCGACGATTTTTTTTTCAAAAATCACTATCAATAATGGTTTTATACTTTTGATACGATTGGTACCTCCAGCGCTCATCAACACCTTTGCTGAATGCCCGCAAATTGAAATTTGTGTGTAACGGAAAAATGCGCTATTCTCAAAAACTGTGTGACCTGGGGTAAACGCTATAATTTCCCTGCAAGGTTTAAACTGCCGCCTACACCTTCTAATTTTTTCATAATTTTAGTTTCTGTAGATTCGGTAATAGATGATAGGGAACATATTTTTGCACTACGTTTTCGACGTTCCGACTTTGTAAATATGATACCTAAAATTAAAAGAAATGTATATTTTGCGTTCAGCATTATGAAATCTTTCACACGATACCCCACAAGATATACAAAGAAAATATTTTTTTTATCAAGTCACTTAATTAACTCTTCTGCATGTTTCCTATATATATTTGTGAATGTTTAATAATCTGTAAATATGTGGGTTAAAAATATTTATTACTTCCACTTATTTGAACTTTCTTTGTTCCATAGTTTACGAGTAAAATGGCTGTGACAGACAGACACAAGAGTGATCTTATAATGGTTCCGCTTTCCCTTTTTAAGTACGGTCTCTAAAAACGGTGATTTGAGCCCCTTCCACAATATTTAAATTAAACCACCATCGTTATTATATTGTTAAGTAAAATTCTTCAAAATTTAATGCTTATTCCAAGAGATTCAATAAACTATACATTTATGCAACTTTTTTCAATAAACACAAGATTTTTTTTTTTTCAAAGCGAATTATTTTTTTATTTTATTTTATTTTTTATTTATTATTATTTTTTTTGTTTTGTATATTATATAGAAAATTTCACTACCCTTTTTTTTTTCTATTTTCTAATATTAATAATAAATATTAATAAAAAAAATTAGACCTTTATATGTCACTAAAAGAATGTCCAAATATTTTTACAAATGAACGGATTAGAATATGTTTACCATTTTTTGTGCATTATATAGACGTTTCAGGAGATTTTAAAAGATCTTTCTTTAAAATATATTATATGAATTTTAAAATTCACTGTTGTTCTTAATAGGTGACTAAAATAATAAAAGCTATGTTATAAGTTCAAAATATATATTTCATTTACTTTCAAGCTTTCCCAAGTTCCCCATAACAGAATATTTTAATAACTAATTGCTGTATGTTTATACAATTACGTTACATCGATTTGGAAACGAGAGAGCTAATAATTATTAGAGTTGAAAGTAGAAGTAGCAGATTCTTGGATTGAAATTAATTAGAGAAAATATATATTATTATTAACTGCAGCTCCATTTTATTTTATTACATCACTCTGTTCTCATACGTCACTTTCATTTTAAATGCGCTGAAATGAATAGTATGAGAGAATAGAGTAATAGAGTAAATAATAATAGTAAAATAATAGTAATAGAGTATGAGAACAGAGTTCACAAACTATCATAAAAATACCAATTCCAAACTTAACAAAAATACAAACCTATTTATTAATGGTTCTTTCCTAAGCACCACTAATTTAATTATTCCCTTTATTTAATGACAGAAATTCGCCAATAAAAATAAGACGAATGTTTCCTTAAAATATAAAATAAAAACAGGCCTGTGTGAATAGCGTCTACAACGCGCCCTTCGCAAGGGCTAGTATGCGAAATGCACCCTATAATTTCCCTATGTTGCGGAGAAATTCCCTATTTAAAGTGAAATTATGCTTTTATCTGCCGTAATGAGTGAAGCTTTTGTGTGTGTGTTGTTGTAGAATTTTCTTTCATAAAAAAAAAAAAAAAAAAATAGCAAGCTCTTTTCTATAAAACAGTAATTGTATCAAATCGTAACACATTTTAATATGTTTAAGTTATCTGTAATATTGTTTTAATTTTTCTTTATTGAACATGAATAAATTAAAAATCCCGACTCCAGTGAAAATCAGTCCAAAAGAATAAAAATTACTTTATTCAAAGATTAAATAATACTACTAATAATAACAAAATAATCTAAATGATCTTATTAACCAATTTAAATCCAGTTTTAAATGAAGATCATTTAACTTGAGCATGAATGATATTTTTAATTCGTTTTCTTATTTTTTAATTGTAAAAATTGTAAAGACACTGCGTTTTAAATCTAAATGAAAACAATAAGGACATCATAGTAGCCAACACGCTGTTCTGGGGAATTTCTCGGATGCATTTGTGATAAGAGCCGTTATGAGGGGCGCAGTGTAGACTGCAGTCCTGTATGAAATTTCAGTAAGCTAGACAGATATCTCATCTATAAATCCTGGTTTTAATTTAATGATTATATTCCCATCTACAGCAGCAGACGGACTGCCTGACTACGCAAACTTGGACAGAAATCTCATGCATAATTAATTGACAATTGTTGTTATAATAGTTTAGAACAAATATTTTCCGGTGTGAAATATAAAAATATCTCGAAATGTATGTTTCTATATACCTACTTTTGATACCTTTCAACTAATAAATGAATTGTGTAATAATTAAATTGAAGATATAAATACATTAATTAAACTACAGGCGTGATTTATTGTGTAAGGGTAGGTATATTATAAAGACATATAATTAAAAAATAAAAGTTTAGTAGAGATAATAAATTTAATTGCTAAAATCCACAGTCTGCAATGAACTTTAAATGTATGTTTTTATACGGTTATTGTTTATTTTTTGGTTCTTATATTTTGATAGATCCACTATATAGACACCAGGGAATAGCATGATATGAGAATACATGTAAAATAATATGAAGATGAGGTAAAATTATGACAGTTAGGATTCCATGTAGTGGTTTCAAAGTGCGGATATTGGAAACGCTAAAACATCGGAACAACCCGCGTAAATCAGGCTGCTTGTCAACACTATGTCCTAACGAAGTCAGCTGACGATACTCATATGATCTTTTAATTACCGATTTCACTTCTGAGCTGCCATGGCAGTTGAAGTGTGATTTCATTTACACGTCATTTAGGGATTCATCACAAATTAGCTTTAAGACTCCACTTATGGAGTCTTGAAACGACCGCATTGTGACGCCCCCTTGTGACACATCACAAAGCAATAGTAGTTGCAGCTTCACAGTGTAATCATCAAACGACGATTAATGAAGAATTCTAATGAGATAGTGAAAAATATCTAATTTTTGTCATCGTAATAACTGTGCCCAATTGTGGAATAAAACTTATATCAATTTGAACGAATGTGCTATTGGGAATACCTACTTGCAACAACAATCGTATATGCTAGAATCATTTGTCCATTAACAGTTAACTTTTGTCCGCAAAAGTTCGGATTTTGTGATTGTCCCCTTAATCTATAGTCTCTTCAGTGGAGATAGACATACATTAAATGCATTCAAACTTTCATATTTAAATAACATCTTTTTTATCCCATTAAAATTTTATAAAACCTAAGTTAAAATAGTTCCGGTACCCGAACTTAAGTATTAAATTTCGATTACAAGACAAATCAAATGAAAAGAAAGAAGAAAAATATAACTTTATACTTATACTTTAGAGAAGTATATCTAAAATGCATAAGAAATAACCAGAAGATGTATGCAAAAGGTCTCTAATCAATGTCTCTATGATTCACTTCTATCAAATTTTAGTTTAAAAAACTATCATTTAAAAAAAAAATTATTTAATCCCTACAGAAAATATAGTTTTTCCTTTTGCGAGGTTATGCTAAATGGGGCTTTTTATTGTGAAAACTCTTGATTTTATAAGTGAAATAAATAAAATTTTCATATTGACTCTATATTACATAATCATAAAACTGTCAAGACATGAAAATTATATTAATAGATATTTCATCTAAGTAAAATTATAAATTCATCTGTAAAAAATAAACAATTATTTATAGAAAAGAGAAAATATTTTAAACTTGTTTATGTTCTCGTGAAACAAATTGATATAGAACATTCAAACTTTTTTTAAAAACTCAATACCTAACTATAAATGTGATTATAAGTTTAGTATGCCACATTTTAGAAAATATTCGGCCATTTTCAAAACAGATTTTACATGCACATGGAATTTAAATACCGGATGTAAAATTCTTCCCTTTAATTTAATTTCCTAAGATGAAGATTTACATCAAATCAAACATATATTTTACAGAAATGGATCAAAATTCATGGAATGATCCACGTAAAAGGATTCAGCAAGGTCACTATAATACCTTTTTATCAATTCTTACTTGAAAAATTGACAATTTTTAAAGAATGAATGCTCTTTGGACTGATTCTTTTCGCAGAGATTTCATTAAATATTTAGCTGGACAAATCTGCCATGCATTTGCCCTATCCATTTTTAGAAATTCCATTCCATTTTTAGAAATAGCAGCTCTAAAAAATAATGAAATTCTTTTAATATTTTCATTATTTTTTAGAGCTGCATTATAAATTATGTATGTTACTTAGGTTTTTTGAATTCGTGAGGTAAAAGTTTTTTTTTTTTTTTTTTTTTAATTTTCTTTTCTCTACCTGAAAGTTTTCTCTTTTTGAGTTCTTTATGTTATAGGCAATATTTTATATTTAAGCATAATAAGATATATTTCTTTTAAAAGAATGTCATTAGAGTCTTAATATTTAAATTCTTAATACAGCAAAATTAAAATGAAACTGAAGTAATTTTGAGAAAAGATGTTTATAACCATTTATAGCTATTTTTTTATTCTAAACTTTACATTAGAATTACGAAAGTGCAATTTAAAATTAAAGACTGTTTTAATGCGAGTTTAGACTTTTCTATAAACTTCTTAACAAACACAAAATGAATTATTAATTTGAAACGTATTTTATTACTATTGGGCGGCTAAATAATAAAGTTTAACAATGTATGTTAGTATATATCTTTGTTTTATTGCAGGCAGGGGAACAAAATAAAGAAATTGTCAACTGAACATATTAATCTTATACAATAATGGTAAAAGTAGATGTCACTGTTTGTTACTTTCTTCTATCTTTACAAAAAGAAAGTATTGGATTAGTGAAAATTTCCGAATACCGGTTTTCGACGGATTTACAAGTTTTAGGGGTATGTCAAACTCACTCTGTAAAACTCACAAACTGTCTATCCGTGAGTATGACTGTGAGTATATCTATGAGTCTATCTGTGAGACTGTCTCTCTGTGAAACAAATTTTGTAGGCGCTCTATCTCAAGAACTATTGAACGGAATTTAATAAAACTTTATATTCGGTTAGTCCCTTATATAAATTGGTGCTGAATACTTTTTGATGTAATTTCCCCGGCACATGGCGTAGCTATGCTGCATTATTCATGATTTTCCCAATCGCTATATCTCAAGAACTAAAGCATGGATTTTCAGATAACGTCAGATTCAGTTAGTCCTGCTGTAGTTTGGTTCTGATAACTTTTTGTTATAAATCACCCAGTAGGTGGCGCTGCTATGCTGCATTATTCATGATTATCACAATAGCTCAATCTCAAAAACTAATGTACGAATTATAATCAAACTTCAGATTCTGTTAGTCCCTGATGTATGTTAGTATTGTTTAGTTTTTGGAGTAAATCGTCTAACAGGTGGCACTACTATACTGCATTTTTCACGATTTCTCCAATAGCTGTATCTCAAGAACCAATGCATGAATTTTCGCCTAACTTTAGATTCAGCTAGTCACTGATGTAAATTTATCCTACCATGTTTTTGGTGTAAATTGTCCAACAGATGCCACTGCTATGCAGAACTATTTATATGTTTTCCGCAGTAGCTCTATCTAAAAAAGTCCTTCCGGCCAGTGCCGGGAGGAAGAGGTAGCTTTCATATTCCTTATTTTAAAAGAGCCAACTTATATTATTCAAACACACGAAGCTCAATTTAGTGGAAACCGAATATAGGTGATTCAATACTATTTTTTATCAATACTAAATCATTATGAATGATAATTTCACGAAATTAGTCAGCTTTATCCAAGATGCTTTTATTTAAAGTAACTTATATTTGGCTGAGATGTTGATGTATACTATCCACATGCCTTCTTACATGGAAATAGGCGAATACCTGTGTTATCGCGTGACAAATACAAGATCGTTTCAAAATGTTAGCCATACTAGAAATTCAAAGTGCTATAATTCAACCATTTTTTAAGATATAAACAAAAGAACAAATTTTCAGAAACAAAATCTGCTCCAGAATCTTTGTATCAAGGCCAAACACGTAAAAAAATCTTTTTCATTTTCCAATTTTTTAATACCTTATTTTAAATTTTAAATTTCATTTTTTTAAATGGCAACCCTTTTGACACAAGATGACGAATGAAGCTGGACAACGAACTCGGTCGAGACATTGGTATGTACTATATACAGACCAAGTAACATCCAAATCGGTTCATAAATACGCTTGTTATCGCGTGACAAAAATCAGGTCGTTTTAAAATGTCAGCCACAATAGAAATTCAAAATGCTATAACTCAGCCATTTTTTTTAGATATAGACGAAACAAAAACTGTTCCGGAATCTTTGTATTAAGGTCAAACACATACGAAAAAAATCTTTTTCATTTTCCAATTTTTTGGTATCTCATTTTAAATTTTAATTTTTTTAAATTTTTTTAAATGGCCGTCATTTTGAAACAAGATGGCGGATGAAGCTGGCCAACGAACTCGGTCGAGATATTTGTATGTACTATGTACACACTAAGGTACATCCAAATCGGTTCATAAATACGCCTGTTATCACGTGACAAATATCAGGACGTTTCAAAATGTCAGCCACGCTAGAAATTCAAAATGCTATAACTCAGCCATTTTTTAACATATAGACGAAACAAAAACTGCTCCCGAATCTTTGTATCAAGGTCAAATACATAAAAAAGAAATATTTTTTCAATTTTCATTTTTTTGGTACCACATTTCAAATTTAAATTTTTCTTAAAAATTTAAATGGCTGCCATTTTTAAACAAGATGGCAGATGAAGCTGGCCAACGAACTCGGTCGAGACATTGGTATGTACTATGTACAAACGAAGTTACATCCAAATCGGTTTATAAATACGCCTTTTATCGCGTGACAAATTTCAGGACGTTTCAAAATGTCAGCCACGCTAGAAATTCAAAATGCTATAACTCAGCCATTTTTTAAGATATAGACGAAACAAAAACTGCTCCGGAATCTTTGTATAAAGGTCAAATGCATAAGAAAAAATATTTTTCCATTTTCAATTGTTTGGTACCACATTTCAAATTTAAAAATTTGAAATTTTTTTTAAATGGCCGCCATTTTGAAACAAAATGGCGGATGAAGCTGGCCAACGAACTCGGTTGAGACATTGGTATGTACTATGTACATACCGAATTACATCCAAATCGGTTCATAAATTCGAGAGTTACAGTATGACAAAGGTCATATATATATATATATATATATATATATATTGATATATATACATACATACATATATATATATATATCAACTTTTGAACGGAGGGTGGTTTCGGGGTCTGGGGGTCATGATGGATGAAAATATACCAAAATTTTTTGAAATCGCTTTCCTCCGAACGGCTGCAATAGGTAGCTTTTTGTAATGAAAGCTACCTAAGACTAATGCACGGATTTTTATCAAACTTCAAATTCAATTAGAAGTCGTCATAACCTGTTGCTGATGAGATTTTTGTGTAAATCACCTAACCGGTGCATGCTGCATTTTACAGGAATCACTAACATGTATGCGATAGAAAATATTTTTGGGATTGCCACATCCGACTAGTTTGTTATCAAATCTCAAAAAACTGTTAGCCTGTTTTCGGGTACACTGTATTTACATTTATTGTAAATGAATACTTTTTATGTTATAAATATATAAGGTAATTCATCCCTGGATATGGGGGAGGGCTAATGGTACATCTTTATTACATCTATATGCAGAATCTTTTCATTTTAAACTGTAATAGATTTTTTTTCCATTTAGCGTATTTTCTGAGATTGCCAACCAACTACACGAAAATTTAATTTGCGCCCATAGTCAAACTTTGTTCAATTCTATCTGTAACTTCATACACTTTGCGTTGATTCAAAAGAAAATCACAAGCAAATTCATATTACAGCGACAACTTTAGGTCAATTTTCTCTAAAATTTTCCAAAAATCTCGGTCAACGATTCTACATTTTAATGTAACATTTCGTCTAAAAATATTAATAATTTATTCTCTTACCTTTCTAAAATTCGAGAAACTCCAGTATCACAACGCCAGTTACTGGGAAAATATCCCCATTTTATACCTGAATGCGAATCCATAGTCAAAAACCGATATACGATTTTGGTTAATTTCTGTCCTTAACTGCATACACTTCTCGATGATACAAAAGAAACATTACCCAATAATCATTGTCACAGCACTCCTTTCAGCCAGAATATCTCCGATTTAACTGGAACATAGCCAAAAAAATATATTTAAAATTTGCTTCAATTCTATTCAAATCTTCATACACTTCTTGATGATACAAAGAGGACACACAGGCACATGGACATGGAATGACCGACATTTTCCAAAAAACGTGTCTTTTGCGATCTCTAAAACCATAAAACGTGTAAATCCGTCGAAAATTGATTCTATTACTGATACTTCTTCTATATTGCGAGAAGGGATCAAATGAAAACCGCAAAAGTGTCACTAAAATTATGTTTTTCGTTCTAGGTGTTTCGATATTGACAGACACGGTCCGTGAAATCTTCCGGAGCTGGTAGTAGAGCACATTGCATGTAGTTAGGGTTGGAGAGGCAGAGCGTCTTATTAAAGATGGCGGCACCACTTCGCAGTCGCACCAAAGTGGAACAGCATGCTCATATTCAATTTTTATGTACTGAAGGTGTGAAACCGGTTGATATTCTCCGGGTGTAAATTTTTTCAGTGTTAAATTCAATGATTTGCAGCATACATTTCATCAGTAACATAATAACTCACAACATCTATTATTACAAAGGGATATTATTATTATCTGATATAATTTTAGCAATAGGGAGAGAGTATAAGAAATGTGTGACTTAAAGATTTCTCATTTACATTTACTTTTATTTTAACAATTATTTCCATTCATAACAGTTGGAAAAGAAGTTTGTTTAATTAGACAAAAAGTTGTGTAGTGATTCAAATGTATTACACTGAGGCAAAGTGTAAAATATTCATGATTATTCAACTCTCTCTATCTATATCTATAATGTAGCCATTCATAATTTCCAACTTTAGATTTTAATCTAATACTTTAGATTTAAATCATTATTTGTTAATGTTAACATTTTCATAATAGACGGTGATGGGATACTTTTAAACGCACAAAAACATATAAATTATATAAATTTGGAAAACTCACAACAGATTGGAAACGCAAATTATTAAACTATAATCAATAGTTGGAAGATTCCAATAATTTTGTCAAGTCCAGTATATTATTAATGGATTTCTATATTAACTTCAATTTAAACCCGTTGGGAAACACATAACACGGTTCAAAAGTCAACTAATAAACTAAAATGTACTTGAACTCTTCTGTGCATCCATGTATATCATAAATAGTATTTATAAAGGGCAAGGAATATGCAATAAATTAGTTAAATTCAAAAACGGATTCCACAACAGAAAACGCACCACCAGCAATTATCGCTTACAGCCAGTAATGTAACCGAATTATTTTGTATGGACCAGCAAACGAACAATAAAATGCTATGTACGCAACAATAAACAGCAAGTTTTTTGTAGTGCGACTAAGAGATGTATATCAATTTCAACATGCTTGAAATAGAGTAACATAAATAAAATACGTTATAAACGGTTTTTACCTATAGACAATAATGTAATGGAATACTTTTTAGTTCCCCTGTAAACAATCTACACACGATGAAGCACACTTCATTTTCAATACCGAACATGCTATAGCAAACCTAATAAACATACATTAATCAGCTGGGACTCGGAGTATTTCTACGTGAGTTAGAGCTCGGACAAGCGTGCGGACAGATAATGCAAATTAATAAATACTTTTTAAATATGTTGGAAAGTGTTAGAAATTTAATCTACGCTAAAATATATATCAAAACCTTTGAATAAATCTTTGAACTTTTGTAACCGTTAAATGTATTTAAGGGTAAACTGCATTTATATAAACTCCAAGAATTTTGCCAGGAACATCAAAAGCTTCAAAAAATTAAATACAATTATCAATTATAACGTATTTTAAACGTATTACCTAAATCAAAATCCATTGCTCCACTATAAATTCAGGTTCATATACATATGCTTACTCACAACTGAAAAGTTTGCGTATACATTGAACAATCAAGAGGAGAAATTTCCTTCACTGTCGAATGGAAATTTGAAAAAAAACGTGTTCGGAACGATACTGATTCTGAATAATTATTGACAGTTTGGGGAACATAAGAAATTTTAACCAGTAAACTAGTAACCACTGTTTCAAAAACTATGAAAAGTGGCTGCTTGTGTAATAAATTTGAGCATTTCAGTTAACAGATTACGACATTTTATGCACTGTAAAAAAAATCTGTAAAGTTTCTTAAGTTTTTCTAGGAAATTGGTATTCCTAGAACTTTTTATGTAACGGCATTAACATAAATTCATGTAACAGACACACTTTTGTGCCGAAAATAAAAAAATCTGTAAGGTTGCTAAGATTTTTTTAGGAAACTGGGATGCCTTGAACTTTTCATGTAACTGCAACGTTACAGGGTTACAGGGTTACAGGTTACCAGGCTTACAGGTAAAATTTTAGTAAAATTACTCTAATTTCAGCAGATTAATTTGTAAAGTTACAGATTTCTGTAGCTTTACGAAAACTGATTTTGTAGATTTGCAGATTTTTTTTGTACAGTTACAGATGAATGTTTAGTAAGCGTGTAACTTTACATCTGTAGAACAACAGATTTTTTTTTTCACAGTGTAATGCAACGCAGATAGGAGAAGCTTACAAAATAAATTCATAAGAACTTTTTAGATGCCTTTTTAAAATGCCTTTCAGATAAATAAAATAATTTGATTAAAATTAAATACATATTAAAAATTAATTTAAAATACTAAACAATATAAACAAAACTGCAGTATTGATTAAATAAATTTTACATTTCATTTTAAATTTCTATTCACACCAAAATATAACAATATAATAATCAAGCTTCACTATTTAGAAATTCCAATGAAGCATAATTTGAACACACGTATCCTATTAAGAAAAAAAAATTAAAATTAAAATCAAATTAAAATATTACGAAAATAACAATCGTATAGTATATTCACAGAAATCAGTTATCAATTTAAATAATTTAAAATTATATATTCTGTTATGGAATATTCCGTTTAATATTTTAAAGAAAACTTTTTTGCACTAAATATGTTATCGTAATCCAATACCATAAAAGAAGTAATTGAAAAAAATATATCCATTATAAAATCAATGCTTATAAAATATGCATTAATCTTTTCACCTTTAAACGCATTACAAATATACTAAACACACATTTTTTAAATAGATATATTACTTGGAAATATTTCGAAAAATTTGGAATAATATTTCAGAAATAAACATTAGCGAAGATTCTGAGACGAAACATTTCTTTCTTTCTTATTAATATTCAATTATTGTGTATGTAACATTAAAAATATATATATATACATATTATTTAAATTCATATAAATGGTTTCAGGTTAAAATAAATCTTAATCTGAAATTTATGGGAAAGTTTTTACATCCCGAAAGCACCTTATTATTATTTATTTTCGGAAATGTAAAGCGGATTTTATAGATCATATACAATCGTGAAATTAAATCCATACAAGAATAGTCAATCTTTTTTATGTATTTATGGTTCGTTAATTATAAATTTGACGTAAATATTTCTTCCTATTTAATATACTTAGCAGTAAATGTATGTAATGCAAGATTTCATATACTGTTATTGATTCATGAGATAAATGAAAATTGAAGTAAATTAGCATTTTATTCTTATATAATAATCTTTCTTCATAGAAAAAGTCATTAATGTAAAACTATCATTTAATATATAATACATTATGTATGTATGTATGTAACATATTGTATGTACGTAACGCGATGACTGTTGATAGAAATATTCGATTTGCTTCTAATTTTTTTCTAGGTTCATTCTGAAAAGGCGCCTTCCTGATTAGTATCCGGGGTTCATTGGATAAGTATAAAAGGACTGGGTTGGAAGGCTAATCCCCCTTAATTTAGATAAATGGGTTTTTCATGCAGATTTATCAGATTTTCTTCAAATTTCGTATACGGTTTAGTCTGATAATGCGCTACCTTGATTAGATTTGGAGGTTCATCGGTTTAGTTTTAAAAAAAACTGAGCAATAAACAAATTTTTACATTGTTATTTATAGTAGTTCCATGTGAAAAAATTCCAGTGACGCGGTAACTCCATTGAAGGTTATTTACTTGATAACCACTGGCAAAGAACATATAATTAGTTAAAACTTCCCTTTGTCATAGTCATTTCCAAGCATTTCCCTCTTTTTTCAAGAAAAATAGGGTATGTACAGTTCTAATAGCGGTATTTATTAACAAAAATATTTTATTTTATTTTATAAACTGCGTTTTTGTATAACAAATGTTTTGTGTATAGTTACTGTACTTTTTTTCGCGTTTTGTTAAGAAAAAAATACTCCGTGCCAACAAAGGCCGATAAGAATCCTCCTATAAGTAAAAAGTGTGCTGGTTGAAGGTAATTAAATGTATCGGTTTGTGATTATTTCAACGTTTTTCTTTTAAATACTGTAGCTATGTTTTGAGTAATTACTTTACATTTTTTGTTTAATTTAAAAATGTATATGATTCATTAATTCCTGAACCCGGTTTAATCTATTTTTCGTAAATTGAAAACCATATTATCTGCACATCCGTAATCCTGCATCCCTCTAAAATGGAAAAGTTAAACATAGGTAATTTTCTTTTATGTATTATTTTTAAAAGAACTTTTACGTGTTTATTAATTTTTAGTTGATTTAGATTTGAAATATTTTTATGAAAACATGCTGTTCAAAATATACATTTTCCTTTTCCGTTATAAATATATCCAATTAAAGAATTCCCCAAAAATGTACAAAAAACGCTCATTAAAAATATAAATCACTCGTTTTTTACATTTAATTTAATTCATCTGACTTTTACTATTTCAGTGTGTTTTCGAAAGTGTTGTAATTGTTCTTTCAAGGAATTACTAGATTTTGCCTTTGCAAATATTTACTAAATAAGATAAGATGTAAACCTATTTTTGGGGGGTACACTAATTTGGATTTAAATTTTTAGAATATATCTATTTAATTACTTTATAATTTAGTAATTAAAATTCAGACCTGCAGCTTGAAACGCAAACTATTTAAAGAATAAGAATAATGCTAAGCTTAAGTATTTTATTTTTAATTTTATCTATTGTAAAGAGATTATTTACTTTGAAATTTGCATAAAAATTAGTTTTACAAAAGTCTTCAGCATAAAAATTAGTTTTTGTTGAGTTACAATATATCTGATTATACATATTACGAAAACAGTAGAGTAATTATTTAATATATTATGTTGCACTGTAGCTCTAATTAAATTCATCTCTTTGTGAATATTTGAATATTTTTTTCAAAATGCTTTAATTGCTCTTTCAGAGAGTAATTAACATTTTGTCTTTGAGATATTTTATTGAATAAAATAGAATATGAGCAATTTTCTTGAGAAACATTTCAAAAAGTTACAATGTATAGAATTGATTCATTCTTGTTAAATCCATATAACGTAATTACCGTAATTCGCACTTCAAAATTGGCTGCTTTCTGACACATAATTTATTTTACTTTTTATTTTACTTTTATTTTTAATCACAAACCGATGAAACTGGCCGGTGCTTTTATTAAGATGATATTTAATACTTTTTTATGCGTTTCTCAGAAACAGCAGAAGCTTTTTCCGAAAATTTAATAAAGTTTGGCGTTCTGAAACAAATGACTGGGCGACACTGCGCAGAAAAGTAAAACGAATTGCTATCCTGAGACAACAGTTTCTTATAATTCAATATGCAACTCATTTATTAGAAAATGAAAAAAAAAAAAAAAAAAACAGTTCAATAATCATGCCTGCATATCTCATGACTTTATAAGTGCACCCGGTAGTGATTAACACAATTTTATTTTTGTAGTTAAAATATGTAAATTATAACGGTGGAGGATATTTGTTTCTAATCATTAAAATTGTTTTTTAAATAGAATAAATGATAATTTTTTTCTTTAATTTTTCCATCTTATGTTCTACTATGCATCATGAAATCATCAAATGGAATTTCACAAATGTTTTCCTTTATTACATTACGAAAATTTGAATAAGGATTTTAAATTCTATCTGGAACAAAAATAAAGTTTACTCTTAAATCACAGTTATTGTTTGGATTACAGTCAATTTATATTTGAATTTATTTTTATTTAAAAGCCAGTTTAAGTATTTTATTTTTATTTTTCATTTTAAATATATTCAATAATACATACTTCCAAACACTTTGAAAATCATTGGTTTTTGTAAATGTTTTAAATTGTATTCCCCTTTAAATACAGGGAATTAAATTTATATCTTTGTGTTTATTTCAATGGGTTTTTGAAAATGCTGTAGTCTTTATTTGAATGGTCATTCTGTATTTTGCCTTTGAAATGTCATTGAATAAAACTGAGAAATTTTTTTCTGAAATACATCAACACGGTTTTCAACTTTGAAATTTCGTGGATTTAATTAATTCGTGACGATTGTTCGTTTATTGTTCAACAGTGAAAATGAAGTCGCTAACGATAAACATAATTTAATTTTTGAAGTTAAAACGGAAAAATGCATAATGTATTTTCAAAAGAAAATATTTTGCATTTAAGCGTATTTGGAGTAAAAAAAATAAAATAAAATAAAGATTCGTTTAAGTATTTGAATTTTGTTTTTCTCGATGTAAATATATCCAGCTAAAATGTTACCACAAACAACAGAAAATGTATAGGTTTTTGAATTTTATTTTTACTTGTATCGTACAATAAATAAATATCTCTTTGAAAACGTTCCTGTAGACGTTTAAACATTCAATTATTTTATTTTCTGATACTATTCCACATTTTGACTGTAAAAAAGAATAATTGTAGACGATTTAATCTCAACAACATTTTGTTTTTTCATTTATTACATTGAAATCAGTTTAAAATTTTTTTAAACTGCATTCAATTCCCATAGAATTTTGTTTTTAAAGGATGGTGGATATTGCTATAAGCAATCTCGTGATTTTTGCTTTTATGTTTTTTTTATTTTTTTATTTTTTTATTTATTTTTTTAACTTGCACCGCTCTATCGAATACTGTAGGACAAGAATTGCTATATTTTAAATATCCCTGCAAATAAAAAAAAAAGCATTCATGAAATATTTGATGACTGTAGGACATTATAAAAAAATAATAATAAATAAAACTGGTTGCATTTTTAATGCCGAAATCTCACTATCACTTCAAAAACAATATTATTTTATTTATTTATTTTATGCTGAGACCTTATGTATAGGAAGCACTAATACTTGCTTTTCTTCACATTTTAATGAAGCGTCTGAATGAAAGCGTCTATTCTTTAAAAAAGTACTTTTAAGGCAAAAATTATTCCCAGAAAATGCGCATGAGAAACATTGAAAAATGCAAAGATTATTGTAAATCCCGTTAACGACGGGGAACATACACATACAAAAAGTGTAAGGTAAGCTGAAGGTAATTAAAATATTAATATAAAATAAGTATCTAGTTTTACACGAACAGGGGTTGAATGCATGGATTTTTTTTAATTATTATTGTGATATTTAGTTATCTCTTTTTTTAAATTTAAGACAGAAATGAAGGGTGTCAATCGAAAAAAGGGTATAGGGACGAGATATACCACTCATATAACCAAGCGACTATGTTGATACTGTCTATAGTGCAGCACAATCTCACACTTTGAAGTACATTCGTGAACCTATATATAAAACAACAACAACAAAAATTAATATGTACACTGTAAAAAAAAATCTGTGAAGTTCCTAAAGTTTTTCTAGGAAACTTGGATTCCTAGAACTTTTCATGTAACGGCAACAACAAAATTTCATGTAACAGACACACTTTTGCACCGAAAATCAAAAAATCTGTAAGGTTACTAAGAATTTTTTTGGAAACTGGGATTCCGAGAACTTTTCATGTAACTGCAGCCAGGGTTACAAATAAAAGTTTAGTAGGATTACTGAAATTTTAGCAGATTCATTTGTAAAGTTACAGATTTTTGTAGCTTTACAAAAACTAGTTTTGTAGATTTGCAGCTTTTTTCGTACAGTTACAGGTGAAAGTTTAGTAAGCATGTAACTTTACATCTGTAGAACTACAGATTTTTTTTTACAGTGTAACTTTTAAAAAAATCGGCATAAATTGATATTGATTTTATGTTTAGCACTAAATAGAAACCTGGTTTTCGTTGACAGATTTCTGCTTACCGCCAAAGCGCAGATTTTATGGTTAATCTGATATTACGATTAATCTTACTTTATCAGGTCTACAGCCAAATGATAAATCTGGATATCATTGATTTTGTGCAAGGGTGATTTCTAACAGCCTTAATGATATTTCATTCACTTTAAAGAACAATGTAAACGTGATGATAAGATTCAAAATTTCAACCAATAATGGAAAATAATAATAAAAAAAAGTAAATATTTTTTTTAAATATTTGTTAAAAACGATATTTTGTACTTTGGTGCACCAATAATATCAAAATATTCTTTACATTCAAAGGAAATCAAATTTCAATTGAATTGCTTAATAGGCGCAAAGGCCAACCTAGTGAAAAATATTCCATGCCGGGAATCGAATACGGGCCATCAATAAGCGCACTGACGTTCTACCGACTAGTGGGTAGAACGTCAGTACGCTATATTGATGGCCTGGGTCCGAGTTCCGGCATGGAATCTTTTTACTAGGTTGGTCTTTGCGCCTATTAAGCAATTAAATTTAAATTTGATTTCATTTGAAATATTGTATACAAGGCGAATGTTTCTGTCTGGAAAAATTTCCATGAATTAATTAATATGATTTGCATTCACTTTAAAGGGCATTGCAAACAGAATTGAAACGTTTAGGACTATACCCCAAATGCAAACCTAATCGAATGTTAGAAAAAAAAAACTAAGTAAATAATTTTTTACATATAAAAAAAGATATTTTGTGCTCGGGTGAGTCAATAATATCTAAAGGTAATTTACATTTACTTTAAAGAACACTATAAAAAGGATTGTAATATTTGGAAAAGAGCCAATTATATACTTAATCGAAAGAAATTAAAAGTAAGTAAATATATTTTTTAATTATATTTTGCAATCGGGTGCAACAATAATATGTAAAGTCTCTACCGCTTTATGATAATGAAAAAAACTAATGATAACTCTATCGTTAAAAAAAATTGAACTAAAAAGAAAATTACTAGTAATACACTTCCGAGAATTTCCTGATGTAAATTGATGTAAATGTTAATCAATTTAACTTAATTTGATATTAATTGTTTGCTCATCGTGAAACAATAAAACTGTCTTTTTATAAACAGATTTATATTTAGAGCCAAAATGTGGTATATTCTGGTAACCATTTCTTACATCAATCCTTTTTTTCCTTTTTAATGCAATCTAGACAATGAAATCTCAGTTCTGGTAACGCTTCCACAAATACTCATTATTGAGACACATTTTAAAAATTCTACTTTAAAATGTTTAGAAAAAATGTCATAAGAATTCGCGAAATTGAGCTTAAAAAAACACATAGATTTAGAAGGTTTGTTTCATGTCTGGTCCGATGACGAGAAAATTCAAATTGTGTGATATTTAGAATTGATGGAAAAGCGATAAAAGCTATCGCAATAGCGCAAGTCCTTTTAACCACAGTTATATATTTTACAAATAGCAACTGGTTTTTGAATAGCAATTCAAAAGGGAACACTTTTTTTTTTTTACGATGATGAAATATTTTTTGCGATAAAAGAATTAGCACTGCCTTGCTAATAAGTTGCTAAAATATGGTACATTGAAACTTAAAACTAGTAGAGTGTTGTATTCATTAATAGCACAACAATGTACTCCAAGATTAGGGACACATTGCTAAAAAAAAAGATAATTTAGTATTAGGATCGACGAACATGCGCATAAGCACATTACGTTTCATTTCACTATATACCCTCAAACGAACATATGAAACCAGAAAAACTTTGTTAATATTTACAAACTAATAACATACAACATAATTATATTAAAAAAAATTACATCATAGAAAAAAATGACACATAAACTTTACTTTTTTAGAACAGGAAAAACTTGCAGAATCATTATCTTATCGATTCTTCTGTGACACTTGATAAAAAGCCTTCATGCTGTAATTTGAAAGATATACAAGGTACAAATATATTTTACATTAGAAAAAATAACAAAAAATATTCAACTCTGTGATTGTTTATAGATGCAATTGCAAACAACTTCTATCAATTTTAATTCAAATCCATTATTACACGAAAACGCATAGCATCGCTCTTAATTTTTAGGAGCTTATTAATCGTAGTCTGAATCAAAATAGTCAAAATCATGTTGTCATTTATCTTTGTACTTCTTGTTAAATTGCAATGTATAGATATTTTAGAGATTTTTTTTTCTATTCGTTGCGTAATAATTAATAAGGAAAATAATATCGGGTAATTTATAGAGAAATATTTATAATATTAGGGGGGGGGGGGGGTCTCCGCCTTCCTGTTCGCTATGCTTACCAACTTCGCGCGTAATCGCCTCGCGATTCGGTTAGGCATTGGGAAGCAATCCCTATTTTCTAGCCAACATCACATGTAATTGTTTCGCGTTTCCATTCTGGATCGCTTCGCGATCACTTACTTTCTATGCATTCGTGCTCTCCATTTATGCATAAGCATTTATGCTTATGCATTAACCATTTATGTATATGCTTCACATACTTTCTACGTTTAGACTCCACTTGTTAAAAACTCGCTCCCCCGAACTCCTGACGAATCTATTTCCTTACATCCAAGCACATAATCATTTGAGCTTACAGATTTTCAAAATTATAAGAATTATTAAAAATAAAATCATTCAAAAAAGGCAAAATTTATAATTTATTTGAATATTTACAAATTAAATAAATTTATAATTAAATAAAATTATAAATGTATAGAAAATTAAACATTAAACATTAAAAATATTGTAAATAAAAAAAAATGTTAAATTTAAAAAGTAACAAATTTATTAAAATTATTTGGATTTTTTCCCTTGTCTTTGTAATAATTCATTAATTTGTAATTACAGTAAATGATCGTATCATATAAATCGCCCCTCCTTTGAAAATTTCACTTTGCCACCTTTTCTCCACCAACTTATATGTTTAAAATTACATATATATTAAATATTTTCTTCTTTATAAATTTTTTCCATTGTCTTTGTAATGAAGTCGTTAATTTGTAATTACAGTAAATGAAGGTATCATATAAATCTCCCCTCGTCTGAAAATTTTACTTTCCCACCTTTTCTCCGCCAACATATGTGTGTAAAATTACATATATATTAAATATATTCTCCCTTTTTTACAGTAATAATAAATAAATAATCTACATACTCTTCCTCATACTCTCCTCCATAAAAAAATACAGTATATCGACCTTTTAAAAAAAAGAAATAAAAATAATAATAATAAACCAGAAGTCTATCTAAATGCATAAGATTGTTTCCTTTCCCCGCACATCCTATCTAAATTCTCTGTTTTCACGGTTTTCGCCAAGCACAATTCCTGTTAAGAAAAGTTTGACTCTGACCAATTAGTTGCGTTCCGCAGTATCTACACAGATTTTCATTGGTCCATTTCCAAATCATTTAGCGTATTTCCAAATCGTTACTTATAGATATATATATACAAGGAACATATTAGATAGAGGAAGGAAATAAAAATCACATAAAACATTTTCACAACTGATTTTAATGTATTTGTGATAAGTATATTTACTTATGATTTTGCTTTCTGTACGTTCTTTAACTAAACTTTAATTTAACAATCCTGTAATTTGTAATTTTAAAATTGCATGGAATATAATTACTTTATTTTAAAAAATAATAAAAAATCTTCATAACTGTTCTAATTAAATTGAAAGTTATTTCAGATATTAACTTATGATATTAACTTAACTCCATTCTTTATACTACCAATTTTCTAATTTTAATCTTATAATTTAAAGTGGTTAGTGATAAGATTACTGATATCCAAATAATCTAATTTAAAAGTTCCCGATGTAATCTGCAAGCTTTTGAATAATGATTCTTTTGACTAACATAAATCCACCAGGGAATTATGTTCGAATACCTTTTGGTTCAATATATAATTGCTTGCAGACCTCTCTGAAATCAAAGCGATCTTAACCAATTAATGTATATTCCTTTGAATTATCACAAATCAGAATGCAGTGAAATCTGAAATTTCTCCTCTAAATTCTTAAGATATAAACTAGGAAATATTTTAAAATATGAGTGCTATATAATAAATCAAAACAAAAAAACTTTACGGGTTAAAAGTTTGTTGACGCAGCACTTTATCTTATTGCTATAAGAATTTTAAATATGGAACTTAAAAATAATGATATCAAAATTTAAGTGACGTTATGCTATTAATTAATGTATATATAGATACATTTATATTATTTATTTCATCATTTTATTTTTGTTTTACTTATAATTGCATGTGTAATAATTATGTTAAATTTAAAACGATGTATAAAAATTTATTCATCGATGCTTTATCAATCACATCTTTCATAAATTCAAAATATGAGTTTTAAAAGATATGATAACAAAATTTAAGTGACGCCTTGATGTAGCTTTAAACATTTTGTTTTAAAATTCAATTTCAATTGTTTTCGGTTTGGCTAAATATATTTACACATGTAACCAAAACTTTTAATTTACCAATACACTGTTAAAAAATCACTCTCACTGAACCTATATAATGCACTGTAATGTATTTATATCTAAAATTTGATTTATCTTTTGTGCCAGGCTATCCAAAATCAAAAGTACAATTTATGTTAATGATTTTTGTGCGTCATATTATCCATTTGCATACATTTCGTTTAGTTTGGATACAATGGCGCACAAAAATCATTTACATAAATTTTACTTTTGATTTTGGATAGCGTGGCACAAAAGATAAATCAAATTTTTCATATGGATATATTAGAGTGCATTGTGTAGGTTCAGTGAGAGTGATATTTTTAACAGTGTATTGGTAAATTAAAAGTTTTGGTTACATGTGTAAGTATATTTAGCCAAACCGAAATCAATTGAAATTGAATTTTAAAACAAATTGTTTAAAGCTACATCAAGACGTACTTAAATTTTGATATCATATCTTTTAAAACTCATATTTTGAATTTATGAAAGATGTGATTGATAAAGCATCAATGAATAAATTTTTATACATCCTTTTAAATTTAACATAATTATTACACATGCAATTATAAGTAAAACAAAAATAAAATGATGAAATAAATAATATAAATGTATGTATATATACCGGGTGTCCCAAAAAGGACTGACTGATTTTATAATTCAATAACTTCCAAACGGTGACAGATATTAAAAAAATTCTTGCAGGAGAGTTATGCATAAAGTCAAAAGATTTTTTACAGTGATTTTCGAATTACAAACAATAGATGGCGCTTCGGTCAATAGAGGCTAAATTCAGGCTCGATTTTTGGTACTTCGTGGCCCGGATAATACATTTCCATCTCCTTTTTCTGCATGGAACAACAGAAAGGACCAAAAACCGAGCCTGTATTTAGCGACTATTGCTTACAGCGCCATCTATTGTTTGTAATTCGAACTAAAATCGAAAATCACTGTAATAAAACTTTTGACTTTATGCATAACCCTCCTGCAAGAATTTTTTTAATATCTGTCACCGTTTGGAAGTCATTGAATTTTAAAATCAGTCAGTCCTTTATGGGACACCCGGTACATTAATTAATAGCATAGCGTCACTTAAAATTTGATATCATTATTTTTAAGTTCCATATTTAAAATTCTTATAGCAATAAGATAAAGTGCTGCGTCACAAACTTTTAACCCGTCAAGGGTTTTTTGTGTTGATACCACTGCTTTTTTTAGGTTAATAATAAAAAGGAAAAAATTAAAAAAATTAAAGACCAATGGTATTAACTCATAATCGTGATTTCCATTCACCTTTAATTCCCCCCCCCCCCCTTCTCTCTTAAAAAAGCATACCTATATACAAAATGAGAATTTTTTTATAGTTTGTTTCATAGATATAAGGCTTTGTTAAATTTTACTACGTAAAAAGTTTACTTTTTTAAGAAGAATATCAAGAAATATTACTCTTTAAAACTTTTTAAAGTAAAATACAATAATTGCTCACTAATAAAACTAAATAAATCTATCTAAATCAAATTCTAACCTACAATTTTGTGCTTAATAATTGAGTATCCATTTTCATTGAGCAACAGTTCGAATATACATACATTCCATACAGAAATCAAATAGCACAGGAAAACATCAATCTTCCACAGCATCAAATGAAATTAAACAGTAAGAAAAAAGTTGCCAAAGTCAACTGGTAACATTAAATCGCCAAGACTTCGCCAAAATGTAATCTCGTTGATATCATGACAAAGCAACGATAAATGACTAATTCTCTTGAATATAATTGCTGTTCATAAAAGATATTGAAGCTTGGTACTAATCTGAATTTTCAAGACCCAAATTAAATTTTTGGGGGTCTAATTACCAGTATTTAAAATTGCAGATTTAGTTGAGAGGCGTTATATGGAATAATATTTTTTACATTTGAAAGACAGATGGCAGCACCACCAAACACTAATTTCAATAATTCAGAAATGTAAACGGGATTGATTTTACTAGGTTACGTTTGTAATCTTCAGTACCGTTTTTTAAAGTGAAATATTAATTAGTAATACTTGTTAAATAAAAAAAAACCATGAGCTTGAGCATTTATTTATTATTTTTTTACGCATAGAGAGAGTTTAAAGTATGAAGTTACCATTTTATGAATTTAATGAAAAGTAAAAGAGAAAAATGTACGCATTTTTATTTGTTCAATCGACATTTTCCTTTTATTTAAAGTTTTTTACACATAAAAATTCGTCTTTTCCTCAGCGAAACGAATTGAAATACGATACATATAAAGAAACTATACATTTTTAATTTTTCTTTTTCAATTATCCTAAAAATTTAAAAATATATATGATTTTTAAAAATTTACTTTTTTAAATTTTGGATGTATGACATTTTTTTAAATCTCTTAGTCTTCCAATTACAGTTAGAATAACGGCCTTTATTATTATTATTATTATTAAAAACGTAACGGTAGAATAACGGCCTGTTTTTTTTTTTCTTTTTTTATTATAAGGGTAATGGAAAAAATAAAAACGCATATTTTTAATTTATGTACCGTAGAAAAAGAGAAATTCATTTGTGTTAAAAATTGTAAATAAAAAGAAACTGTTGTAGACTGAACAAATACAATTTTCGGTTTTAAAATATTCTTTTTTCCGTCTTATGTAAAAATTGGCTTTCGGCGGACCTTAAAAACCTTTCCGCTTCCGCGTTAGGCAGATACCGGCTTACGGAGCACGTATTAGTGTTATTTTCTATGGATTCGCCGGGACTTGAAAGTTTTTCCGTAGCAGGCAGACATCCGGCTTACACAGAGTACGCCCTAGACAGATCTTACAGAATTTTTATTTTTTGAAAAATTGTTACGAAATAGTGATATGTGAAACTCTTAAAGAAAATAATCAAAATAAACAGATACATTCTTATAGAAACGTAAAATCAAATTTACTTTATTAACTGACTTAAAAAGGATAAAAAAAAATGCTTGCTGCTTCAAAGAGGACAGACCTCACAACGTATGTATTGCAAGACCAGCGCTTAACCGACTAAGCTACAGAAGGTATGGAAACATTCCACTAAAAGTTGAACAGAAGAAATTATGCGCACGAATACAGAGGCGCAATTTCGGAGAAATTCCCATAAATGGCGGAAAAATATAGTCCGATTTTTCATGCTTATTATATAACGAATAACAGTCTTCCAGGAAACAAACATGGTCTTATTCGGTTCATCTAGATATATTCATATTCTATATTAATTTTAATATGATCGCCCATGTCATTTTCGGAGGGAAAAAAATGTGAAATAAAAAGAAAACTAGAGTTTTTCCAGAAACAACTGATATCTTATTTCCTTCAGATAAAACAGATTCATATTATATATCAATTTAAAGAAAATCGCCCGAGCCGTTTTCCTGATTTTGACTTTAGGAACTTCTTCCATCGCTTTCGCTTTAAAAATGACTATTTATATCTCAAAATATACTGCACGTAGAAATGTAAAAATTTCAGAATAGAATTAGACTGCAGATATAAGACTGTTCTAAAAAAATCAGAATAATAAAACCTATATTTGCTGAGTTATTGAAAGGCGGCTTTTCGGGTTTTCTTTGAAGTCGAGTTAGTTGTATATATGAGTTCCGCCATCTACGGATTCTACAATACGATACGATACGATACAATTTTAGGCTTAAAGCTGCGTCACTGGAATACTATCGTCTTCCATGATAAGTCAAAATAAGAACAAAAGGAATATTATTTGCTTTAATCTCAAATAAATTGATGCTTTAAAAATATTCACTATAGAGTGGAAACAAAATGTCAAAGAACTATTAGCGATAGGTTATACGTACCAATGTTTAGTTCGTTCTGATACGATTTGTGAAGATCTAGGATAAATGTTAGATTGATTTTTAACACAATTATTGAGTTAGTAAATAAATCATATGAGTTGTAATCCAAGTATGTGAAAAATGTCAGGATTCGAACAATGGATATCTCGAGTGAAGCCGCCAATTACTTGTATTATACAAATTACAAGAATTTAGGTTTAAAACATTTCTATACTATGCCTTCTCCAGAAGCAATTAAAATTAATACTCTCGCCTTTAAAACGTCAAAAAGGCACGATTATGAAAATTATCTGGAGTGTGAAAAACACCTGAGTGCTGCCGCTTAAATGAAATATAGGTAAATTCGTAATAGTATCCTTAGATTTTATTTTAAAAAATAGATTTCACATTTTAGAGAAATTTTTACTTGGAAATAAGACATTAAAATCTCTATAGAAAATCTGAACGCATTTAATAACAAGTTGCCATTCAGACACGATTGGTTAAATTGAGATTTGGATTTACTTTCTTCTGCAAACTTTAACGTTATTTAGACACTTGATTGATTGAATACACAAGAACTATGAATAAAAGTCATAAATACATTGTTTTGATGTTCCATTATTGCCCGAGTACCTTCAAAAGAAGGATAATATATTTCACCAGAATGTCTTCTCCGTTCCAATGCGATAATGCAACAACATATCAAATATAACGTCAAAACACATGTAATCGTTTCATTCTGTTTACTGTGATCTTCAATACTGATTACTTTTCTTACTCATGATTGATTGAGTCCACAATGAAAAAATATATCTATGCATCTAAGGCTTTTATGTTACACGTTCACTTCCTTTTGAGAGTAATTAAATACTTCTTTAAAAATATGTTTATAATTTTTAATTTTGAATATTTTTATCACAGCATTCAAAGTTGTTCAATTACAAACGCTACTTTTTACTTTTTACTACTAATTCTTTTACTACTTTTTTACTACTTTTTATTTGTGTAGTTTAGAATGCTCTCACGAACAAAATAAGAAATTAAAAGGCTAAATCACTTTTTAAAATACAATTTTAATGTTGTTTATTCCCCTAACGAATTTATTGTGTTTTAAAATTTGAATACATACCCTATAAGTTATGCAAATATCTTAGAAGAAGATAACGGTTAAAACTTTTTGTATATTTTTTAACTTTTAATTTATGTGGTAATATATTTTAACGTCTAATTTTTACTAAGATTTTTTTTTGTTAATATTAAAATGAGTAAAATACCTTAGTTCTTACTCATGATTGATTGTGTCAACAATGTAAATATATATATATATACATATATGTATCTAAGGCTTTTATGTTACCAAGTTCACTTCCTTTTGAGAGTAATTTAATGCTTCTTTAAAATATGGTTACAAGTCTTAATTTTGAATATTTTTATCATAGCCTTCAAGGTTGTTCAATTACAAACGCTACTGTGCAGTTTAGAATAATCTCACTAGCAAAATTAAGAAATTAAAAGAATAAATCACTTTTTAAAAGAGGATTTTAATATGGTTTATCACCCGAACGAGTTTAGAGGTAACGTCTAAGGTAATTATGTAAATGATTACAGTTATTTTAGTGATTTTTTTAATCTATTTTTTAAATTGTAAGAACATAAACGTATCCATTACTTTAAAACATAGAAATGTTTAAAAAAATGAAAAAAGAAGTTTATGTCGATTTTAAAAGCTTAAGTCTGGCATAAAATTTAGATAAAAAGTGTCAACAGAAACCTGTTATTTTATTTCTTCATATAGTGTTTTCTTAAACAATCTTTCAAATCTAAAATATTTTGTCCCAAAATGTAATTTTTTTTTAAATTTTAACAGTAATAAGTACAAAAATTAAATCATTAAATATACACAAATGATAAAATGTTAATCTTATTCATAATTACTAAAAAATAATAAAATTTTCTCGCAAAAACATACCGATCCAATTAATGCATTATTCCAATATACTTCAAAGCCATTTATAATTTAAATTTCATCGTATTTGAATCGCTGGAATGCGCACTCAAGTCGCCTGAAGTAGGTAATATGTATGATAAACTTGTATTTATTTAATCTCTGTCAGACTTGATATGCAGAAATGTGGACTTCTATTCTTTTTTCATAAAAACTAAACAGTTTTATTTTTTCACATTTTTACTTTACTTCTACATACTTAATGTTTTCCCTTTGGAACAAAACTAATAAAGTGCAGTACTGATGCTTATTTCGTCATGGAATGAATGTTATTTTTATCTGAGTTAGAAAAATGCATCCAAGACAGAAAGGCCAAGAAACTAGGTAGTTTTCATAATTATTTAACTTAAACCCTTTACATTAAAAAGATATGAGGATTTGTATATCAGTCATTTTTTTGAAATATATAAATTTTCTATTGCGTGTATTTAAGTTATTGTTATTTAAATTTATATTTTAAGAGGACTTTTGGTATTTTTAGATCCACATTTATGAACGTACATTATCCGTGACCTAAATTATCCATTTCAGAAAAAAGTTTCTTTCTGTAATCTATGGTGTCATTTTGTTTCTGCAAAACAATAAATGCGCAGTTGTAGCATTAGTTTAACTTCAGCTCGTAAGAGGTTAAGTTAAAATTAATTTTAATTACATAATTCATATTTTAAGAACATAATGATTTGAAATTTCAATAAAAGAAAAATGTGATTTGAGACACAAAACTCAGTCGTTTCGTATAAAAATCTGTAAATAATATATATATATGTGTGTGTATGTGTGTGTGTAAAACATTATATAGATATTAATGATGTGAATTATCACATTGCTACAAAGCGTAAACCAACTTAGTGAAAAATGTCCAAGCTGGGAATCGAACCCGGGTCCCTGGAATAGATCTCCAGTGCTCTACCACTAAACCACAAGGACGATGTCCAGCTTGGCATTTCTCACTTATATAAGTCGGTAAGGCTGCTACTGCAGCACAAGATGGAGAAGTCTTCATGAGCACACATTCTAGCGGCATAACATGAGACGCAAATAAACCCAGCATCGGTGAATATACAATTTTTAATTAATTTTTCAACTACATTTCAGCAGTGAAATTACGCTTGAAATTATTGAATATTAATGATGTGAATTATCACATTGCTACAAAGCGTAAACCAACTTAGTGAAAAATGTCCAAGCCGGGAATCGAACCCGGGTCCCTGGAATAGTAAGATATTCATCATTAACATTCATCATTAATATTCAATAATTTCAAGCGTAATTTCACTGCTGAAATGTAGTTGAAAAATTAATTAAAAATTATATAGATATAATAAAAATGAATTCCAGTAGTTAATTTATAGTATATATACTACTGAAGTATATTAATTAATGTTTTTGAAATATTTATAAAAATATCCGTACTTAAAATAGTTCAGAATTTCGTTACAGTCCAAAAAATATAAATAACCTGCTACAGTTTCACACTGTTTTAATTAACGATTCAATCGATAATGTGATTTTCCGATCAAAAGGGAAACTACATTTTCGAAATTATTTAAAAACAATATTAAGCCTTGAATAAATTATGTAAAAGTAATTTATTAACAAAATACTGTAATTATGTATCTTAAAAATGCTTAATGCAGCACTTATTTCATCGCTTAAAGCTTATAAAAAGATTTTAAATTTGAAAAAAAGAAATCATTAATACCATGTATTAAAGTCTTATTAGTAATTTTGTATATTTAAATATGTTGTAATGAATGATAAAAAGAGGGATTTTCTATGAAATTGTATGGAAAGGCTCAGATTGAGTAGTTTTTTATTTTTTATTTTATTTTATTTTATTTTTTTTATTGCATAAATTTTTGAAAACAAATTTTGTTTATTTATATTTCATATTTCAGATGAGCTCAAATTTATGGAGATTATCTTTTACATTTTTATTTTATTTAACCAACTTCATGCATGTAGCAATGAATTTGTAAATCAATTTTCATCCACTTCTTGGTACGATACATAACAAAAATTATGTACACATGTATATTTCCGATAATAATACAACATTTTAGTATAAAAAATTAATCATAAATTAATAAACGCATTTTACGCCATTTTTCTGTTAGCCGGACGTGAGTGATAAGTCAAAAAAATTCTTTTATGGTTACTCGAGAAATTTGCACACGGACGCGACTGGATTCGAATCCATTAACTCTTATCTGCCATCTTTGAGACTAGAACCTCTCAGCCACTGGCGGGTCTTTTTATAGTCGGGTCGCACTTTAAATTAACGGATCTGTCAATAATCTTAAGAAAAAAAAGAGCGCTTTTTTACACTTTTCTGAATTCAGTTAAATTAATAATCAGAATTTCCTGTTATTTTTAGGTAGAATTTTAGTTACTAAAAATAATTTTATTATCCAAAAAAAAAAAAAAAATCTTCCGTTCGATTTAATTATTTATTTTAAATTAAAAATGTAAGTTACAACCATTACAAACATTTTATTACATTTTTGATACAAAATAATAACATAGTCTAATTAGAATTTAAGAATTTTGAAAATTATTACGTCATTCTAATAACGAAGGGTCTAAATTGTGATAATTTCATCACGTAACTTTCCAAATTCTAGGTGGGTGAATATAAACCAAGATCCAGATTTTAATGCAATGGCGCCAAAGTGTCGTTATTTTGCTTGATATGGTAACCCGGATGTTGTTGTTTATTATGTTGGTGTTTTCGCCAAATTGTCATCGGAAAAATATCGCGCCAATATGGGCGCGACATCTGTGCATAGATCAATAATATGACAATAATAGAGACAATAGAGAGGCATAGAGATAATAATATGACATCTGTGCCAAAACTCCCTATTATTGAACTCATTTTAACATATAAGCAAACGGAGGCAAAGACGATGTCTCGTCAAAGACGCATCGGGGTATCCTTTTAGTAGTGATGGGCGATTCTCGAGAATTCGAAAATCGAGAAAAATCGTCATCGTAAAAAATCACAATCGATACAGCCATCGATTAATTCCTAGAATCTACAATCGAGATGTTTTACAATCGATTATAACGAGAAAAGCTAAAAACAGTTATTGGAAAACTTAGCTATTATTCTGGCCGACAATTTCATAGTAGTGATAGGGCTTAGTGATGGCCGATTCTCGAAAATTTACCAATCGAAAAAAATCGTTATCGTAAAATACATAATCGATACAGTCATCGATTACTTTCGAGAATCTACAAAGGAGATGTTCTGGAATCGATTATTGAAATCATTGTTTTTACATATATATAAGGCAGATTTTATTAAATATAGGGTAACTGAAAACAAGATGGAATAAAAAAACAACAAACCAAAGGGAAGCTATAAAGGAGCCATAAGACTGGAAAAGTCTTGTAAGATTGCCCCCTGGTTGAAAAAAGCTGAAAAAATGCGAGTAGCTATGAAGCGGTAAGGGGAGTTTAAGTATCAAAAATTAGAATTTTTCGGCAATTAGCACCAAAATGGCCAAAAAAATAAGAATCAAAAGCACCCCCTAGTGGCAAAAACATGAACTCAATGATGATAAAAGGGATCAAAATTTTTTATTGATTTTTCTACGTCATTTGAGATTGGATCTTTAATTTCGCCATTTTTAGAAAGTATTCGACTGGAATACATTAAACGAACCCCCGCGGGGAGCAAAGTAGGGGGAGGGGCAAGGAAAGTGCATAATATGAATAAGTGGTCACAGGACTTTCCAACTATATGTCACATGAGGGTTGTCGGCTAAATTTAGAAAAGTGCCCCCGCGCGGGGGCAAATTAAGGGGAGGGGCACGGGCGATATATAAAATGAAATAGTAGTCACAGAGCTTTCCAATGATATATCACATGAGGGGTGTCAGCAAATGATATAAAAGATTCCCAACTCCCAGGATTCCAATTATCGTGCCCCCCCGAAATATACCCTGCCCATCCTTCTCTTTGAAATTTTCATATATTAAAAATTATTTATCGGAGGGCTCCGTAAAAAAATCCGATCTAAAATGTTTAAAAACGCTACGATTTCAAAAAAGTTCGAAAAGTGCCTCTCTCGGGGCGCCAAACTAGGGAGGGAAGAAGAAAGGTTCATAATATGAAAGAGTAACTTTCCGATGATAACCGAAAACTTTCCGATGATATATCAAATGACTGGTCCAAAAAAAGTTTGAAATCTACCCCTCCCACGTGGGTTCCCTCTTTTATCGCAGAATATACCCGGAAATCACGCAGCCCCACTTTTAAGATATTATATTTAATAAATAATATTTATCGGAGAGCCCCATTAAAAAACCACATTTAATGATATTTATTGTAGAAATCTCTACAATAAAAAAAAAAAAAAATCACCCCCGCCCCCTTCCGGAATTCAACTCTGGGAGGAGAAAGGTTCATAATATAAAAGAATGGTGAAAGGACTTTCCGATGATATGTCAAGGAGAGGTTTGGTAAAAGTTTGAAAATTACCCGCCCCCCCCCCTTTGTCCACTCTCGTGCCCCCCCCCCAGTATTCACTCACCTTCCTCTTTGAACTTTTGTATTTAATAAATAGTATTTATCTGAGTCTCCAGGTATGGGGATGCTTGGTAGAGCTAAAATAAGAGAAACATTGAAAATTCGGGGCAAAATGACACTAAATTTAACAGTAAAGTTTGAAACTAGGACTATACAGAACTGAATACATAAACCACTATGCTTCATAACCCACATCGGTTAATAGCAATAAAAAGATAAGTGCCAGTTAAACTGATGGCATTGAGCTCACAGGTTATTCACACTAATTGCATATTATACTCTAATTTCAAAGAATAATGTCCTTCAAAAAATAAATGAAGGGAAATATCCCCCGTTTGCCCCTTTTATACTTAACCAATGAACCTCCAAATCTAATCAGGGAAACTCCTTAACTATAATAAATCAGTATATCAAATTTGAAGCAAATCAGATAATTCTGCATGAAAAAAAGAAACATATCGCTAAATTAACAGTGGTCTAACCAATTTAACCCTTTTATACTTAACTAATAAACCTCCAAATCTAATCAGGAAAGCTCCTTATCATAACGAACATAGAAAAAAAAATAAACTAAATTGAATTAATCTCCATGAAAATCCATTTATCTAAATTAAGGGGAGGGGACTTGCCCCCTTTTCGCCCTTGTATACTTAACCAATGAACCTACAAATCTAATGAAGGAAGCGCCATATCGGAATAAATCGGTGTATTAAATTTGAAGCAAATCAAATAATTCTGCATGAAAAACCTTTTTATCTAAATTAAGGGGGAGACTAGCCCCTCCCCTTTATACTTAACCCATAAACCTCCAAATCTAATCAAGGCAGCTTCTTAACATAATAAACCGGTATCCCAAATTTGGAGCAAATCGAATAATTCTGCATGAAAAACCCATTTATCTAAATTAAGGAGGGGTCTACCCCCCTTTCCCCCCCTTATACTTAACTAATGAACTTCCAAGTTTAATCGGGGAAGCTCCTTAACATAATAAACCGGTATACCAAATTCGGAACAAATCGATTAATTCTGCATGAAAAACCCATTTATCTAAATTAAGGGGGGGCGTACCAGCCCCCTTCTCCCTCTTTATCCTTAAACAATGAACTTCCAAGTTTAATCAGGGAAGCTCCTTAACATAATAAACCGGTATACCAAATTTGGAGCAAATCTAATAATTCTGCAAGAAAAGCCCATTTACCTAAATTAAGGGGAAGGGGTCCAGCCCCCTTCTCCCCCTTTATACTTAACCCGTAAACCTGTAAATCTAATCAAGGCAACATCTTAACATAATGAACCGGTATACCAAATTTGGAGCAAATCGAATAATTCTGCATGAAAAACCCATTTATCTAAATTAAGGAAGGGGTCTACCCCCCCTTCCCCCCTTCATACTTAACTAATGAACCTCCAAGTTTAATCATGGAAGCTGCTTAACATAATAAACTGGTATACGAAATTTGGAGCAAATCGAATAATTCTGCATGAAAAACCTATTTATCTAAATTAAGGATTGAAAGGGGGGCAGCCTCCCTTCTCTCCCTTTATCCTTAACCAATGAACCGTCAAAACTAATCAGCGGAACGCCTTATCAGAATGAACATAAAAAAAATTGAAGCAAATCGTACATTTTAATCAAGAGTTATCGCGTTACGTAATACAGTCGTGGAAAAAAAATGTAAACACCCCCTACTAACTTCTTAACAAATTATCGTAGAAGAAAGTTGCTGGTATCGAATGATTGGAAATAAAGTCTACTTTTAATTGATGTATATAAAATTTGTTTAAGGAGCCATCTTCATATTAAAACGAACCATAACTTTGTTTTTTTTGAATAGCAGTACACAATTCTGACAGCAAAAATGAACTCTACACCTTCCAATTAGCCTATAAACAAATTTTTATGCAATTCGTGCCATAAGTTTCCGAGAAATTAATTATTTTAAAACGAGTGTATTTTAAGGGCTGTATCCAAATTGAAGTTCCGAACTCGATTGTTAACCGAGAGAGCCGCCTTCTTGATCAAGGCACGTTTAAGCGTCAATGAAACCTGTTTGATTACAGGATAGCAGAATAAATTTCAAAAATTTACTTACTTCTACCATAGACAGCCCCTTAAACCATCATTTTGCCGTTTTTTAAGCATAATTTGAAAACTACTTGGAAGAAAAATGTGAAATTTGGTATTTCCATAAAGCAGGATTCAATAAATCTAAATCCATCAAAAAAAATTGTATGTTGCAATTCATAATTTTATCGAATATTAATTTCATAATTAATAATTCATATAATAAAATTATAAAAATTGTAAATTGAACGTATTTATGTTTGGGTATATTAGTATTATTGCTACACAAAAAAATAGCTCATTAGGAGCATAATTTCAGGAGATATAAATAAAAATATGAAAATGTAATTTAACATTAGAAGTACTAAATTTTGAATGTCTATAATTCAAAAACTTATCATTATAATGACTTGAAATTTGGTTTTTAGGCATATTTTGAACCGAATATTTGAAATATCTCGTTAAATTTGGGTACTGCCATTGAAAAAAATGAAGTTTGAATTCGTTTTAATATGTATATGGCCCCCTAAGCAAATTTTAAACACACCATTTAAAAGTAGACTTTATTTCCAATCGTCCGGTACCAGTAACTTTCGTCTACGATAATTTGTTGAGCAGTTTACTTTTATAGGGAGTGTTTACTTTTTTTTTTCCACGACTGTACGTACGTACGTACATGCATACACACAGAACCGACGGGTACATTAGCTCCCAGGCTTAGATAGCCTGTGAGCTAAAAAGAGATTGGATAAGCAGATGGACTCCTTTGAGAAATTATGACTTAAACCAGAAATGCGGTAAGTTTGACTCTGAAAGCCTCATTTCCATCTCGCATTTCGGCAAATCTCATCTCGATGATTTTTCCAGCATTTCGACGCTTCTAGATGGGAAGCTGCTGGATGGTTGGTTCTCTCGCGGTTTTAAACCTTTCGGGATGGGAAGTCTCTGGAGAGTTTCTCTCCCCGTTTTCAATCTGTCCCGATGGGAAGCCTCTCGCTGGTTTTTCTTGTCCTTTTCGAAATCTCCCAATGAAAAGCCTTTCGAGGATTTCTCTCGTCCTCGGCAGAGAAGAAAAGTAAGAAAATTTATCGAGAGTACCAAGGGACGAGATGGAGAAAGAGGCATGACAATGAGCTGTGAAATGAAGCCCTAATTTTCAAAGTTTCTCTTATTTTAGTCCTACCAAGATGTCACATACCTGGAGCCCTCCGATAAAAATTATTTATTAAATATAAAAATTTCAAAGAGGAAGGTGGGTCGTGTGATTTCGAGGGAGGAGGACGTGAGAGTGGAGTCATGCGGGGTGCAATTTTAAAAATTTTACCGAACCCTCCCTGTGGCATATAATCGAAAAGCCCTTTGAGCACTCTTTCATACTATGAACATTTCTTCACCCAAAGGGGGATGGGGAAGGGACGAACAAATTTTTAAAACCGTAGCCGATTTCTATAATAAATTTAAATATCACTTTAGATGTGGGTTTTTTATGCAGTCTTCCGGTAAATATTATTTATTGAACATAAAATTTTTAAAGTGGCGGCTGTGTGAATTCCGGGGCGAAAGAGTGGGTCCACGGGGGGAGGGTGGGGGAGCAATTTTCAAACTTTTTTTGGACCAGTCATGTGATACGTCATCGGTAAGCTCTCGGATGACACTTTCATATTATGAGACTTTCTTCCTCCCCTCCCCAATTTGGCCCCCTCTGCGGGGGTAGTTTTTTCCGTTTTTATCATTTTAGATCGGATTTTTTTATGGAGTCCTCCGCTAAATATTATTTATAATATAGGAAATTTCAGGACACTTTTCCAAATTTAGCCAAGACCCCTTATGTGACATATCGTTGGAAAGGTTTGTGACTAGTTATTGATGCTATGCACTTCCGGTGGCCGCCCCCCACTTTGTCCCCCCGGAGGACTCTTTTCCAAATTTAGTCAATACCCCTCTTGTGAGATATCGTTGAAAAGGTCTGTGACTACTTATTGATGTTATGCACTTCCGGTGACAGTCCCCCCACTCTTTGCCCCCCCCCCCCCCGGAGGACACTTTTCCAAATTTAGTCAATACCCCTCTTTTGAGATATCGTTGAAAATGTCTGTGACTACTTATTGATGTTATGCACTTCCGGTGACAGTCCCCCACTCTTTGCCCCACCGGGGGACACTTTTTCAAATTTAGTCAAGAATCTTCGTGTGAGATATACGTTGGAAAGGTCTGTTACTACTTATTGATGTTATGTACCTACGGTGTCCTCACCACCACTTTGACCCCCCGGGGGCACTTTTCCAAATTTAGCCAAGACCCCTCATGTGAGATATCGTTGGAAAGGTCTGTGACTATTTATTGATGTTATGCACCTCCGGTGACAGTCTCCCCCAATTTGCCACTCCCGGGGTACACTTTTTCAAATTTAGCCAAGACCCCTCATGTGAGATAACGTTGGAAAGGTCGAAGAATACTTATTGATGTTATGCTCCTCCGGTGTCCATCCCCCCATTTTGTCCCCCCCCCGGGGGACACTTTTCCAAATTTAGCCAAGATCCCACATGTGAGATATCGTTGGGAAGGTCTGTGACTACTTATTGATGTAATGCACCTCCGGTGACCGCCCCCCCCCCCCACTTTTCCCCCACGGGGGTGTTTTTCTAAATTTAGCCGAGACCCCTCATGTGACATATTGTTGGAAAGGTTTATGACCACTTACTCATGTTATCCATCTCCCGCACCCCTCCCCCTCTTTGCCCCCTCGGGGAGGGCATTTTTATAAATTCAGATCCAGACTTCTCATGTGACATATGGTTGGAAAGGCCTAAAGACCTGTGACGAATTAATCATATTATGCAGCTGCTGTGCTCCTCCGCTCGTTTTGACCCCTCCCCCAAGAGATCTGATCCGAGGTTCATTCGTTTCGATATTATATTTTTTACAAGATTTTGTAGTTCGTGCACACCACACCCGCCTGCTATCATATATCAGTGCCGTATATAGCGGGTAACCTGTTCGTGATTTCATATTACAAGATTACGTATAAATTAGGGGCCCCGATTAAAGGAGGGACCCGCTAGCGGTCGAAGTCACCTAGTCTTTATTAACATCGACTCATTCCAGTTCACCCGCAGACGATTCTTGATAAATGTATGACGTATATAATACATAATATATGATTTATAAAAGAAATTTGCAAACTGTAGTCATCGAGAAAAAATTTACACAATCGAAAAATGTCGAGATGTCCATACAATCGAGAAAAACATCTCGTTATCGCCCATCACTACCTTTTAGTGCCAAAATGGCAATTTTATTCTATAGCAACCCAGAAATTTTGATGATATCATCCTTCATATGACAATCCAATAGAAGAGATTGCGTGTGTTTTACATTAAATCAAACTTTGTGCATTTTATAATAAAATAATTTGTGTGTGTTTCTAATAAAAGTTTTGGCACAGATGTCATATACGCCCCATAATGGCGCGATCTTTTTCTGACGCCAATATCATGTACGCAACGGGAACTCAATTGGCACCAAAGTGTCGTTATTTTTCTTGATATGTTAACCCCGACGTTAGTGTTTATGCTGTTGATGTTTTCGCCAAATTGGTGTCAGAAAACAATCGCGCCAATTTGACATCTGTGCCATAGTTTTGTGTATTTTATAATAAAATTGTGTTTTTATACCAAATAAACAGTTTCTTAATAAATAAAGCCAACATGCTATTTTCGCCAGCTAGGTCTAACAGGTAAGAGGTAACAAGTAAAAAAGCTGAAGAATATGAATTTGGGACTACTACACACAGAAAACTGGAAAATAAACCAATGAACACCAATTAAGTTAAAAATCCATACTCTCATAGCATTAGGTATAACAAAACACTCATTAATCATTTTATTCTCATTTAAGATAGTATACTATTAGAAATTAATATGATATTGTCCTGAGTAGGCGAAAAATTAAATATAATTTAATCGTTAACTTTATTAAATACTAGCAAACCCCGCGGCTTTGCTCGCGTAATATTTGAAATATGCCAAGTGATATTTATATGTCTAATTTTTATTAAAAGGAAAAAACTAAATTTTTATTTTATTAAAAGGTAATATTTTATTTTATTAAAAGGTACATATTACTTTTAGGAATAATTAAAAAAATTACTATTTAAAACACAGTTTGATTAAACATCATTGTTACACTGCATAAAGCAGAAATGAGACTTAAATTAATAAAACGAAATAAAACTAAATAAATAATAATTTTGAAAATATTTTGAAACTTTTATGCTCAATTAATACACTCATTTCAGTATTCATTTGAAGTTTTGATTTTTTTAGAAACCATCTTCTTACATCTTAAAATTAACCATCATGTCAAATTCCAAGTCCAACCACCTCTCTCAACATAAAGGGCTATGTTGAAATAGTCACCATTAATGTCACCATTAATTTGCCAAAATTAATTTTGAAATTGGTTTGATATTTCCTAATATTCCACAGAAACGTAATTTAGAAAGCTTTTAAAGGCCTTTTTTAGAGCGTTTGTTGTTCCTGTGAACCCCAAGTGGTAGAATCATCGGCATAAAATATAGCCTGTGTAGGATCAGAGACTGCTACCATTGATTCATAACTATTACTTTTATATTTGGTTTATATTCCCTGAAATTGCGTAGAAATCGTAATTTAGGACTTTTTTAGAATGCTTTTCGCACCTCCCCTTCACTTCACCCCTTTTTAATTCGAATATATTTTTGACTGTCCTTCGAGGGCATTTATATTTTATAACTAACTACCATGCCATATTTAAAGTTTCTAGCCTTTTCAGTATCACAGAAATCGCAATTTAGAAAGTTTTTAGCAACTGCAATCCTCTGGTGGTAGTGGCACAGATATAAAATATAGCTTATGTTTCAGCAGGTTCTATCACCAACAATTTATCATCATTATTTTTTTAATCGGTTAGGTATTTGATAAGATTACATAAAAATTGTAATTTATAATGCTTTTCGCTCTCTTCATTTTTTAAAAATTGAAATTTCCTTTCGACAGTTCTTAGAAAGCAGTTGCATCTTGTAAGTAAATACCATGCCATACTTCAAAGTATTAGACCCTTCAGTTATGCAAAAAACGCAAATTAGAACATGTTTTGCTTTTGCAACCCTCAGATGGTAGTGACAGCAACATAAAATATAACCTATGTTATAGCAGGGACTGTCACCATTGATTTGAAACCATTACTTTTTAAATAGCTTTGGAATTTCTTGAGATTGAGTAGTAATCGCAATTTAGAACGTTTTTAGAACGTTTTTCGCGCATTTTCAGCCCTTTCTAAATTTCCAATTTTTTCGAAACTGTTCTTAAAAATCATTTATATGTAATAAATATGTACCTTGCCTAATTTTAAATTGCTAGCCCCTACCGATCACAAAAATCGAAATTTGGAACGCTTTTTTGCTCCTGCAACGTCTAGGTGATAGTGATACCGACATTAAAATAGCGTCTATGTTAGAACAGAGGTTCTCAGCATCAATTTCTTACCATTACTTTTGAAATCAGTTTGATTCTTCCTGAAATATTAGTGACAAATCGGCATTTAGAAAGTTTTTAGAACGCTTTTCGCTCATTTTGCTCCTGCATCTCCTCTGGGGTAGTGGAAACAGATATAAAATATAGCCTATCTTGGAGCAAGATCTGTCACCATCATTTTTACACCATTATATTTGAAATCGGTTCAGTATTTCCTGAGATTGCATAGAAATCGCAATTTAGAACGTTTTTTACAATGCTTTTTTCGCATTTTGACCCCCCTTTTAAATTTCGATTTTTTTAGGAAATGTCATTAAAGATCATTGATATCTTATAACTAACTACTATTCTAAATTTCACGATTCAAGGCCTTTCCGTCATGCAAAAACCGCAATTTAGAAAGTTTTTCTCCTGCCCCCCCTTTGGGGTAGTGGCACCGACATAAAACATCGCCTATGTTGGAGCAAGGGTTTTCACCGTAATTTTGACGCCATTATTTTTTAAATCGGTTTCGTATTTCCTGAGATTGTGTAGAAATCACCATTTAGAATGTTTTTAGAACGCTTTTCGCGCATTTTCACCCCTTTTAAATTTCCAATTGTTTAAGAACTGTTCTTAGAAATCCTTTATATCTAATAAGTAGCTGATACTTCAAATTTCATATTTCTAGGCCATTCAGTAACACATAAATCGCATTTTTAGAACGTTTTTTGCTCCTACACCCCTTTGGGGTAGTGGCACCGACATAAAACATAGCCTATCTTGGAGCAAACGTTGTCACTATCATTTTGACACCAATATTTTTTAAATCGGTTTGGTATTTCCTGAGATTGTGTAGAAATCGCCATTTAGAACATTTTTTAGAACGCTTTACGCGCATTTTCATACCTTTTAAATTTCAAATTGTTTAAGAACTGTTCTTAGAAATCCTTTATATCTAATAAGTAGCTGATACTTCAAATTTCATATTTCTAGGCCCTTCAGTAACACATAAATCGCATTTTTAGAACGTTTTTTGCTCCTACACCCCCTTTGGGGTAGTGGCACCGACATAAAACATAGCCTATCTTAGAACAAACGTTGTCACTATCATTTTGACACCAATATTTTTTAAATCGGTATGGTATTTCCTGAGATTATGTAGAAACTACCATTTAGAACGTTTTTAGAACGCTTTTTGTGCATTTTCACCCCTTTTAAATTTCGAATTTTTAAGAACTGTTCTTAGACATCATTTATATCTTATAAGCAACTAATATTCCAAATTTCATATTTCTAGGTCCTTCAGTAACGCAAAAATCGCATTTTTAGAACGTTTTTTGCTCCTGCACCCCTTTGGGGTAGTTTCACCGACATAAAATATAGCCTATGTTCTAAGTTGGACTAACAGCATGATTTTGATACCATTACTTTTTAAATCGGTTTGGTATTTCCTGAGATTATGTAGAAACTACCATTTAGAACGTTTTTAGAACGCTTTTTGTGCATTTTCACCCCTTTTAAATTTCGAATTGTTTAAGAACTGTTCTTAGACATCATTTATATCTTATAAGCAACTAATATTCCAAATTTCATATTCCTAGGCCCTTCAGTAACTCAAAAATCGCATTTTTAGAACGTTTTTTGCTCCTGTACCCCCTTTGGGGTAGTGGCACCGACATAAGATATAGCCTATGTTCTAAGTTGGACTAACACCATTATTTTGATACCATTACTTTTGGAATCGGTTCGGTAGTTCCTGAGCTTACCTCCTACAAATAAACAATTTTTTCCTCTTTATAATAGGAGTATAGATTAATGAATATGAATATACACATACACACACATATATATATACTATATATATATATATGCATGTATATATAAGCTGCGTTGGCGTTAATACGTAAGTACCCCCCAAAAATGTATTGCTCTAACCACGGTGCGTTTGAGATACCTGTGCTCAAACGAACATGAAGCATAAATGCCTACGTGAGTTAAGCGGTTTTCTCAAGAAAAATGAAATACATAACAACGAAAAAGCTACAAAATGCTGACATGATCGAAGAAGTTCTTGGTACTTTTATGTTAGCCAGGTTCAAAACTCGGGAATGATATTGTTTACCTCGCCAGTAGCAGTTTTTATTTTTTGCGTGGTAAATTAAAAGCAATGCTTTGATAATGAAATTGGCATTTTTTTAATAATTAGCCTCAGGTGCGGTATGCTATTTCTTTCTCCCAGCTTATTTTGTGTCCAAAAAATAACGTTACCTTACAGAAGTTAGCCGGAAAACAAAGCATTATGATTAAATACTCTTTAACAATTTTTTGAACTTCTAAGCATCACACATTTTCAATTTTTATACCGTCGTATTGGATTAAAAAAAAGTTCTTTTAAATGCATTTTGTATGAAAACTGTATCTCCATTTATTTTTGAAATATTAATTTTTTTGTCGTTTTTGGAGCCATTTGCTTAATATTGGAGACGGAAGTACTTCATTTCTGTAGAAAGTAAAGGAAATATAGTTTTAAAATCGTAATTACATAGTTTTGTTGCCATTTTCTCGTAACAACCAAAAGAAAATGTAATTAAAATACGTGCTATTTTGAAAAAAAAATATAAACGAATGATTTCTGTTAAAACAATGGAGCTATTATATACTATATTTAATTGTAAGTATCTATGAATCATTAGAAAGTCCTTTTATTCGATTTTCTTGAATGACGGAATCTTTTTGCTGCATTTGTACATTATTTCGCGATAGTGATGTGCTACGCATGTTTTACTGTAGATGTTTAAGAGTAGATCGTAAAAGTGGAAATCTTAAGAGGATGTGAATGACGTCATTTTACATAAAATAAAACGTGTGCTTTAAATCTTAAAATTGAAATATGTTTTGTACTGCAGTAGAGTCCCCCTCAACCGAGTTATTTTCTTCTGATGGACTGGTGGCTTCTATTATTATGAAACAGCCATTTTAAATGAAGTGTTAGGTGAAGATAAAAGAGCAGCCGTAAAGAAAAAATAATAATAATAATAATAAAAAAATATATATATATGGCCATTTCCCCCCCCCCCTATTCTGACCAGAAAATCAGAGTTCTAACTTCTTACGGTTGCTCTTTCATCTTCAACTAACACTTCATTTATAATGGCTGTTTCATAATAATAGAAGCCATCAGTCCATCAGAAGAAAATGCAGTAATGGAAATGCTGGGGCGACACTAAATTCTGAAAAAGCAGAATTCCTGTTCTCTAGTTTTTTTTTCTTTTCTTTTCCTTTTTTTAAAAATTAAATAAGTGAAAGGCATGCATCTTAAACGTTTGTATTTTTAATTAAAGTTATGCATTTTATATAAAATAAGTGAAAGGATTAAAGTTTAAGTAAAATTAAGGCAATACGAATGAATGAGAAGGAAACAATAATAGGCGATTTATCACCTGCGCCCGCTAACATAAAAGTAACGAGTTCATGATTTCTCTATCAGAATCTTCCTACTTGGCGAAGGATTGAGATAATTAAATTATGAATAAAAGTAACATGATGTAATGCTTAGCATACATTTAACGAGGATCAAACTGCTAGACAGAGGCAAAAATAATCTAATAAATTCGACATTGAAAAGAATAGAAAAGAAAAGAATTTCCTAAAATTGAAATTTCTGTGATACCGTTCGGAATAGAAACCGACAATTTGGCACATAGTGGTTATTTTAAATACTCGATAAGAATAATTTCTAAAAAAGGTAGAAATTAAAAATTCGAAACGACATAAAAGCGTTCTATGAACGTTCTAAATTATGATTTATTTGCAATTGTTAGTCTGCAACAATTGCTGAATATGCAAATTGTTAGAAACATGAAATTTCACGTGCTTTTTACTTATAAGGCGTAAATGATCTCACAGAAAATTTCCTAAAATATTCGAAATTTGAATGCATGCAGGCGTAAAAAAAAGTTCTAAAACTGCGATTTCTGTAATATCGTTCGGGATAGTGGTCTGAATTTCGGCATGTCGATTTGTTTAAACATGTAAATGCACACTAAGAACTGTTAGTAAAGAATCGAAATGTTAAGAGGTGAACCGAGCGGAAAACGTTTTAAGAACGGTTTGCATTATGATTTTAATGAGATTGTTTGGGCTAGGAACATAAAATTTGACACAGATGTCATTTGCTAAGCCGTAAATACTTTGCGTTTTCTAATATATTAGAAATTTATAAGTGTACAAGAGAAAAAAAATTCTTGTATTTTTGAATCTGTGATACTGTTCGGGATAGAATCCTTAAACCTGGCATGCTGGTCACTTACAAGATGTAAATGCTCATTAAAAACTGTTTCTAAATAAATCGAATTTTAAAAGGTTGAAATGAGTGGAAAACTTTTTAAAAACTTTCTAAATTCCGGTTTGAATAGGATTGCTAGAGCGTGAACTTGAAATTTAACATGATTAGGGCTACTAAAAGGAAAATGCTCGTCCTAAGCAATTTCTAAAAAATTCGAAATTTAAGATGTTGCAAGAGCAAAAGTCATTCATAAATTAAGATTTCTATGAAACTGTTGAGGGGATAAACTTAAAATTTGATATGGTGATTATTTTTAAAATGTAAGTGCTAAATGCTATTTCTAAAAAAATCGAAATTTAAAAGGGTGAAACGAGTAAAAAAACTTTCTAAAAATGTTCTAAATTATGATTTATTTGAAATACTTAGCCTTAAGGAAATCGAAATTTGACATAGTTATAAAGTTTAAGACGTAAATATTCAACATGAACAGTTCCTGAAAAAATAGAAATTTTTAACGGCGTAGGAGCAAAAAAGTTCTAAAATTGGGTTTATCTCGATATCCTTAAACATTGAAACCTGAATTTTGGCAAGCTGTGAATTTAAAATCTAAGCGCTCGTTAACCCTCTCGATCCGCAGCCTGAGCTATGCTCGAGCATGCATTTTCCCGTCAAATTAATACTATTTGGTTATTCCCACTAGATATCTTTTAAAGAAAACTTTGTCTGATTTAATCAGAACATTTTCTACGATTGCGATAGTCAAAAATTTCTGCTTTAAAGAGCCGGTGATAAACGATTAAAAATTTTGTAAAAGACGCTCATCGCGAAGAATTACTTACACAGCGAGAGTGTTAAGAACTGTTTCGAAAAATGAAGTCTATCTTTAAAGAGATTAAAGAAGCAGAAAACGTTCTAAATTACGATTTAAATAGAATTGTCAAAGCACAACCTTGAAATTTAACATGGTTGTAACTTTTGAAACATTAATGCTCTCAGAAATAATTTCCTAATAAGTTCAAAGTTTGAAAATGTTCAAAAACAAAAAAAAAAGTTCTAAAATTCCAATTTTTGTGATACCGTTCGGGGTAGAAGCCTGAATTTGGCATACTAATTATCTAAAATATGTAAAGATTCATTAAGAATCGGTTCTAAAAATATCTGCACTCGGATTAGCCGTAGATATTTGCAAAGATAAAACAATTTTGCAAAAAATAAAATAAAAAGTTATCTTTAAACAAATATCTGACTAAATATCTAACAATAAACAAATATCTAACTAAAAGACCAACTATTAGGTCTATATCGACTCTATCATTCTTTTTACAAAATTTTCATTCTTCATAAAATTAAAATACCATATAAATTGAAGAAGATTGATACTTTGAGAAAAGAAGTTAGCTTTCATTGCTTTTAAATCCTTAATTACTCTAAGAAATGAATGATATGTAAACAAAATGTACTCATATTGGTTTCCTTTTTACTTACAAAGGTTCTAATAAAACTCATTTTAATTTAAGTGAGTAGATTATTTAAATTATATATAATTTGTTTAAAAAAAAAGAAATGATATCCACTAAAAACCAACTTTTCAAAAGTAAAAAAAAAAAAAAGTTTAAACTTGTGGCTAAAAAATGGTGTGATATCATATTTCCAAGCTTATATTATGGTACTTTTTTAACATTTTCCATTAAAAAATTTACAATTTTTAAGTCGAGTGACTTCGTATATGTTGATAGAAATCCTTTTCTTCTGTACTAAATACATCATAACGTGTTTCTGAAAATTCAAATGTTTTAAAATTATGCATCATGGGCTTGGCGGCCATCTTTCCATATTTTACACAAATTTCTATGTACCCTAATCCGTAGTTAAAATCCGAAATTCAAAATTGTTACTTAAGCAGACATTATAAGCTTTTACGTTACGGACTTGTATTCGGAGAACTTTGAGTCTTAAATTAATAGTCACTTAACTAAAGGATTCATCTTATGGTTTATTTCAAAAAATAATTAATCATTTAAAAGCAATAAAAAAAATATTTCTTTTCTCAAAATATTAGTCTTTTTCAATTTATCAGCTGTTTGCAGTTGAAAACCAAAGTTCGATATTGTTACCAAAGCATACATTTTATGCTTTTCCTTCACGGAATTTTGTGCTTAGAAATTTGTGTGTTAAGGTAATGGTGACATATCTTGGCTATTCCTCTTATGATTACTTTTTTAGAGTAATTAATAATTTAAAAGCAGTAACAATGAACTTTTTTTCTCAAAATATGTCTTTTTAAATTTATTTGTTAAAATCAAAAGTTCTAAATTGTTATTAATGCAAACTTATTACCCTTTACAAACTTGAGTGCTTAGAAATTTGTGTAAAAATGAAAGATGGCCGCCAAGCCCATGATGCATAATTTTAAAACATTTGAATTTTCAGAAACACGTTATGATGTATTTAGTACAGGAGTAAAGGATTTCTATCAACATATACGAAGTCACTCGACTTACAAATTGCAAATTTTTTAGTGGAAAATGTTAAAAAAGTACCATAATATAAGATTGAAAATATGATATCACACCATTTTTTAGCCACAAGTTTCATCTTTTTTTTTCTTTTTTTTTTAGCTTGGCTTTTTTTTTACTTTTGAAAAGTTGGTTTAATGTTTGATTAATGTTGGTTTAATGTTTAGTTAGTTTGATGTAAGAATAATCTACTAAAAGTAGATTAATCTTACATCAGGACATACATTATAGACAATCAATTTTATATTAGGATAATAGAAATTTTATGAAGATAAAACATTTTTCGTAAGTGACTATTCGTGGCAGACATGTTTTCAAAAAGTGTATATAGAAAATTTATTTTTAAAAAGGAATTAGGAATATTCAAGTGAAGTTCCTCAAATGATTCACATTTGTTTGTTTTATCTTCTTTACCGGGTGGAAAATCATCTGGCGTTCTGTGAGTACGTGAACTCTAGCTTTCAAAGAGATCTAAAAGCGGATTTGGTAGTACATTGACCCTCTGACGGTACGCCTTTCACTTTACGTGATAACCGTTAAGGTCTTAGAGCTGTTGAGAAGTGTGATTTAAAATCCACTGTTTTTTATTTTTATTCTTATAGATCTCTTAACCTTTGTGTAGAAAGTTTCGAACTTGGTTCGGAACTTTTTTTTTTTTATCAAAAAATTTTTTAAAGTTTTTTTACGTACCACAGGATAGGACGACTTGCGGCGCCTTGGCGTGGCCACCCGGCTCCTCGACGTAGGAGAAGAGTCGAGGCGTAAGTCAGTCTCGTCGTCCCGGTCTTTTTAAAATTCCGGGAAGTCAGAGAAACCAGTAGTGGTAGTGCACTGTCAAGGAAATGAAGTTGAGTTTAAAGGAGTTTAAATAAAGGAGTTGAAACATGACTACTAATGAGAGTAGTCTCTCAGTGGATCTTCATGAGTCCAATTTGAGTTCTGACTGGAGGCTGGCTGCTAGAAACTTAATTAGTAAGCTGAGAGTACAGATAATTGCAGCCTTGCCAGGTAAAACTCAGAAAAAAAGTCACAGTTGAGTGCAATTGATGCAGATCTGGATGACGTCTATAAGCTGTTCGTGGAACATGCTCTGGAGTTAATAAAGCCAGGCAAGAAATTGATGGCTTGAAAGCACAAGTGGCTGAACAGGACCAGCGAACCTCATTCGCGGACGCCACTCGGGCGTCGGTTCCGGAAGAAAAGGAGTGTAGACACATGAAAAGTAAGCGTCCCGCTGGGAGTGGAAGGAAGAACCGTGCCGTAGGTCAGTCCACCGACCATGTCCTTCTGATCTATCCCAGGGATGGAAAGGAGGGATGCAAGTCTGTGGAAAAGAGAGTGGTGGAGGCCATAAAGCCCGTCAAGCTGGGTGTTGAAATCCTCGGGAAAAGGCCGACCCGCTCAGGTGTCCTGTTGGTACGCCTCAGCTCCCACAGTGATGCTGAAATTCTTGAGAAAGCCGTGAAGGAGGTGGAGGGGCTGAGGGATACGGTGAAATGCTCCGTTCCGAAGCTCCGACGCCTCCGGATCGTTATTTTTGATGTTCCTCTAGACATCGAAGGAAGTGAAGTGATTGCAGCCGCTTCAGAGCAGGCCGGTGTGGAGGCGGATTCAATGTCAATTAGGTTTTCCATGAAAGGAAAAGAGATGAATAACTGGGTATTGGAATGTACCCCTTCTGCCTTCCACCGGTTGTTGGATCTTCGCAGGCTCGTCATTGGGTGATCGAGGTCAAAGATAAGCAAGCACCTACGTGCTACGCAGTGCTATAGATGTGGTCGATACGGACACATTAGTTCGTCTTGCAACAGTAAGGAGGTCTGCTTGGAATGTGGGAGCTCCAAGCATAAGGCGGGCAAATGCAAGACTTTGTCCTGCCCAAATTGTAAAGTGGTAAACAAGTTTTACCCGGAACATCAGAGGGCAGGCCTAGATCATTCTGCTTTCGACCCCTTTTGTTCTACGCGTGCCTTGGAGTTGAGTCGTTTACAGCGTAGAGTCGATTATGGCTAGGTTGACGATTGGTCAACAGAATGTTAGCAAGTCCATAACGACCATGAATACTCTGCAGAAGGATCTCGATGATTACGATATTTTGTGTCTTCAGGAGCCGTACAACTTGGGGAACGAGAAGTTGGGTGGTCTTTCCAGTGATGTAGTGGCCCATTACTCATCGAGGCGGTGTAGAGCCGCCATCGCCGTCTTGAACAAATCTCTCCCTGTAATAGAGATCTTGACGGAGAGAAATGTGGTTGCAGTGTCAGTGGACCTCGGCCCTGAAGTTTCTATTCTGGTGGTTTCAATTTATGTTCCACCTAGGGGCGAGATATTTGCGGAGCTTGATGTGATCAAGGACTTGCTTGATAGTAACAAAAGTAAGTCTGTACTTGTAGTTGGGGACTTTAATTCCAAGAGCACTGTGTGGGGCAATCCGCTGCAGACGTCTGATGCCCGTGGAGACCAGGTTATGGAGTCTTGCATGGAGAATGACCTAATTATATTGAATGATCCTCTAAGTGAAGAGACATTTAAGAACGCCAATGGCTCGAGCTGGATTGATCTAGCTCTTGGGCTGTTTGTTGATGCCACGAAAGCGCTTGCCTGGCAGTTGGAGCCTCGTGAGACGAGCACCCAACACAGATGTATTAGGACGGTTCTTTCCACAAAGATGCCGCCCTCCCGGTCAAAATACCGGGTAGTAGTTAAGGAACTGAACTTCCGAGACTTCCGAGTGGCCCTGTCTCGTGAGATAGGGGGCATGTCAATCGACTGGCTGGATGGGAAGTCTGTCGACGAATGTGTCGATTCCTTGACTGAGGTCTTACAAGGACTCAGTGATTCATGCAGTAAAAACAGAAGTTGTAAAAGAAGGGCTGTGCCGTGGTGGAACTCCAATTTGACTGTTGAACGCAAGATGGTCCAGGCGGCTCGCCGCAGGTACCAAAGATGTGGTGATGTTGATTTGAAAAAGGAGTACGATGTTTTATATCGTGAACTCCAGGGAAGATTTAGACGATCGGTCCGCAGGGCTAAATGGGCGCATTACCGCATGGTTTTAGAAGAAATCGATCAGGGTAACCCGTTTGGCCCGCATTTTGATTGGTCACGAGGTCGATCTTCAAATCAACTCAAACTTAGTGGAGTTGAGACACAGTCCGGGAGTAAAACTGCGGATTTCAGCTCGACTGTTGAGGAGTTACTGCATTACCATTTTTGAACTTCATAAGTGTCTGTAACATCATTAAAATGCACTTGCAATAATTTTTTCCCCATTCCCCGTAATGTAACGGAAAAATTTTGACTGTCCCTGTAATTAAACTATACATCCTATTTTCATAAAAATTGAAATGGCTCGACAAAATTTTGCAACAATCAAATATTTAAAATTTCAGACCATTCGGTTGTGTAGTTTTTGCTCTGTTATATGCGGACAGACAGACTAACTGAACCAGACTATAGGTTCTTCGTGTTTATATAATTACGAACGCATTTAAAAAGTCTAAATCTAAAGGAGTACTGCACATCTTGATAATAATGGACGAATGAAAATTGAAATTCTGCCCCTTCCCTAACAATGAGAAGCAATAGAGGATTGGTGAAATTCCTTTTCCTTTATGTTGTTAATATGTTCAGAGTAGATGAACTCTTGGACTGCTGGCCAACATGACCCTGGATAACCCTTTATATCCTAAATTATGAATTCATGAAAATTTCATCTTCTAAAGCATTTTTTGTGAATTCATGAAGCTACATTAGAAGATTTACAGAATCATTTAATAAATTTTAGAAGGATTTTTTCAAATAAAATTAATTCATCAAATTTGAGATTATAGGGATTTTGTGCAATATTTATAATTCCAATCAAACTTTTTATTTAAAATAATTTTTTTAGTATTTTATAGATTTAGGAAATGTACAAATATAATGTTCTTACAATAGAAATATAGAAATCTTTCCGAACTGAATATTTCCCTCACAGTCTTTCAACGTGAAGAAAGATAAAAAGATGCAAATGAAAATGAAATCATCTTTTTAAAAATATTTTTGTTTTGTGAAACCAATAATGATTTTGGAACATGGTAAAGTAAAGTATCTTCGAAACTGTATTATTTCTAATTGATATATTAAATAAATTTTCTGGCATGTTATTTTAATATTACCTTAAAGTACTGTCAAGAGATAAAGAGTTAAATGAGCCATTTCGGTTTTAGGTGGTTTTATCAAATTATTCTGTTAATATTTATTTAAATCACTAGGTAGAAAAAAAGCTTTGAATATTGGACGTTTAGATTGCCATTCACCAAAGTGAAACTTTAATTAAGAAACAAATGAGAAATGTTTATTTTAAGTGCAGAAAAAACTGACCGGTGGGAAAATTTAAAAATTCCATGTGCTTTCATTTGATTGCTTTTTCTCTGCTGACTTTTTTTTGGAAAGGGAGACGTGATAGGACACATGTCGCTCTGCTAGTAACGCAATACATTGGATGGTTTAAAAAATATCACGGATTGACCCTATAGTCAACATGACCTGGTCTACCCTACTTTCTATTTTCTTATTGAGTATGGTCTTCCTAGATTGAAGAAAAAAAATAAATTTGATCAAGATATTTCTCCCTAGGGAGTGTTATCAGGGTTAAAGAAAATTTATTTTAAATTATCCTATTTTATTTAAAATTGGAGTACAGTTACCACATGGAAAACAAAAAAAAAAAAACCCATTTTTAAATTTTAGTTATACCATTTCATACCCAGGACATACAAGCGTAAAAAAAACGCTTAAAATTTACGCAGCAGAAGGTTATTATATATAAAAAAGACACAATAAATCATTTTTATTTAAATACCATTAACCTAAACTAAGACGATGAACAAATTGTTTATGTCAATATATTGTTTAAAACCCATACATAAAGTCATATAACTTACTTAAAATAATACAATTACATTCTTACAGTTTCGGGACAGTTAGAAACTTGCTTAACCTTATGGATAGCAACCTGAGAAACTCATACTGTCTTACCTCTATACAGTCTTAATTGTATACTATTTCAAAACCAATAGTAATATATGTATTGAAACCAGTAATGTACATTTTGTGCAAATAAGACCGTGTTATTTTTTCCGGATGCTATCCCTGAGTATCGGGAAAACTTTGAATGTCCCGAAACTGTAGGAATGAAGTATTGTAGTATTAAAAGTAATTTATGTGATTTTATTTATAGAATTAAAAAATATATTGACATACAATGACTGGCCATCGTCATAGTTTATTCATTTAGATACAGTGTAATGAATCATTTTATAAATATAGTTGTCTATTTCCTGCTAGGGTATTATATAACGCCAAAAAAAAAAAAAAAAAAAAATGTGTAAACATTTAAAAGAGAAGTATGGCTCATATGAAAGATGTCTCATTTTGTCAAATGATTTTTTAGTTTAACGGTCTGAATAAATGTTTTTTCCATTGGTAAGTATAAAAATGCGGCGCACTTTTAAAGAATTCGGCATAAAATTTTCTGGATAGTTTTATTTCCACATACAGGTGCTGCGAAGGGGTGCAATAACAGTTAGACGAAGGAAATTAAGGTTTGTAAGGTATGCACATCAGTAGTCGGCTTCTTATATACCAGAAGCATAATAACTGATTACTATACCCTCACTTTGTTTTTATATTGGCTGATGATTGATGAGCGGTTTTTCACCAAATGCTACTTTAAATATTTAATTTAGAACCATTTTATTTAGTAAAAAAGCTATCTATATCTCTTTGTAACGGACAATGGGGTAGCAGATTATTGGATGGGCAAATAAATCTTAGTGCTGCCATGTCTATTGTCGCAAAAAGCTTTACAGACAAAGAAAAAAGCGGGACTGTGGCTTCTACATCGGGCAATAAAAATACAGCAAATCTTATAAAAACGGAACCTGTCTGAGGCTGCATCGCATGTTAAATCTTAAAACTGTATAATCCGTATAATCCGTACGCTATTAATGCCATTACAACACAGCTGTTAAGACGTAAACATGTCTAAAGAAGAATTTTCCTTCGGTCACTTGAGAATCAGTCTTAGTATTATTTACTGTATTATAATAAACATTACAATCTTTTACCTTAAAATACGTGAAATCGAAATCTACAGGAAAATAATCAAAATTCTCTTTTGAAGATCTTTTCCATGGAACAGTTATAATTGTGTGGCATATTTTTTGTAGGGAGATTGAAATGTTTATTTTTAAGACAAAATTTCGATATAGACAAGTTTCGTTTTCAGAGATTTTATTAATCAAAGTACAGTAAAGCCTGTAAAACAGAATTGATAGGAACTTGAAAAATATCCCATTTTAGCAATTAAATTTATACGGTTTTCTTTTTTGCCGAAAAAAATTTGTCCGTTATAGACAGGATACGTTTTTACAGGTTTTACTGTATTAAGTTCTAAGCAACGCAGATTAACGAATAGAGCGGTAAAAGTTAGATTTTAAAATAATTTGTGCATCACGAAACGAACACGCATCGAACATTTGATATCTCGTGTAACTTGGAACACTTAGCAATACCAAGTTAGAGACTACAAAACATTGATTCTCTTACTTCATAAAAGAAGAGTCTCTCACATCTGAAATCGTTGATCGTTCATTCACTACGCCTGGGTTTCAGCATATCCCTTCCACAACCAGCGTTTAAATGTGCAAGTAAGCTAAACACCTGACAAGAGGCGCCATTTCATAAATGGTCCATTTTATCATTCGCAGCATTGCATCTTGTTAATTTTAAAATTTTCTAAAATCAGTAGATGTTTCTATTAAACATACAGCTGTGTAAGAAAATAACGATTGATTTTTCACGATAATTCATAAGAATCATTGAAACTAAATGTATATTTGCAATCTACGCTGAAAAAAAAATACCGCCTTAACCTAAAATGAATAGGTAGTCATTTTCTGAATCCCTAAACTGAAATATACATTTCCGAGGTATGCGATGAAGGTAAACAACTAATCTGAATAGGCGAAGCTAGAATTTCCAGTCTCTTAATTTCTAGATGACGAAAAGATAATGAATCTTTTCCCTAACGAGAAATTATCGTTTGATTTCTCGAATGGCTTCATAAACTAGGATTATAGTTACTAAATCTAACCTCTTGTGTTCGTATCTATTTGCAGAAATTTATAAATAAGTTTGACGACGAGAATATAGGAAAACCCTCTTGAATTCTAGTAGGACTGTCTAGAACTCTCAGGCAAAGAGAACATGAACTTATAGGTATGACATGGAACTATTTTTTCTAGAGTCGCAATTTAGATTCTAGATGCCAGAACTATACTTTTTTCTCAGTACATATCATTGGGGTTTGTGATGTTACACATTAGCACTAAGGTGATTAAAAAATAATACTTATATACTTGAGTTCAGCATGCCGAAAAATTTCAAAATAAATGCTACCATCTGTTCTAAATTATTTGTAGTTGGAATGCAAAACATGAAAAATACAAACTAATTGCTTTAAAAAATAATAAATTGGTCAGTTATTTGATAATAACGTAAATATCATGTTTGTTTAATTTAGTTTTTCGGGTTCCGAACTTAAAATTAAAAACGGAACCATTATAAGATCATTCCTGTGTATGTCCATTTTACTCGTAAACTATGGAACGAGGAAAGTTCAAGTTTGGGGAAGTATTAAGGGCTATTGACCCACATATTTAGAGACTTATTAAACATTCACAAATACATTTAGGAGAAAGGTAGAGTGTCTAATTAATTTAGTTGAAGAAAAAATATTTTCCTTGTATATCGTGTGGCATATCTTGTGAAAGCAATCGTAACGCTGAACTCAAAAATACATTCCTTTTAAGTTTAGGTATTATATCTTTAGAGATATCGCCGAAAATGTAGTGTAAAAATATGTTTTCCTCCTTCTATTTCCGAATGTACTAAAACTAAAATTATGAAAAAAATAGAGATAGTAGACATTAATTTAAAGCTTGCAGGAGAATTATAGCGAGTACCCAAGGTCACATAGTTTTTGAGAAAATCGCATTTTTCCGTTACACACAAACTTCAATTTTCGGTCATTCTCCAAAGGTGTTGAGGAGCGCTAGAGGTACCTATCCTTAGCAGAAGTATAAAAGTATTGTCGATACAAATTTTAGATAAAAATCGTCAGTAATAAGCCGAGATATTAATTCTTAAAGAGACTAAAGGTTTGGACATACATTATGACAGGGGAGGTGCACTCTATCTACCATCGGCTTTTAAAGTTTAAATATCAACTTTTAATGACATATTTGTGTAATGCAACGCCCAGTAGCAAGTATAAAAGAAATAAACGTGAAATTGTTAAAACAGACTAATTTAATTAGAATTAACCACATAAATACTATGAGATTCGCAATTATGTGCATATTTGTGGATCTCTCAATGCGCCTCCAGTGTCCTTAAAAGTAAATTAAAAGCCTATGGGGAATAACGAGGCAAGGAACAAGGTGGTGTTGCAACTTTGCGACCTCTTTCGATGCGCACTTAGCACAATGCCAAGTTTAAACTTTGAAGAAAGGTTTACTTTTAGCTATTTTTTAAAAAGAAAAGATTATTACAACGCTGGATTTAGTTTTATGAAGAGCCAGATGCAGTTTAATTATGCACTACTTTTATTGTCACATAATTAATTTCGTCATAAACACTTTAGTATAAGATAAAAAAAAAAGGGTAACAATATTTGATAATATTTAAGCTTCATAACTCTTTGAACTTATGTGGTATACTCCTTCGTACTTTTCTAGTATATACTGCCGTACCAAAACCTAATTTGTATAGTTTTGTGCAAAGTCTTATTATGCTTTATCAACAATTTTATTTAATAACACAGTTAATAATTCATATATTTATTGTACGGAACCCTCTTAGCGCGAGTAATACTCGCACTTGACCATTTATTTTATGTTAATGTTGTTAAAAGGTACAATATTTGTACAAACGACACACAAATATTTTGGATTCATCTATTTTAGAAATATTAAATATTAAGAATTACTGTAATTATTAAAAACTTTTAAAAAGAAATATTTTAGAAATAATAAATATTAAGAATTACTGCAAATATTAAAACGATTTTCTTCCGCAATAACATAATCCGCATAATCGAAGCTTCACTGCCGATCAAATATATTTTCTTTAATTTCTCAAAAAAGTAGCAAAGATTAACTGAAATATTTAATACTTAAATTTAATAAGTGCAGATAATACATGACCTTGTTCTTAATAATATTAAAATGCGTAAAACTGTAGATGTGAATATTTACTGCATTTTTATAAAATCGTGATAGAAAAGTAGAAAACATTACATAAGTATTACACGGACAGTAGAAGCCATTAAACGTGTATTATTATCTGACAAGGAGAGGGCCAACCTTGTTAATCACAGATTTTAATTATTTTAATATATGTTGTAGGGTAGACACCCCTTAGTGTCAGGTTCAACGGATTTTATCCAATGCCCCTTAGTTCTTGAAAAACCAGGGGTCTAATATTAATACACAAATTAAATACTTACTTAGCAACCAAAATGACAGGTTAGTCGTAGCTCAGTTGGCATGGCGTTTGCCGGCTGATCCGAGGGCCCGGGTTCGATACCTGAATGCGCTGCATTTGTTTTTCTCATTTTTTTGTTTTATAAATATAGTTGTAATTATAATTTAATAATTTCAATTAAAAATTTTAACACCATACATTAATTATAATGTTAGCAAACTTAAATTTATCATTTCTTATTTGTAAACTATTATTTCTCATCCATTAAAGAGGTTTAAAAAGAAATTGGATCTATTATTGAATGATAAAAATTCCAAAATCGTGACAAATTCTGTTTTGGTGCCATCTAGTTATGATAAAAAAAAAGGAATATTCAAATAAAATAAAAATAAAAGCAGAAAAAAAAGATAAAGGGAAAAGCAAAAGAATTGAAAGCGCAAGCATACTTATTACAAATTTAAAAATCTTTAATATGCAAAAAATCGGTTGTAATTTAATTTTGATGCTAATTTTTAATATGATTATGCTTCTTACTTTAAAACAGAATAATAGTATTATCGCATTGACTTCCTTTGTTAACCCCTTAACGCTCGAATTAAATTACAGTTGAAAAATTCAAATTGTTTATTGGCACCACTTTTATGAAAAAGAAATATTCACCTTATTTAATAGCAGGAAAAACGACACTAAAATATAGCCAATTTCACTATTTTATAAAACTGGTGGTAATCAAACAATTTGAGTAGAAGACACAGCCCGAGAATATGACGGGAGCGAGAATTAAGGGGTTAAAGCAATGCGTAAATGATGTTTCTTTAAAATCACGAATTGACACAATTGCTCAATACCATTGCATCGATAAAGAATATATAAAATACATTTTAAAAGTGATTTTTTTTTTTAAAAAATAACAGTTTTATGATGTTTTACATTGATGTTTTACATGTTATGATGTTACAACTATTTAGTTAAAAGTAAAAAATTAAATAGGTTTAAATTATAATTGATATACAATATTAAAAATTTTAATTGACAGTGAGATTATTAAGTTATATTTACAAGTAAATTTATAAAACAAAAAATGGGAAAAACAAATGTTCAACATTCAGGCCTCGAACCCGGGCCCGCGAATTAGCCGGTAAACACCATACCAACTGAACTACGATTGACCTATCATTGTTGTTGCAAAGTAAGTATTTAAGTTGTGTACTAATATTAGACCCGCCCCCCCCCCCCCGGTTTCTCAAGAACTAAGGAGCATTGGATAAAATCTGTTGAACCTGACACTAAGGGTCCTCTAACCTACAACATATATTAAAATAATCAAAATCTGTGCTTAACAAGGTTGGCCCCCTCCTTGTCAGTTTTAAAAAAAGAAGAAAATGATTACAATAGAAAACAAAAGAATTTAGACACAATACCTTTTACAGATATACAAGAAAATTATTATTTTATAAGTTTTTCGAAACAACATAGCATTCACTAGTCAATTTCTTCAGTGCTTCAGAATTTTAAATAATTGGGTTCAAAGGAAAAGAGATTTTTATCTTAGCTTGGAAAGAAAAACAAAATTCTAAGCCTTTCTTTCATTAAGCAAATTATTTATCTTAATGGACGATAATATTGGATTGATAATATTTTTATCAATGATTTTGTGCTGAAAAATAGGATTTTCGTTTCCAAATGCAAATAAATGCAATTAAATCTATTTTGAGAATAATACAAATCAATTGCTTTTTACAAAGCTTTTTGTTTGAACCTTTGTAAGCGTAATTATATTTTATCTCTTTGGTGATCAACCGAGAAAATATCCTTTAACATTATAATTAGTACAAACTTACAAACTATTATTTTACTATTTCTTTATTTATATATTTGCATATTATATTAATTTCATACAAATTTATTTATTAACCATTTGGGGAAATGGTTATTGTCATCGTCAGGGTAGAAAAAATCAAAAGCATATCTGAAGGTTTTTATTGGTTTAATCATTATTTTATTCGTTTTCTGATTCGTCTATACAGTAATCTGTATTTCCCTTTACTTTCAACAGAGTGTTGCCACTATGACAAAAAAGTAATAAAAACTACAAAAAAAAGTTAATAAATCAGAAACAAATTGAGATACGGCTTTCAAACAAATTGCATTTAAAAGTACATTTTTCTCTCTATACGACGTTATAAAAAGTAATATTGTGGGATGTTTAAAAGTTTAAGAAATAAATTTCATTTAAAATTGGCCGTCAGATTTCTTGGAAATTTGACGATGAAAAAGACTTTTTCCGAACAGTCAATGAAATGCGTGGATAATACGTAAGTTTCAGGTGGATAATACGTACGAGTCGCAGGCCATTTCTGCCGCTTGCAATTTTTACGTGTAATAACACTAATAATGTTTAATTCATGGCGAACGTAATGTATGATCAACTCCGTGCTATTTTTTATCTCTTAAATTTTAGTCCTTGAAAAAATCATTTTCCAAATGGTCGTTGTAATTTGTTAAATTCCTTTTTTTTATGAAATAGGAAACTTTATTAAAATTTCACCAGATTATATGAAATATCAGAACAACACTCCCTAAGCACATTAAGTTTTCAAAATAATTCGAACTAATGCAAATTACACAAATTAAGAAACTCATTAAATGACAATGACAAACTTTGAACTTTAATTAAACCGTTACATTTACGTAGTAAATTTGTTTATCATGCTGTCTACTAATTAAACATAATTACATTATATAGATGTTGTTGTGATTTTAAATGAGTTAAACACTGCATTTATCGATTTAAAATATTAATTTAAAAGGGATTTTAAATTTGATTTGTAATGATTCCCACATTTTGTATCATTGGATATAGAGTTAATTTATGTTATCTATATAAGAATTATTAATTTTTATCACTTTCCAACATAGTTTTAATGATGTTGATATACTTATTCAGATAGTGATGCGAATATTCTGTTAATGTTGACAATAGATTCCTAATCTCTCCGTGTTCATGCTTTTTCGTCCTTATTAGTCTTCAATCGTTTTCGTTTTTTTAAACAAGTTGGAAATTGCACTTCAAATATGGCAAATGAGTTGCATTCGTCCTATAACTAATATTACAAATATTCAGATCTTGATGCAATAGCTGTTGCACTCTTATGCAGAAAAGCATGAAGGCAAAATTTATTAGGATTACATCTATCAAATTCAGAAATATGGAAATAATACGACTCCATTTTAAATAGGACGTAATCACCATCGCAACATAGAATCTTTATCTATCATGGGGCATCATTAAAATAATTACATGTGATAGGATTTAACAGAATGAAGAAAAGTTTTATTAATATCTATTTAAGTTTTGATTCGATTTTCATAAAATTTGAAAAGTTTCGACAAAATTCAGCAATAATTATGCATAATGAATTTCAAATCGTTCGGCCGGGTAGTTTTTTGATGTTATAAGCAGACAGACGGACAGACAAACGAACGGGCCTGACACGACGACTATAGATGTTACGTATTGATATAATTACGAGATTTCCCCATACACCATAACGTAAGGGAATACTTTCATAAATACTTTTCAAGTATGCTGCAAAGTGTTAAAAATGCATAATAGGTTGAAGTTTCACTTTCAGCAATTTATAATAATGGGCGGAATCATACTTGAATACTTTTGTACAGTGCTGTGTTTTACCTACTATCTTTATACATACGCCACTATTTAGATAAAATTTAATTAATAATAAAACACGTTTAAAACTACTCAAATGACACTTCGGGATATTATCATCCATAGCTAACTATGTATCCAATTCTTTGTGTGGCCGTATATATCATTGTATATATATTTCTACAGACATATCTTAGTATACTAAATTTAGTTTAAAATCTACATTTAAGCTATTTTCGTTCATACTCCAGTAACCGTTACGAATTGTTTTTTGTAGGCCTGTATAGGATCTAGTGCATTTATACACGCAAAGTACTGTGCAAAAATATTGTTAAACTAAAAAACTCATATGAATTAAAATGAAACTTCCCGCAATCAGCGCTAATATGTAGTACTTCTGATCCAGTATAGTATCCGGAAACTTTTCTGTGTCCCTGTAAATACTATTCACTTTCTAATATGCTGGAAGTAACTTGTAATAAACCTTAACAACGTATATCAATTTCATGGTAGGTGAAATTGTTTATCATAATAAAAATACGCAGGAAGCAATGTTTCGCCCTATACTATTATGTTACGGATTTCTTTTGTGTTGCCCTGTAAATGAATAATAAATATTCTTTGCACCGTACATATTTTACAGAATGTATATTTTAGTGCTATTAATAAATGCATATCAATTTCATTATCTTCGAAATGGTTTTACATCATTAAAATGCTCTTCAAACTATTTTGTTTCGCATTGGCGTAATGTAACGGGATGCTTTTGACCGTCCCGGTAATTGAACTACACATCCGATTTTCATAAATTTTGAAATGACTCGACAAAATTCTACAAAATGTATATATGTATATTTTAATTTCAAGGAATCGGTTGGGAACTTTTTGCGCTGATATATGCAGACAGACGGACAGGCAGACGCACGTTTGGGCAAAATCCCGAAAAGCTGGCCAAAAGTCGGAAAATAAAGTTATTAATTAGGAAATTTTGACTATGCTGATGGCTAAAATATTGTTTGGAGGGTCAGAATCAATATTTTTAAAAACGTTTTCGTTTTACCGTGGCGACTTGTATCATTTCAAAAGTTAAGCTTGAAGAATTATCTTCTGATACGAACAAAATGAGCAAAACTGTGGTTCCTGTATACATGTGCTACATTTTTTCATATCATCCGATTTTAATGGTTTAAAATGGATACGCAGGATAATAGACTGAAAATTATTTTCACTTGTTTCAAAAATTATATTAAACCCATAAAAATTAATAATTTCACGATAATTTTTTATTTTTTTTTTAAATACATTATTTTCTTGCTTTTAAACATTAAAAAGTTTACAAGTTCCACTGTGTTACGCAACAAAATAATAGTAAATAATAGCCTGAACTATTATCTAATGAATAATGAAAAAACACGCTGCCGAAAACTGCCGTTCTGCATTTCGTGCAGGTTTTTTTCAGCTACAAGTAAAATTGCCACTTTTTTAGTCGTTTCTAAAGCCATGAAAATTGATACTTTTTACAGCAATTCAGCTGGCAAACATTTTTAATTTTTTTAGATTATTCGGTTTTGTAATAGATTATTATATAGATATTACAAAGATATTACAAATAAGTATTATAATCATAAGAAGCAAAAATGAATTTGATAATAAGATTAGTAACAAAAAAAAAAATCAAAATAATTCTCTACTATCGATCCGATAGAAATACATTCCCTTAACTTTATAGGTAATAATTTTGTTTATTCTAATGCATTTAGAAGACTAATATTGTCAATTGCAATCTTTGCTAGATGATACTGCTGAGCGTATTTTGTTAATGCAAACAGAAATTATTAAAAATCTGACTTCCGAGAATATTAGCAATCTGAATTTGATTTGCAAGTGGTAAGTGAAGGCACATCTGGTCAAAGTACTTTTAAACAAACATTTAGCGATAATGATGGTAGGAGATCAGGTTCAAATACATTTTTCACTTCTCTCGTGTCACTAGAACTCGTAATTGTTGTAAATAATTCAGAAATCGTTATCTGTAAAAATTCGAGAGCTTTATCTCCTCGATTTTTTAGGCCCATCAGTATACAATTTTTTGCACAAAAATACGGAATCTACTGTCAATGAAGCGGATTATATTACAGATAACGAGAGTAAGCTTAACATTAAACAATTATTTAATTTAAAACAATAATTCATAAAAATAAGTAGGTGTTAATTACAAACTAGTATTAAAGATGATTGCTGGTAACATTTTAAAATTATTACTAGTAATTTATGAACTCAATGTTGGTACCTATGTCAGGAAAATTCAAAACCGGTGAATGAGCTTTATCACATTTTCAGGCTGAAAGTGGTTGAAGACCATTTACACTGGATGTCCACGTTACAAGCCTATATAAGATTTTTTGAGTTTTACTTGCATTTGTCATACAAAATGGATATACTGAAATGGCAAGCACGCCCTCCTGACGAGACGAATATAACTTAATTTGCAAAACAAAATGTACAAAGGGAATTTCCATTAGGGTCAGGAGGGCAATTATGACCACATTGTATATTTTCAACATTGTTATTTATTTATTTATTTATTTATTTATTGTAAAAGTTAAGTTTTTAGTACATAGAAAGTAACTTTGACTCTTTAAGAACACCTTATAAAAGTTTTAATTGTCTTAGCTGTTTTTTTAAAGTTAAAAAGATGGTTATAATTACGCCACCAAAAATTCTCAATCAGAAAATTTTGCGGTAATTAAGACCACTAGTGGGGAAATTATGACCACTATATTTTCTCTTTGTACGTGCCTATACACATTTGTTTGGTGTAATTGAGACAATTTTGAACTCCAAAGTTACAAATCCGTTTGTCAAAAATGTTGATAGACTTAGATTCAAATTATTATTCGGATCTCAAAAAGTCTTCAGACTTATGTTAAAGAATATCTAAGGTGAACTATGCATTATGAGGTTAATATCTAAGCTTGAAACAAAATTTTACCGTACACAGTTTTCTTCAATATGGGGGTGGTCATAATCACCCCTCCTAGCCCTACAATTAGGACTTCTCGTCAATAAAACTAAGTCCGGATTTGGAATAAAAAATGATGATAATACAGCTCGTTGATTCTATGAAAACACAAATATTTTTTTTTTACATAACGAGCGTAGACAAAGTTTAAATCAAAAGATTCCGTGTCATGTTAGGTACAAGTAATTTCTTGATATTCATTCGATAAATTTCGAGGATCATTGCTTAGAAACAGTTTGTAAATTCGTTGAACTGTATCCCTTGTTCTATATGCCATCTTCAGTGCACAACCTATTTATTCATGGCAAAGAAATAATAGCTTCCACATTTTTGCCTATTGGGAAATATGACGCTCCAGAATCGTGCAACAAATTGATCAAAATGTATCGAGAAGAATTCTCGCTACAATGCAGTAAGATAAAATCAGTGGAAGATTTCATTTTACGGTTTTTAATGTCATCAGAGCACTTCATTTCAAGCTTACGGAAATTACCGTAGAATAAAATAAGATCCTTGTTCCTTGAGGCACAGCTGCTTCTGTAAAATATTTCAACACCTCCCCTTCTGAAGAATCTACTAACCATATTGCTTATAATATAATTTTTGTTTCAAGATAACCTGAGCAGTAAACTGTATTACGAAATATTAAAAAAAATATCATTGTTGTCATATAATAGCCTTGGATAATGTGTCATAATCGGACTTCATACTAATAGATTTATCTATGTGAGCACATTTTAGTGAAATATAAAGTTTTTGGAAGTCACTTATGACAGTCATATTTTCCCTTTAAAACATAGTAATAGCTGACAGCATCGCCCGCTGTTCACCCTTGGCGTGCAATATTATTAAAATTTATCGACCTTCTTTTAGATATCGATCTCTGTTTGATCTTGAATTATTTTCTCCCCTTACTTGATACAGTTAGATGTTTTGATAATTTTACATTAGCTGGGCGTAGGCGATAGATCACCAAATATTGTTCTCAAATTCTGATAAAAAGTGGAAAAAAAAGTTAGGTTAGACAGTGGGTTCAGCTGTTCTATGCATGTATTATATTTAAAAATACTAAAATACAAGCCAAAAATTAAATATCAACGCTTCCACAGGTATAGTAACTTTTTACACTACATATGTAGTAAACCAAGTCTATCTTTTCGTGAATAGTATAAATTCTTAATTATTACTTTTCGCCTATTGCACACAGGATCTCTTCATTTTTAAGAAATTTAAACGAGTAAAAATTCATATTTTAAATAAAAAAAACTCATTAATTACTCCAAAAGGTATTGCAGCTAGAGTGTTATGAGAAAACTTTTATTCTTTGCAGTATCCGCATTAAATAGCTTTCTTGCTAGTATCTCTCCACATTGATGCGACGCAGAAGATCAGATATTAATATTTTTACGTGTTTTAGTGAAAAGAAAACTTATGGCAATAGTTAACGAATATCGTATAAGATAACTACTTTAAAACGTACCTTAATATATATATTCATAATTCGTAGCGATTCTACAAATATACGATTGTCATTGTACTGTTTTTGAATACTACGGAAACTTCTACGATACCATTTCTTCTACGAAAAACATAATACGAGCTCATACCAAAAAAAAAAAAAAAAGCGATAGATTAATAATATTGGATTATTCTTGGAACATTTATACGGAGACATATATTATAAAATGTACAAAAGTGTTCTAAAACGTCCTTTGTTTGAAGTCAGTTATAACAAAACAGAAAAAGAAGAAGGTGCCCCTAATATAATTGTTCTCTCTTGAGAGAAAACAAAATTTTTCTAAGATTAAATACAGAAATTACTATAATATAACAGTATGAATCTATATTATAAAGAACATTTTCCTGAGTAACGCTGATGCCATATTGACGGCGGCAATAAATCAGCAATAATCTTCGCTTTTACTGCCTTTTTTTTCTTTTAAAAATATATTCATTATTTATATTCGATATTTTAAAATATTTCGCCGTCTAATAGGGAATAAGTATACTGCGTTTCAAAAATATAAAGACACTGATATTTTCGAAATAATATTTTAATAATTCAGTATTCAAAATTATGTTTATGCATATAACAAAAAGCATGTACTAAAAAAACATTTTACAGTAAATTAAATTAGAATTAAATAATTTGAACTCGAAAATTGATAAATGTAAGCAAATTTGCTGTCTCATAAATATAAAGGTATTTTACATATTTTTGAATTATCGGCCAATAAAGGGTCCATTCTTATTAATAACTATAATAGATAATCTAGCTGGCATGCTTTTTATTAGGTTGTGTAGGTATTTTGGTTTTATATCAAACCAACTTCGTTCGATTCCTTTTTTCAATTCAAGGACGTTTGAAAATTGTCTTCCAGATGCATATACACTGCGAACAAGAATGCCACAAAGATTTCTAGCTGGATTTAAATCAGGACATAGTGCAGGCCGCACCATGACATGAACATTGTTATCAAAAAACCAGTTTTTTGTGAGTCTTGATGAGTGAATCGGTACATTATCTGTTGGTACAAATAATTCCGACCACCAAGACTTTCAGCAATTCGCAACAAGTGACTATCAAGCAGCTCTATATTCTCTTTAGATGTCTGTTTACCTTCCAGAAAAGCATTATCTGTAGTTCCATTCAAAGAGAAAGCACCCCAAACCATAACAAAACCTCATTTTTTCTGCCTACTGAAGAGGGTTCGAAGTTCACGTCTTAAATCGTGCGAGTAGGAATTCCAACCATCTGGGCGTTCCAAGTTAAATCTCTTTTCATCTGAAAAAATGTCTTGCATCCATTCGTCCTTCCAATGCATATGATCTTTAGCCCCGAGTAGCCTCCATTCTTTGTGTTCTATTTTCTGTAAAGGAAATCGGCACATATGCCGTCACACAATATTTTTGCTTTCTTTTATCTGACGATGTAATGTTTCCTTTAAGACCATACCATAAACTCGTTGAAAAACTTATCGGAGTGACATTTTTTGCGATGAAACAAGTCGCATGGTCTTGAGATCGAGTCTTTCACTAGTTTTTTTTCCATCTGACAGATCGTTTTCTCGTATATAAATTGTAAGTTTTTGATAAAATTTTATAAAGTACAACCCTGTTCTCCCAGTTTTTTTTTTACATATTTCAGAAACTGTTAAGCCATTACCTTTAAATCTACATATTTTGCAAATCTCAGCTTTAGAAATTTCAATGTTCCTCAGCATCTTTGCAATTGAAACAAGTCAAACAACTTTGCTCGTTTGGGTAACATAAAGTGTATTTCTGCGCATGCGCATTATTTCTGTACGCACGCATTCGAATAAAAATTGCATATGAAGCAGTTTCAAATTTGTCTTTATATTTATGAGACAGCGTAATTTCTTATATTTTTTATTAATCGAGTTGAAATTATTTTATTTAAATGTAAACCCCTATAACATATTCCTTTGATTGTCCTTAATAGGAGATATAAAATTTAATTTCTTATAACTGAATTAATAAAAGGCAATTTCAAAAACATCTGTGTCTTTATATATATGAGAAGCAGTGTATTCTTTCAGATACAATTATTTAAAAATATCTATATTTTATAATTTTTCGTTGTATTATGGTATGGTATTTATGGTATAATTTTCAGTTATGATTCTTTAGATAAATCATTTGTGTCACGACAGCTCGGTTAAGAATGATTAATATACTTGCATTTAAAGCAGTATAAATAGGTAAGTATATTTTTCTTGCTGTTATTTCATACTTCAATTATAACTTCATTAATAAATGATTAAAATAAAAGAGTAATATAAATAAATTATAAATGTACGATATATGTAATCGAACTACGTGCTTAAACCACTGAAATTTGCAATATTAAAAAGGATGTAACATTAAAACTACATAAATTGAAATTTTTTTAGTATCGTAAAAAATGAAGCGTTCATGATTTAACGAAGAATGAAGGCATGAATGAGAAAGTTTGAATAACCACTTACGAAATACTAATAGGGGAGACTAGACGAATTTGGACCACTTCACTTATTTTCAGGTGTAACTGACTTAATTTTTGGAATATCTGCAAAAGATCATTACACAGGGTCAATCTGTTCATCTAATAACTAAATAAATATTTAGATCAATTTCTTTTTGAAAATCTTAAATTTTATTTTAATTTGAAAAATTTGTCAAAAGTGGTCCAAATTCAACAACTGGTCCCCTAAGTTCGACCCCTAGTCTCCTAAATTGGACCAAATAATATCAGGTTGTTTTAATGACTAGGGAAATAACTAAGTTTATTAAAAGCAAATTAAAAGATTAATTAATCATTAAATAATCATTAAATTAAATTAAATAATTAAATTAATGAAACAATCAAACAAAATAACAACAATGAAATATAATGAAATCAAATATCTGAAAATAAGAGTGATTGTTTTAAATCAAAGTATATTCAAAATATAAATCAAAGATATCAGTAATTAAGAATAGAAATTATGGAACTAATTGTCAGTTACTTGAATATCATGTAAGGAGTAATGCAAAGCTTATACATGAATTTTGTTTATTGCTTTTGTTTTCCAGCGCATGCAACATAGAACCGTATATGGCAATCTGAACACTGAATCATTTTTGCTATTTTATTTTTCTTACAAATTAGGCAAAACCAATCATCACTGTCTAGAATTTCCTTTTTAGATTCTGAATTATCAGACTCCTTTTTTTGCAACAGAAATTTTCTTTACATTATGTTTGTAGTTCTTCTCTTCCATCATTTTCTTGCTAATTGCATTACGCCTATTTTCTAAAACTCGATGTTCCAATTGCTTTTGTGCTGTGAAAACTTCCTTTTTTTTCCATTTTAAAACTTAGTTTATATGGCGATGATGTTAACACAACTGTGTTTTGGCTCCCTCTGTACTTTGATTTAACTGAATTTAGCAAGGGAAATAACATTTCTAACGAATTTTATGCTTTTGGGGCAGATTTGTAGCTGCAGCCTTGCTGCAAGTCAATTTCTTCATAAATTACTGTCTGCTTTTTGTTTCCTATATCTTTAACAGCTTTTGCTGTCACGGGTGTTTTTCTTCCAGACAGTTTGTCTATGTCTTTTTCAACATTTTCATCAAGATAAAAGACATTGAAGGAATTAAAGTAATTTATTATACGAAAAAAATAATTACGAATCTTATGAAAATTCTTAGTTACTGAATGCACTGCATGTTCTTAGTTACTATATGCTTAAGGGATTCTTTCTCTATTCCCTCGTTCTCGTATTTATTATTTCTATAAAGCTATAAGGTATTCCGTCTATAAAGACTGCATGATTACATGAGCCAAAAGACTGAATCGGATGTTACATAGAGTACTAAAACAATTACTTTTACCTATAAGTGTTATTCTTAATATTTTTCTGGTATCAATGAAAATGTTTTTTCCAAAAGAAAATACATATTTTGTCTTTGATTAATTGCTGGAATTTGCAGTATGCACTGCAGCAATTAGATTTCCCGCTAGTGTTGCCAGTTGCGTAAATCGGAGATTCAAAAGCTGTACTCACCTGTATTTTAAAGTAATTTCCTGCGCATTATTTAATGGCAGAATTATCTGTGACTAAAGGCGGCAAAATACACTGTAAGTAATTAGTGCTCCCCAGAGCATTTGGTAACCCGATTTAAGCAGTATAGCTGACAACACCATTTCCCACTGAAAATGTCTGCATATTTATATATTACATAAAAATAATTCCTAACACCGCAAAAATTGAATTACATCTGGTAGTATCATGTAAACTATGTTGGAAATTTTACAGCATGGTTTTCGAGATTTATAACACGAATGTTTAATTTCTTTTGGCATAGAAGTACCTGAAAGCATAGAATAGAAAATCAAACATTAATTTAAAAAATATTTATTTAGAAGCATCGATAGTTTTATAGCCTAACAGTATTAAAAAAATTCAACTTAACGCTTTATCTTTCAATGTAAAAAATTGCTGCATACTATTCAGTGTCCAGACATTAAACTGTTTTTATAGAAAACGGTTACTTGAATATATTATGAGGCTTTCTCAGTGTTCAAAATCGAGACAAATTACGGTTTTCTAAGAAATCTTTTGTTAATGATTGGTAAGAAATCTTTTGGTAATTCTTTTGATAATGTTATGTCATTCTTCTATTTTATTTTATATCGGCCCAAATTAAAAGGGCATGAGGTATAATTAAAAAATATATATATTAATCAAATGAAGCAGATTCAGATGAGAGCAGAAGGTTTGGTTCACTTCCTTTCATCTTTCGTCTTGTAAAGGTAAATAACTTGTGAGCTGTCCCCTTCGGGACGAGCGTCACGTATACGTGACGCATAAGTTGCTCAGATTTCTTGATTACTCCCATTAGTTATTTTTATTGTAAATTTTGCCGTATGTAATATCAGGGAAATTTCCCGATTCAATTAGACAAAAAATTTCTCTTTTGAAAATCTAGGGAAAAATGATTAAAAATTTTGTAAACGACTCCCGTCGCCAAGGGATTAATAAAACAATTCTTTTAAAATTAATAGCGTTGTCTCTTGTTCCGAAAGTTATTTATACAAGTAATAAATGCTACTCTAATGTTAATTTTAGAGGTTAAATATTAAACGAATCATTTTTCATTTCGATATCCCTTGTATAACGTAGGAAAATACTGTGATTTCCCGTGATATAAAACATTGCAATAAAACAGAATAATAAAGATTTCTCAAACAAGCGGTTGGTATAACTTTAGAAAAACTGGTCATTGATAGAATGCAGAGCTATCACATTTTTGCTTTTTCGTACATTAAACCGCTGGAATGTAGGGTGCACTATCAGTTTCAATTATTTTAGTAATAGTGGTAATATGTAACTCGCAAAATCATTTTATAGCAGTGAAAAAATATACATCTTTCAACTTATATTATCCGTATAATATAGAAAGTCTATTTATAGTAGCTTTTCACCTAAAAGAAATTTAAGCTTAATAGCTATTTACACCTAAATTTTATTTTACACTGATGGGATTTTACTGTAAAAATTTCAGCGCACGTCGATTACTTAGCACGACTTCACCACATTTCATGAAAATCAATTATGATATGCTGTAACTCTCGGTAAAGTATCTTCATTACTGTTAATTTTGTCTGCTGAAATTAGGCTGTAGCATATCTTTTATTATACTGGTGATGCATTATGGCACCCTCGCAAAAGTGATTTTTTGTAAAATATTTGTTATTTCTTTCTAAATAATCTAAGAAGCATTTGCTGTGAATCATCATTAACATGTTTACGGAAAAGGAATAATATGGGTAAATCTGGCTTTCTAGAAAATAATATAAATAAAATACATTACACGCAACATGATATAAATCTTTTGAATCAGAATCAAAAAGTTTTCGAATAAAATGAAGAAGGAAGAGTTGCAAATCCTATATTGAATCTTACGAAAATAGTTGTTACCCCACAAATATAGTAAAATTGATTTAAATTTTTCAAGTTGGTGTTTCTTAACTCTAAGAGAACTGCTTAATATTTATCCAATGATAAATTTCATTAATTACAGATAGACAAAGAGAAAATCGTTAACTATAGATAAAGATATTTTTAGATTCATTAAAGTTAATAACTGATGTCTCTTATTAACAAAGTGCTTATGAATTCGCTTTGTCTGTCTGGCAGCCTTTGTCTATTCTGTCCGCTATCTAATTCACTTAAATATACTCGGATTACAATGTGAAGAATGTTATAAAAGTCTACTCTCTCTATTCAATATTAAAAATGAAGTGTTTAGCATATTTAGTTCTCATACAGGGACGTTCAAAAGAATTCTGTTACATTAAGGTCTACGGGTGAAAATCGTTTGCGTTATACTTTATTGATGCCAGGCTTTTTTTATATATTAAAACTGAAATATTTCCTTGAGGTGCAGAACAATACACTTAATATAGAATATAAGGTTTTCAGTGTTTATCGTTCGTTTACAGGAATACACAAAAGGATCCGGTTATTGTACTATCTATGAACAATAAATGATTGAATTGCGTTTTTATTTGTGGTTCGCGTTTTTAAATTTAACTATTTTTTATGTATAATTTCTCTATATCATAGACAAGGCTGCACTAAAATCTCATGTACATCACCGTTTATATAGGGAAACTACCGAAGCTGAATTTTCAACTGTGTTGTGCGTTTCATAACAGAGCTAAATTTTAGAATATTATCTAATATATACACAGATCTATCGATCTTTTAAATGTCTTCACAAAGGAATTCGGATATTTCTCGTACTTGGTAGTTGTTAAAATCGGGTTTGGATTTTCCAAAATTTGTACTTATCTACCACCTTTCACTTTAATAAACGGTGAACGTTTCTTACAATATTCTGAACGTCTTGGAAAGTGTTTCCTAATATTTGCTTGACGCATGATTTTTCCGTCTTTGTTTATATATTGTAAACTATAAAATACAGCATTATTGTATACCGTAAATCTAATTATTATGGAATCAGTAGTTACCTTCTGCCAAAAGTTTGCTTACCATACGCATGTAAACTGAAAAAAAATTATGCCACTGCCATCTAGAAAATAAATTGTGGCTCTAGAAAAAATAGTTTCATGTCATCCTTATAAATTCTAGTTCCCTTTGCTAGATAATTCTAATTATACCTATTACCGTTCAAGGGCGTTTTCCTATATTATCGTGGTCAAACTTATTTGAAAATCTCTTCAAATAAATGCGAAGAAAAGAAGTGAGTTTTACTAACTATAATTCTAGATTATGAATTAATTCTGAAACCAAAAAATAATTTGTCGCAATTCTAACGATTATTAATATAATGTATCGTTTCATCACCTAGAAAAATATAGACTAGAAATTGTCGATCATTTCGTCTATCCCGTTTATTTATTTACCTTATTCGCATAACTCTGAAATCTATAATCTGGTTTAGGGATTTAAAAAATTACTACTTATTCGTTCTAGATGAGGGTGGTATATTTTTTCTTTCAGCGTACCACAATATTCAACTAGTCCTTGGTAAAAAGTTAAACGATATAAATGTTACAAATATTACAAATTCGATATTTTACTTTAGTTGAAAAATACAATAATGAAGTTCGTATTTTAATTGACTAACAGCATTTAAAATGTCTCAAAACTTACTTTATTCGCATTTTTTAACAATATTTCAATCAAAAATAAATAGCAATAAAATAATATGTATTATTCAATGAATAATCACAACATCAATAATCTATTTAAGAACACTGATTTTTACTTTTCCGAAGATATGTTCAAAATTCACTGATTTTCAAATAACATCTTTTTATAAGAATAAAAATGGCGTTTTCAAAATAATTTTTTTAAAGATTCGACTACATAGTAGTTATACGATTAGAAATATATTCATGCTAAAAAATTAGCAAAATACCAATTATTCGCAATAAAAGAAATAAAAAAAAAATTATGTGACACTTATAAAACTAATTTTTTTATTTATTGTTTGGTAGATTACATTACATACTTACATTGATGAATTAAAACATCTACAAACATTATTAAAAATGTCTTCTCTTAATATTTGCCATTGTGGACTTCACAGTTCACTGACATGCAATATTGTATGAAATATGCAAATCCATACAAAGACACACACACACACATATATGTATAAATATTTTGAATAATAGATAGTAATAATTTAATGTTAAAACTGTATATATAATGTTCAGAGTTTTCCGCGTATCTTATTACATTGACTCCACCTTCACATAACTGATTTCTCTTAAAATATTCATCGCTTCTTTCCAAATAATCGAAGAAGAATTTTCTGTACATAAACATCATCATTTACACTGAAAAGCAGGATTATGATTAACAATTGCTTTCTTATAAAGTATATAAATAAAATACACTTTACACAACGTTATGAAATCTTTTGAAACAGAATAAAATATTCTTTCAAATAAAATAAAGTAGGATAAATTACAAATTCTATGTTGAAACTTTCGAAAAACACTTTTACCACACAAACTTGGTGAAATGATTTACATTATTCAAGTTGATGTTCTTTATGTAAAAAAAAAAAAAAAAAAAAAAAAAAAAAACTGTATAGTATTTATTGAATGATAAATTAGATCTTAACAAGCAAAGTAAAATCTTTTAACTTTTTCTACCTAGCATTCTACCTAGTCGGTTGATGTGTGGAATTCTGCAAGAAAATAACTTGCTAAAGACGGATATCGCAATGAAAAACCATTATTGGCTCTTGTTTTAAAGATATACATGTTCAGGTTAAGATGTTTTGATATAGTTGTGATAAAAAGTAGGCTGACCATGAATCATAATTTATTCATAGTATTTATTAGTAGACATTTGTTTAGGCGATTGATACCGTAATCGAAATCTAAATTTAGCATGTTAGAAAAAATAATAATTCATTTAAATTTGATTGTATCATGATTATAGAGACTGTGTTTCATATATTCAATTTCATATATTGAATTTGTTTGATTTTAATTACAAAGATGTCTAATATAACGTATAGAATAAAAAACAAAAACAAAAGAGGTACTAGGCTGTATATTTTAAAAACAGAAAAAGAAATAGAGATAGTTAATTTAGGAGGATTTATTTTCTTTAAAGAAGATACAAAATATATTAAGAAATATTTGCCTTTTCTTTACAGTGCAGATTAAATTGAAAATATCTGTGCAGTTATTTCATGTTTGTTAAATAAAAGAAGTCAACGATATATTTATGGAAATGCAATATTGTTAATCTAGTTAAGATCGAACACTCATTGTAAAGGAATGTTTACTAGAACACGGTAGTTTGAGTACTCCCTTGGATCAATAAGACTTATTGTTACAGCCATTGTTCTCATTTTTTACGAACTGTATGTAATAGAAATTGATTAATATTTTAAAAATTCAGAAAAACTTCTTTTTTAATTAAAGCATAATTGTATAAAAAGTTTTCTTTCTATGGATGTAGTATATACAAATATTTTCACAAGTAGTGTATCTTGAAATACTTATTCTATCACCATTCACATTTCCAAAAACTCATTATATGTATTTTAGTAAAGATTGTTGAAAGGATTACAATAAAGATTTCATTTTTAAAATATTGCAAAAACACTTTGTATCCATTTGTCAGAATCTTAAAGATATGTCTTACAAAAATGATATATATCACATACCTAGTTGTTTCAAATCGTAAAGCAATGATTATACTTTATTTTCCCCTCAAACACAGATATAAAAAATCTCAAAATGAGCTTTCCACATTGTAATTTCTTATTTCCAGAAGAGAAATTTTAAAATGTAATCATAAAAAGCATTTTTAAGATTTTCTTATTTACTCAGTAAGTAAAATTCAGTGTTTCTTACAAGATCATTTCGGATAATACTTTTACTGATAGTATTTTTCAAGAAAAACACCAGGATTTAACAGCAGAACAAACAAAACAAATGACTATAACATTATTATGTAAAACTAGGAAAATATGTAGGATTTAAGGAAATATAAAAAACTATTTTTATTAAATATTGTTGTATTTGTGGAGAATGTGCGATATTTTTATGAGCATTTTACAATATGAGCAGCAGGGAAAAAAAAGATTCCATACTTTGTGTGTAGTAGTGTAGTATATAGAAACAACTTCATAAGTAGTGAATATAAAAATATTTTTGAAAAAGTGGTCATATTTAGAAACACCTAAAAAAAAAAAATTTAAAAGGGTGATATAAAAATGAAAGTGAATAACATATCTAAGAATTGTTGCAAAATCATTTTCTAGCAACCTTAACATTTTTTAAGCCTATTTTTTACAAAAGAGAAACAAAAAACCTTTATATAATACAAACAGTTGTTTAAAAGTCAATGACAATGCTCTCTTTTTCAGAGACAAGGGTAATTTCGAAAGTGTTTCGCAAATAATCCAAAACCGTTTTGGATATCTGTTTTTTTATATAGACAAAATTTCAAGATATAACCGGAAAAAGAAAAATATGTCTTTGAAGAATTTATTTATTGTTAGGTAAATATCATGCATTGTGTTTCAAAATGCCTTCCAAACAATAGCTTTAGAGATATTTTTTGAGATGTAAATAAAGGACTATAATAACAAAACATAGAAGTGGATTCCTTTAAACTGTGTATGGCAGAACCATAAAACACATTTGGATATTTTTGGAATCAAATATTGTTTTTTACTATTACGGAAAAAAATGTGCTAATTTTGACATTTATGTGAAAGAGTGTCAGTTCAAAATTTCGAGCAAATAATTATATTTTACAGATTGTTAAGCTTTAAAATACGCAATATATGTTTGTTCAATTAAACAGCAATAAATAAAGTAACTTACTTCAGACAACTATTGAATCGTGATTTTAATATATAAATTCACTTAAAATTTACTACCCATATCGTCTTCAGAATGTTGATTTTATTTAAAATTGTGTTTTACAAAAATATTTATGCGAGTCCAAACTTGCTTGGTTACTAAACACTGAGAATTCTGCGTTAGGCTAGCCACCTGTTCCAGATATATACTGTATAGCACATCAGGGCAAAGGTTCGAAAACGTTGTTGGGTACCATAGGTCCTGATACTTTGTGGGTCATAAAACAACAGATTTAGTTTACTGTAAAAATATAATTTTTAATGTCACTTTATGTCTAAACAAAATACGAGGGTCGATCCAGAAATAAGGTTCCCATTGCATTTACAAATAGACAACATTGTTTATTCTCATAGAAATTTACATCCTTGGAAATAAGAAAGTTTGCTCGGTTTCCCTACATTATCGCCATGTTTTTCAATGCATTTTTGTAGACGGTGCTCCAATTTCTGTATCCAATATCGTAGAAGTCCGGCGCCTACCCGTTGAGGAAGCGTCTTACCACTTCTTTGACGTCATATTTGCTCCGGAAGCGTTGGCCACCCAAGTGTTCCTTTAACTAGGGGAACAAGTGATAATTACTAGGTGCGAAGTCCTTACTGTAAGGTGGGTAGGTCATGACTAGTCCACCTAAATTGTGTCAAATGTTCCTGGGTTCCTTCCGATCGGCACTAAACTCCCTGCACCACTTTCGGACGTGTTGAACGGACATACACTTTTCGCCATACACATCTGTCAACTGACGATGAATATCCACTGGTGGAGTCCCTTTGGCGTGCAAAAAGCGAATTACGGAAAGAATCTGGCACTTGGCGGGATCAACAATAGAACCTCCATCTCGGACGGCTGCTGAGCCATGAATGAGTGGTGCAGAGATGCGGGGACGGGGGAATCGCGAATGAGGGAACAGTCGCACACAGTACTGTTGCCGTATTTCGTCTCCCACCTTCCCGGGCAGCTGGATCTCTTTTGGAACCTTATTTCTGGATCGACCCTCGTAATCGAAGTGCAATTTTAGACAGATCATCCTAAAGGGATTAACATTCAATAACAAGTTATGGGTGACTATTAAATTTACTCATCAATGAGAGTTATGTCTGAAGTCATTATTTCCTTTATTATGATTCCATATTTTGTTTACAAAAAGCACAGATAGATGTCGCTTAAGAGGCCATAGATCTGCCATACTGTTCAAAAGAAACATAGAGATCAAAAACACGAAACTAAATTTTTGCGCTTCAACATCTAAATAGAATGAAGTTTTACAGCTGAGATATTTCGATTATTTTGTATTCTATTAATTTGAGATACCGCAGCCCAATCTATCAGTTTCTTTTGAAATAAAAGATGTAAGTTCAGTGATGACCATATAGTGGTTAGTACATTGCGTTGTGCCCGAAATAACCCAGTTTGGTATCCTGGTCACGGCAGCAAGTTTTGTGGAGTAGTTGATTTTATATAACCCAAGAAAAACCGAAACTTGAACCAAAGTGACGTGCTTATCGTCACAAGATAACACCGCTTGGCCAACTCACAAAGGTCTTGGTAACTGTGCAAAAACAGAAAAGGGTTTTGTAACAAGAAAAAATAACATACCTATGCGGTGTATTGCTTGCGCCGGCAAGCATGTAGACGTTTTTAAGGATGCCAGTAAATCGAATTCTTTTAGTATCAAGGAGTGTTCATTTATGAAAGGTATTTGCTTTTTTAAAGTACGTTGCAAGTTTAGTGAAAATATCCTGACTTGAATAATAGTGAGCTGGGAAAAGAGGTATGGCACAAATGCATTGAATAGTGTATATTGCGGCAATTAGAAGGATGTAAATATGTGTATGTGTGTGTGTGTTTGTGTCCACTTTTCGCGATGGTTACGGAAATCTATTGAACTAGAGAAATTTGGTTCTGGATAAACGAAGACAAGTCCGTATTCACCAGAAATATTAATCTTTTTTATTACATTTTATGTTATATTATATTGAACGAAACGATTCTCAGATTTTCTGGATCTTCTATGCTTGCTGGGGATTTTGACCTACTTATCAAAACAATCCAAAAAATGCTTGGTCTCTCTATTATATATCTACTTTGTCCTTATTTGAATTATTTTTATTCGGAATTAGTAAATCCATTTTTTTTAATTTGTCGAAAATTGTTTTGCAAAAGTCTTATGTGGATAGTCAAGCTAAAGTCGGTCATGGTGAAGAAAATGCAAACCCCGTTAATGTTACAAAATACCAAATTCTGTCAGCCAGAAAATGAAAATAGTAAAATATGGAATCATCAACATTACGTGTCCTAAATGTTAAGTCAAACACAAAAGAGATTACAACTATGAATGTACGATGAAAAACGGTTAAAAATTAAGTGGACCAGTAGGAAAAAAAATTAACATATTAATCAGTTAATATTTTACTCCAAAAGTTGCAATGGGATCCGATATAAAACTAAGTATACAACGAAATGGTGATTTGACTGATTCCAAATAAAATTTATAAAATAAATAAACATCTCTAAAAAGTAAGTTAAATATGAAAGTTAAATAGTTTTAAATAAATTCTCTGTTTGGAAATATTTTTATAAAATTTTGTTAAAATTCGTGGCACAATTAGTCTTACTTTAGGAAACTTAAAAAAAAAGTAAATCGATAAAACTACAAAAATGCGATCATATATGAACATCAAGCGAAATGAACGTCAATGACCAAGTGCTTATCTCTACGGATCTACTTTAGAGCCGATAGAGGATTGAGTAGAGAAATAAAATGGATTGTCATTTAAAATATCTTACAAATTAATATATTAATCGATTAAGTATACCGAATTTTTAGCAGTGAAATTACACCCCAAATTTCACTTTTATTGGTGGCCAAATGAGTTACACCTGAAAATAAGTGATGTGGTTCAAATTGGGATATTCCCACTTAGTAGATTTTGACATATTTAAATTTAAAATGTTACATATGACATTGAGAGATGAAGTGAGAAAACATTGAAATTTCGAAAATAAAGTTTTAAATCACTTTTACATTTTGAATGTATAATATTTAATGAATATGCGTAATTTATAAGTTGATTTGGATTATAAAGAAAATGCAAAGAGGATTTGAAGAAATGAATTTTCCATACGGACGTCAAAAAACTGTCCATTTAAATTTTTAATGAGTTTTCTTGGAGCTTTAGATGTGGAAATTGTTTTTCACAAATAGATCATTAAAAAAGAAACTTAATCTATATTAGACTCCCTCTTTCACGATATCTTTTAAAGAGCACCTTAAAGGTATTATCTATGAATTATAGATGGATTTACGAATAGGATGTGCTTCATATGACGTCACACATTCCGGAATGAAATTAAGTTTAGTTAAATACTTTTACAGGGATATGTTTTCTTTTCTCTAGAAACATGCCTTGACTGATTTATAATCACATTTGAAAGTAAAGTATGTAGTGGAAATGTTAATAAACTGAAACTTCAAGTTATATTTCATGAGAAAAATAAACTACTTAAAAAAAATGTTTTTTTAATAAACAATGGATTTATTACAGATGACGAATGTTTTAAATTTCCTTGAAGTTTACAAGTTAATAGATCTTTTTGAATTGCGTAGTGAACTATTAATTATATTGTAATAATTTTGATTTTGAAGTGATAATTCAAAGTAATGATTTTTTAAAAACTTACTTAAAAATATATTTATTTATAGATGCGAGGATTGCTACACTTAAGGTAATTTTATAGTTATTTAATATAGTGATTTAATAATTATTTATTTATTTTTGACATACTTTCAGAATTGTTAAGGATTGTCTCACGTTTGCGACAGTGTAAAAAAGTGAAATAAAGTCTAGCCGTAAAGAGGAACATTGAGGCTCTTGAAAAAGAAAAGACTCAAATTTGTCTAAATCTAAAGAATTATAAATCCGACTTTTTGTTTATAACTGAAAGCTTTGTTTATATTCTAAAACTTTGTTTATATACTGAAGATATTTTATCATAAATTTAACTAGACTAAATTTGCCTTAATTGAAATGTATCTGAATCACGAAAATAATCGAAGTGTACTTGAAATTATTCCGTTAAACCATACATATAATAAGGAAGGCTGGTTTAGTTGTGCGCATTGTTGAAACAAGTGTATATAAATGGATACAAACGCAACTAAACTCATTATGTTGAAATTTTGAAGGAAGAGAAATTTGGTTTTTGTGTTACAAAATAAAACAGTAGTTATTTGTTCTTTAAAATAATATATTTTTTTTTACAATAAACAATAAACAACAAACAATAGGAAACGGGGAAGACCACGAAAGAACTGGATGGATGATATTTCAAAGGCAATGAGGGATAGCGGTCTGGAAGAGGAATGGACCCTTGACTGGATGAAACGGAAAAAGACTCTTGTAAATTCATTGGATGGCGGAATCTGACGCCATAATCCGAGTTTATATATATATATATATATATATATATATATAAACAATATACTCACAAATATAATATGAGAAATAATAAAGGCTTTAACAGGAAAAATAATTCGGTGCTTTAGTGTATAATAATACACATGAAAACGAAATTAATATCCGAAACCAGAGTCTGACAGACAGAACTCACAATAGTATCTCATAGTTATATATATATATATAGATACCGTATTCCCCCGCATTAGCCGACATGCAGCAAAATTCCAGGACCAGATTTTTGAATATTAGTCCCTGGTCTTTCCCGGCATGCCGGAAAAAACGAGGATCCTCGAAATTGGAAAGAAATGAGGTTCATTAACTGTGTTCAGTAGCAGCGATTGGTGTTGGTGAGGAGGGGTGCAATATAGAGTTTGTCCCCACTTTTCTAATTATTTAGTTTACTTTTTTTACATATTCAAGATAATAAAAATGTGAATCATGTGTCTCATATACCATTTCACACAAAGCTCTCTACCTAGCACCCATCCGATATTTACAATGTAGAAAAAGATTATCTCATAAATTATTACATGAACAGAAATATTCTTAATATAAATAAAATAAGAAAAAAATATAATATCTAAATATATAAAGAGAGAAATATGTGCTTACATTATATCAAAAATGTTATTTTATATGATAATTTAAAAAACTGAAATTTAACGGAAATACAGGGTTTTATTCAATAAGAAAGATCTCCGGAATAAGAATGGAAAACGCTGAAAGTACCAAAAAATCGAAAATCTTTCTTTTTAACCCCTTAGGGACTAGCGGCACGTATACGTGCCGCATGAAGCGATCAGAATAATTGTTTTTCCTCACCAGTAAAATTTTTCGGCAAAATTTGCCTTATTTAATCAGCGCGTTTTCTCGGTTCAAGAAGACACAAATTTCTGTTTTTAAAAAACGGTGACAAAAGATTAAAAATTTCGTAAAAGTCTCCCGTCCCGAAGTGGTTAATGAAAAAAATGTCTTAAATGTCAAGCTTAACAAACATGAAAACGCTTGAAGTGCCCTAGAAGTAATAGTTCAAACAAGTCAGAAATTGATCATCAAACGTGGGAAATGAGGTACTTTCGACTTCTTTTTTTTTCACTCTCTTGAAAAATTTCCTGTTTTGGACTTTCAGCGTTTTCTATTCTTAGTCCTAAATTAGAAATACAAAATTTGCTGTATATTTAATCATTCATTATCACTATACTTGCTTTCTTCGTCTGTTAGACAAGAAGTCTCGTCTTTGGCATCAGAATCAGGAATACCATCCTTTTGAATAAGTTCTTTCAAACGATTGTGTAAAATGTCTGTTTCTTTTCGAAGTTAAACCACATTAATTTAACCACGCCTGTTTAATTAAGTCTTCGGAAACTTTTTTCCATACTGCCTTTACCCAGAGAGTTATAGCAAGATACGAAGCAGATCGATGCGACGTTTACCAGACTTCGTGAATTTCTGTTCTCCATTTCTTAGACAATCACTCCATAAACGTCTAATTTATGCTTTGAAAGTCTTATTCCAATGCACATCTGCGGCCTGTAACAATGGTGTCAAACCTCCAGGAATTATTACAAGCTCTGTTTTATAATGTTGTTTAAAACTGTATCTAACAGTCGTTTTTAGGTGGCGTTTTGCATACTGTCCAACACTTAGACGGATTTTGGTTTAAAAAAAAACAACTAGGGCGATTACCCCAAACTTTTTGCTTATATATATTCATCAAGTCACTATACAAAGAGTTTTTCATGGACACAGTGACTATAGCATCCTTTGGGAAATGTGACTTTGGAATATTTTTTAAGCCTTTAAAAATTAAAATTGTTTTCAATTTTGTTCCATCGGCCATTGCGCTCAGTATAACTATGTATCTTAATTTACCTTACCAGTCGTTCTGTCTAACATGGATTCCACGCCTTTATAATGTCATAAGTTTTCTGCTACGACAGATCAAACCACATATCATATATACAGTCGTCGTTATATATAGAGACAGTGACAGAGAGAAAAATTATTGTTTTCTTCTTAAAATGGAAAATTTTGTTAGAAAAATCAAAACAAATCGGCCGCCCGTCTTCCAGTAACGAAACCTCATATTTTCCGGCATGGCGGTAAATACCAGTTTTTCCGGCATGCTGGTGAACCACGCTTTTTTCAGGCAAGCCGGCTAATGCGGGGGAATACGGTATATATATAACTGAAACAATACTGAAGACATTTTATCATAAATTTAACAAGACTAACTTTGCCTTAATTGAAATGTATCTACATCACTGCAATAATCGAAGTGTACTTGAAATTAATCCGTGAAACCATACATATAATAGGAAAGGCTGGTTTACTTTCGCGCATTGCTGAAACAAGTGTATATAAATAGATACAAATGTAATGTATGAAAAGGAAAACTAATTATTAAACCTAATAATCAGGCATTAAACTACCATAAACATTTGTGGATTATAACAAAATTATTAGGAGTAATCAAGAAGATCACAATGTACTAAATGTGCACTTTTGAGAGTACGTATAGAGAAAGATCGTTAAAAGTGTGAACTTTAATCTTTGGTAAATAATGTATAAGAACGTGAATTTTAAAAACTCACCTTATCCAAAATTTAAAAAATTGAGTTTTTTCAATCTATTGGAGAACCAACATCAAAAAACACTTCAACCTGCAAAAAAAAAAAATTAGTTTTATCATGTATTTCCGACATTGTAAAATCTTTGTTTACATTGAAAACAAATGGACGCAGTTAGAGGTATTTCGCGATTTTCCAAAACTAGATTTTCTGGATAAGAAGAGTTTTGAAACTCACTTCCTCATATGTATTCTGCGTTTAACCATTCCTAATCCTACATAGCTTGTGTGTTTTTGCGAAACTGTTCTTGGTGCACTCATCACACTATCTAATCTTCTTAAATTGAATCGTTATAGATTTTTAATAGCTTCTACATCTCAAAAATTTATTAGATTTATTTCTCACATAAAAACATATAGTTAAAATATACATAAAGCACAATTAATTGTACAAAAATTACTTTTAGGTGCATAAATATAATATAAAGATATTTAAAATAGAAATTTAAAATGTCTCAAAATACATCAGAAAAACCTAGAACGTTTTCAACCGTTACAAGGTCGTCTTCAGTAGGATTTAAATGTTGTTATTATTTACATTGCGCTTATTCGTGAATTGTCCAGAAGAAAATATTATAATTTAAACGTAAATGTTGTACGTCAGATGAGATGCCAGATAAAGTTATTCAAATCATTTGAATCATTTAGCATTATGCAACGTTATTAAATGACAACAGCTTCAAATTGCTGAAAAAAGATAAAAAAATTAAAAAAACATCTCTTGCATCTATTTATTAAAAACACAATTACTTTTCTGGAGCAAAAAGAAGGTTTTTATGCACTTTAAACACAGTTGAAATAAAAAACGTGTTTAACGACAGTTTGTTGCTATGATCCATTCTCTCACTTGCATCACTCTACCCTAGATACATTCTTAATTTTAGGGGGATCTAGCCTACAGTTTTCCGATTGAATGGTGGCAACAAAATTTTAGCAAAATTTACTCATAGGTAATGAAATTGCAAATCGGATTTTATTTGCTAAAATATAATTTACAGTAAATTATGAACATGGATACTTCCACGTTCATGAACATTAAACAAACTGAAAATAAAGATAAAAGAAAAGAGATTATATATGTGGTGTAAAATTGACAAGTACTTAAATTTAATATACACCAGCATTTGAAATATCATACAGTGTATTATAATAATAGATTAATATTTTACTAAGATTAAAATGCTATTTGTCTTAAACTAGGAATATCAGATAGTATTTAAATAAAGATGTTTTAACGTAACTATTTAAAATACAGCTTTCACAATTACAGTAATTTCTAAAATATTATGTAAATGAATTCCATTTCTACAGTGTGTTACATAGTATTGATTGTATTAGTATACTGTCAAATAAATGTATGTCTTCAGAAATTTAAAATCAATCAATAAATAAAATTAAAGATATTGGAAACGTTCTAGTTTTTAAAAAGTTAAAAGCGAAAATCTACTTATAAAATACATTGCAATATTAATTGTTTTATTTTTCTAAAAGACTTTGCAACGATGTACAATATTTCTAAAGTTTTAATAATATATTTTGCAATGCAAACCAGAAAAAAAAGTTTAGGAAACATTCTGTGGGAAAAAAAGAAGAAAATATGTTGCTATATCCTTATTTAATGCGTATAAAATAGCAATTTTATCTTTACCTAGCATTTAATAAACGTAGATTTCAGTGAGCCAGAAAGGTTTTGACTGACGCAATAGGATTGACATTTCAACGTGGATTAGGAAACCTGTAATTAATTTATGCTTACTTTTTTTTATTATTGCATTTATTTGCTTATGTTTTGGAGAAAAAAAAATTTGTTAAATTTTAAAAGACAACAACAAGAGTTCTGATGTTGCAAAACAACATAAATCTTTGAAAACTACTTTTGCATCAAATGAGAAGTCCAGGTTACACATTTTTCAGTCGTTATTTTTAAAATTTTGCTGCTTATTATTTTGTTTCTCGATTACAACGAAAAAAAGACAACACAAATATTTAATATATAATGTATAATATATATAATAAAAAAAATTCAAAATGCCTAAATTGGATAGTATTTTTATGAAGAAAATATATTTTTCTATTAGTTTTTCTGTCATAGTTTATAGAGTATTTAATTACCTTTATTTTTAAGAAAAAAATCATGTAATTCCATAAAAGTTATCATGGCAAAACCTTTAAAAGATAATGTTCCCAGATACCCGAGCTTAAAATTTTGCCTTCTGCAACTATTGCCGCTTCAGGACTTAACGTTTACTGGTAATACGCTCAAAATTGTAAGCCTTTTCTTGACAGACTATCTGTGCGAAGAGTGGATAAATCCTTTTTTTAAATATCAGTGTGTAATAAGCCGGGAATAACACTTTCTTTAAAGGTTCACAACTGTTCTTTTAGATATTTTTTACTTTCTTCTATCTTTACAAGAAGAAAGTATTAGATTCGTGAAAATTTTCGACTTTCGGTTTTCGACGGATTTACACGTTTTAGGAGTCAGAGATTCCGAAAAACATTTTGTTTTTTACAAAATGTCTGTCTGCGAGTCTGTGACTCTGTGTGTCTCTCTGTCTGTCTGTCTGTATGTATTTGACACAAATTTTGTGGGCGCTCTATCTCAAGAACCAATGCACGGAATTTAATAAAAATTCATATTCCGTTAGTCCCTCATATAAATTGGTGCTGATTAATTGCTGGTGTAAATCACTCTACAGGTGGCGCTGCTATGTAGCATTTTTCACGATTTCCACAATAGCTCAATCTCCAGAACTAATTCACAGATTTTCATCAAACTTCAGATTCAGTTAATCCTTGACATGAATTGAAATTTTATACATTTTAGGGTAAATCGCTCAACAGGTGGCGCTGCTATGCTGCATTTTTTGCGTTTTCCGCAATAGCTCTATTTCAAGAACAAATGCTTGGATTTTCAACAAACTTCCGATTCAAGTATACCTGCACATAAATTAGACCTGTTTAGTTTTTTTGTGTAAATCGCTCAACAGGTGGCGCTGTTATGCAGTATTTTTCACGATTACCACAATAGCTCAATCTCCAGAACTAATGCAAGGATTTTCATCAAACTTTAAATTCAGTTAGTTCTTGACATGAATTGACGTTTTATACATATTGCGGTAAATCTCTCAACAGGTGACGCTGCTATGCTGCCTAATTTGAGATTTCCGGAATATCTCTATCTCAAGAACTAATGCTTGGATTGTCAAAAAACTTTAGATTCGTGTATATCTTAATATGATTTATTGCTGTTTATCTTTCGTAGCAAATCGCTCAACTGATGGCGCTGCTATGCTGCATTTTTCAGAGTTACCACTATAACTCTATCTCTATAACTAATGAACGAATTTTCATCAAACTTCAGATTCAGGTATACCTTGATATCGCTTAGTGTTGTTTATGTTTTGGTGTAAATGACCAGCCTGACCTTTGGTAAAGGACCAGCCAAATACATGCGGTGAACTTATTACATATTTGAATTGTGTAAAGGTACCAGATTCTGGGTTAATAGATTTTTGTAGCCTGGGAAATGAAAAGATGCACTGTACTTCGATACCAATGCAGTTAAGTAAAAATAGAAATATGTTTTTGAATAAAGACAAAGGGTGAGAACTGACAGGGTCGTTAGGCGAAAAAGGCATATGAATGTATTTTCTAAAACAGATGTGAGGACAAAGCCCAGTTTGTATGCAGAGTCCAGCTGCCACAAAAAATATGCTGCATTCACAGACGTATGGATATAACGGTCTAGATTTTAAAATGCAGTGCGAAAATAAATCTAATGAATAGATTACATGTTAAGTGATTTTTAATGTTGTGCTAGATTTATGACCAAATAAGGATTGGAAAGAAGTTAAACTGCTTTTGTTACGAACAGATAGCAGTAACGTTTTTCTACAAGATTAAATCTTATGTGAGAAAATATCTCAAAGTAGGATTGAAGACCGAATCACTGGTTTTATTTTATTAGAGAAATGAGTAACTACAATAATTTAATTTAAATTTGAGGGGCTAATAATACAAGCGATATAGTTTTTAAATCTTCAATTTAATTTAGGGGTTGCACTGTGTGACTATAGTACACTAAAATAAATGAAATATTAAACAGGATTTTAAGTGAAACTGCGGGAAGGGGGGGGGGGATAGAACGAAAACATATATAACAGGATAGTCGTTATATATGTCACCCGGAACACCGAAAAACAAACTTTTGTTGACCCGTGTGCATGGGCAACACAGAAATGCTGCATTACACATATAATAATATTTTTCAAATAGAAAAGTTTTTTTTTTTTTTTTTTTTTTTTTTTTTTTTTTTTTTTTTTTTTAAAGCAAGTAGCTGTTATGAAAAAAAAAATCTCTTTAATCAATAGTTCAACTGTCTTAAGATATTTTATGAATACATAATATCTAATTAAAATTTCTGGATATCCATCTTAACAATTTTTTTTTTTAATTTTGTACCATGTTTTCTTTATCTGAGTCGACTCTGAGAGCAAAAATTTAAGCAGCATATAACTATTCCAGTGACTGCTTTTCATCAAAATAGTGATCTTGCTTAGGATCATTTTATGAAATAAACACAAGTACCAACATAAAGAACATTTAATATATAAATACAAATACAACACTAGAAGTACTGATTATATGATAATAAATTAAATATGTGTATTTGTAAACTGAAATGCTAATGTAATATGATTTAGAAGAAATTGAACAATCTATATTATAAAGGACAAACATATCTGTGCGTAACGCATACGTCATTCTGCGAATGGCAACACTTTGAAATTTGAAATAAAATTTTGGTTTTGCAATTTTCGCTACTGCAAATTTTTAAACTTCTAAACATACCACGTTTTAAATGTTTGCATCGTCGTATGCAAAAAAAAAATGCACTTTTAAATGCAATTTGTTTGAAAGCTGTACCTCAATTTATTTTTGAGATATTAATTTTTTTATAGTTTTTAATACCAATTTTCTAATCTTGGCAACTGAAGTACTTCATTTCTATTAAAAGTGGTTTAGTTACATTCATTGATTATATTCTTACTGATGTCATTTTCTCATTACAATTAGAAATATATTTTTTAAAAATTTGAACAGAAAATGACGTTTTGCTTTAAAAAAGACGCAATTTCCCTGATGATGCTGTTATATTTCACTATTTTTTCATTTCGCTGACATTGAGTTTGAGACAATAGGCAAAATATTTCAGCGACTGAAAATGACGTCATATTTAAAAGAAACCGATAAATTTATTTGACAAAACGAGATATTTCCCCATGAATACGTCTAAAAGTTATAAATTTCTGGAATTTTTACGCGCAGGTACAGAGATTATTCTAAGACCTCAAATCACGAGTGGGAATTTTAACATGGGAAGTTGTAATAGTTGACAAACGTGACTTAAAGCTTGAAAATATATTTATCAATAACCTATTGCGCGTTAAAATGTTTTTAAATGGTTAATATTGATGTGAAAAGTTGAAAATGACTTGATTTGTTTAGATTTAAAGGGGAGAAAATTCTAAGATTATGTCAAGGTGAAATAATTTTTGGTGATTTTTTTCATTCCGTAATATAAAGCACCAATTGATATCTTAATCAAAATTACTTATCTTGATTATATGTTACTGATTACGTATATGAATAAAGTTTAATTTTTCAATAATTTTAACAGCTGAAGTTTATGAAAAAAGTATTTTGTTAATCTTAGGTTAAAATATGTCTTTGGAGAGTTAAATTTCAAGTGTAAGATGGATTTTTCATTGTAATTATTTTTGTCGATGTATTATAAATTTGATGCAACAGTTCCTTTGTAAACATTTTCTTTCGTCGAAATTCGACGGATTCTACCTCGTGATTGTAAAAGAGAAAAATGTAATTTTCATGCACGCACCATAGGATGACAAAAGAAAGAGGTGCATGGGGCACGCCCAAAAAGTGTGTCACCCTGAATCTTGTGTAGACCACAAGTATTATGGCGTCGGCTTAGGGCTTCATCCTTAGATGAGGAGGGAGCTTTGAGACGCATACAGAGCCCGCTTATATGAGTCCTTTCTCCTCAGAAGATACTAGCGGTCCTCTAAAGGGGCACACGTCGGTTTACAAGGAAAAATTGTTTTTTTGTGAATTGGAACACCAATTCAAACTTGTTGACTCTCAACACAATGAAGTTTGAACCCTTAGGGCAATAATTTTGAACGGGAACAAAGCTCCAAAGGGGTAAATTAAAAAAGTAAAAAAAATAGATACATATCAAATATATATCAAATCAAAAAGTGGGTAGACAATCCTAGAGTAAAGAGAGACGAGAAAAAATTAAAAAGTCACAATCTGGTTAAATAATGCACAAGTTATATAATTAAAAGGTAATTAACTGGTTGTCATAAAAGTTAATGTGATCAAATTATATGAAAGAAAAAAATAAAGATGATTTTTTTTTCTTGAAACCAACAAATGTAACTATTAAATGTTAGAGTTATCACTGTTAAATAAAATGTGACTTTAAAAAGAACAAAATGTATTAAGTGTTAAGTTAGTGAATGGCAAAATAAAAATGTCGATAACAGTTATGTGTATGTAAATAACATAAGAGTGTAACGTGGCATTAAAAGAGAGTAAAGTGATACAAAATATTGTTAAGAAGAGATCTTCGAAGCAAACAGTCATAGGCCAGCCATAATGTTTTCAAAGATTTGTTGTAAGCAACATACATACAACCGTGGCCTTCGGTTGCACACCTAGCCTCACAATACATGTCATAAGAAAAAAAATAACAGTTGTAAACAGTTGTACATTATTTTCTGTTTCTCAGATTATACTTATGTGGTTCGTAAACATTAGAGAAATTGTTATTGTTTATATGGCTTGTTGTATCGAATAAATGTCCATATCGAGGTGGTGCAAGAAGTAATCTATCAATGTGCACACGAAATGCTGTATTTTCAGCAGCATACAACCTCTTGATCGAGAATGACACAGGTGAATGTTTGAATGTTACAATATATGGTCCAGTGTATTTAGGTTTGAATTTATCAACAGATTTTAAGTACACAATATATTTTAGACAAATGGTCCTTAATTTAGCTTTTTGAACATAATGTTTATATCTTAGATCCTGAGCAGTTTTAATGTTATTGTAAGCCTTGTCATATATTTTGAGTAAATCCTCAAGTAGTTTATGTATTTCAATATGTTTATCTAGAAAAGGTTGATTGCTACACTGATCAAAAGTGTCAAAAATTAATGAAAGTTCACTTCCAAAGTGCAGAAGATTAGGAGAGAATAAGGTAGTTAAATGTTTTGAACCATTATAGAGTGACCTATCTATAAATATTGCATTTTCAAATGAGTGACCTTCCTCTAAGAGTATATTAACCGAGTATTAGATTGATTTATTGATTCGCTCCGAGATCAAGTTAGATTGTGGCCTCGAGACCGAGCTATGATGTACCTTAATGCCTAAAGTATCAATAAAAATGTTGTATACTTGAGATGTATATTGGGGTCCAAAGTCTGACAAGACAACAGAAGGTCTCCCAAAGGTGGTTATATAAGAGAATAAACATTTAACGACTTTAGCTGCAGATATAACATTAAGTGAAAAAAGTTCAACATGTCTGGAAAAGTGATCTGTAACAGTTAAAACATGTTTACGATTAGCAAAAGGCCCAACGAGATCAGTACTGATAGTATGGCCAGGGTACCTGGGCGTGTAGGTGGGTTGTAAGGCTGCAGGAGGAGTTCGATGATGTTTACATTGAAGACATTTGACACAACAAAGCACAGCAAAGTTTAAAGTGCCAACATACATGCCTCTCCAAAAGTATCTAGATGATAGAAATTCATAGGTTTTATTAAAACCAAAGTGAGATAAATGTAAGATTGTTAGAACTTTGCTTTTAAGAGAATTAGGAAAAACAATGTGATATGAAAAAGTGTTGTTAAAATTGTTTTCTTTCTTTAACATTAAGACATTCGAATCAGGGTGTATGAAATAATTGGGATATTTTTGAGAAGGCCCTTTCTTTAGAATATCATTGTAAACAGTGGACAAATTGGGGCCATTTTTTTGTTCAGTGCAGAATGTTTCATTTGAAATTGCCAATAAAGGATCTGGATTTGTTTGTTTACCAGATACAAGATAGTTTACATACATATAAGTGGCATTTGAACATGAATTATTACTGTCTGGTGTATCATAGTTAACAATAGATGATGATTGAGGGTCCTGGATAACTTCAGGATTAGTAGCAAGAGTTTGTCGATTGTTTTCAAAAGTACAGCGAGATAAATAGTCAGCGAGAACATTTTTTTACCAGGGATATGTTTAAATGTGTATGAGTACTGTGAAAGCTCCATGAGCCAACTCGAGATAATATCAGCTGGATTTGTATTGTAGTCATGTTGTATATTTCTAAGGGTTTACTGTCAGAAAGAATTACAAATTCTCTGTTATATAAATAATATTTGAAAGCAGTAACAGATTTATAAATTGCCATGAGTTCTAATTTAAGTACAGGGCATTTTTTCTGACGCTTTTAGAGATTTAGAAAAGTATGCAACTGGTAAAAGTTGTTGATCATGTTCTTGTAAAAAAACACCAGAAATAGCAACATTTGACGCATCAGTATTTAAAAAAAAATTTTGTCCCAATCTGGTAATCTAACCATGGGGAAATTAAAGAAAAGTTTCTGTATTGTGTCCATAATTTCTTGATGTTTAACAGTCCATTTATATTTAACTTTTGGAGTAGTTAGGTTTATCAGTGGCTGTACTAACTCGGAAAATGATGGAATTAGAGACTTATAAAACGTAATAACACCAATGAGTCTTTTTAGTTGACGTTTAGTTGTAGGCGTGGGGAAAGATGTTATTTTTATGATATTTGACTGAATCGGAAAAACAGACTGATTTTCTGCATAAAAACCCAAATAATCAATGTTAGTTTTATGAAAAGTACATTTGTTAGGAGACAGTGTCAAGTTATATTAAGTGACGTTCAATAATTTTGGCATCAAGTAGTTGTTTAATCTGTTCCAAAGCACCTTTTTGCAAAGATTGAGGAAGGGGGAATGGAAGTGTTTTTATAGGATAATCAGTAATAAATTTCAAATCAGGTACAATTTTATTAGTATGTCCAAGAGTATCTAACGATTTTGAAAAGGCAGGGTAATAATTAAGTAATAATTTAATCAATGTATTTGCTTCATTAGAACTTAAATGTGTAAGATTGAAATCGTCAGCTGATAAATCCTCTTTCCTTTTTTTAACGTTTCATTAGATGCCTGAATAAAATTTGTTAAGTATTGTTCTGAGTTATGATGCTTTTCCAAATTATCAGAAAGTTACTCAAGAATTTCCTCAACCTCAGAGAAATGACCCATTTTTGTGCGTTTAGGAAGATAAATGGTACTGTCAGAATTATTTTTAAGCGAAATTGAAAAGAAATGATGTAATTGTGAAGGTTTCTTTTTAGGTTTTGACTTTTTATTCCTTTGAATAATGGCATCATGACCTGTTAATTCTTTTTTATATGCCAAATATTCAAATAAATAATTTATGTCATCTTTGTTATTGTTGTTTGTGTAAACCGAGCACCATGTTTGCTCTTGGGGTTCTAAAATGATTTTACGGGTTAAGAAAACTTCTTGATTTGTAGCAACATCACACAAAGCGTTGCATTGGTCACCTTCACTGACTTTTGGAGTGGTGTCAGAAGTTTCTAGTGGGATAGTCAAGCTGTTGTTCATGTGAATGCATTTACTGAAAGTGTCAAAGAAGATATTAAATTTACATATAAAGTCGAAACCGAGAATGCCTTCAAAACTGGAGGATTCCGGAATAACTATATAAAAATGATGGGAGAAGGATTTCTTTTCTAACTTAATGGATGCTCTAATACACGAAGAAAAAGAGACATCTGAATTCAGTTTTAATGCTTATGGTAGTTGATAGCCTCTTGTATTTTAATGTAGGCTTAAGTTCATTAAATACTTTTTGTGAAAGCACTGAAATGCTACTTAAAGATTCAGCCACTATGGTGATATTATGGTTTGCAATAGTGGTCTTTACAAAAAGGAGTGATGGAGAATGAGTGTTTACACTACAAATGATGTGTACTTTGTTATCGCCTTCATTTTCTGTTTGAGTTGTGACATTATTTGCTATTGTAATGTGATCTGAAGTTTGTGAACCGGTTAAATTAACTAACCTTTCTTTAGAAATTTTTGGTAATGTAGGGTCAATAGAAAATGTTGCAGATGTTAAGTCAAATGGTTGAGACACAAATCATCAGCATAAAATTGTGACTCTGTTCTAGTTTTCCTGAACTTGGTAATTGTTATTTCTGTTAAAATTTCCTTTTCTCTGTGTGTTAACTCTTTTCCATTTAAAACACGCTTGGGCCTGGTTGCCATTTCTGAAGCATAGTTGGCATGTAACAAATTTCCTTTGTGGGAATTTGTGAGGGGAAGAACGCTTGGGGAAATTTCGAGTTTTGAAATTTTTTCTGTAGCGCATTGCATTCGAGTTATATTTTGGCCTAATTTGAATCTCATTGTTTACCTTCTCTATTTTGGGTTCTGGGGGTACAACTGATAACGCGTTGAGTTTTTCAGATATCTCTTTTAATTGTTCTTCGACGTTGTTTTGAGATTTACTGACGGATGGTAATGAATGCAGAATTTTTTCATTATGCAGAATCTCATGTAACACCTGGGCTCTTTCAACAGTAGCACGGTAATCATTGATACTCTCTTCTTGTGATTTAATTCTTATGTTAGCTGGCACAGCCTCCAAAAATTTTATTAGTTTAATTGTGATGCGAGCATTTTCATCTTTTATCTCAGAATACACAGTTGCGGCTAACACATTTAATCGATGTGCTAAATTTTTAATGGATTCCGCTGGCAAAAGAGGTAAACTTGAGAGATCCACACCTGCAACACATTTACTAGGAGGGGAGCAAAGGCAGTGAATTCTTTTTCAAGGGTATTTACATCGTTAATTTTTTGAAGTTCCCGATTTTGCGCATAGAATTTCTGCGCAAGTCCTACTAACTTGCCTACAAGTACAGCAATGGTAGTTTGAGGACTGTATTTGTTAATTTCAGCAACAGACCTAATCTGATTAAAAAACAATTTAAGCAAATCCAGATCTCCATCAAACTATATTATATTGATTGGAATTTGTTTAGCGGACATGGTCAAAGCTTACTGTAAACAAATTATTTAATCAAAAATTGTTACTGAGGTTCTGCATACACATATAAAACAGGCATCATGCAAAGCAAATAAAATAATGGAATAAAACACCTTAAAAAATTATCACCTTAAAAATATAACAGTTAACTTAAAAAATAAAAATAAAGGATTTATTTTAACCTTTTCTGAAAAAGAAAACAATATAAGTCTATCTAGAGATAAAATTGTGTTTTTCAAAGGAAAAAAAATAAGTTCATCGATTTTTTTTTATTTTATTTTTTTTTTTTTAACAAACGAAGGATAAACAAAAAAAAAATCACTATAGCTCCCTTTTTTCATTTTTTTTTACCGTATGGAAACTGCAAGTCTTTCAAAACGAAACAAATAAGAGCTAGAAATTAAAAATTAAATACCTATTTTATCTTTTTTTTTTTTTTAATAGAGAAAAGAAAATTGCTATAGCTCTATTTTTTTAAACTGAAAGAATTAAAATTCTTTCAAATCAAAATATTTTGAAGCCAAAAAGCAAACATGTAGTATGCTTATTTTAACCTTAGTACATAATAGTAAAAGGGAAAAAAAATATATTCCTCTTTAAATTTTTTTACAAAAAAATGTACATTTCAGTATGCATTGAGAATTAAAAGGGGGGGAGGGTGAATTTGGCATTAAATAAGAAACTGGAAACTTGAATGCAATGGCGAAAATAGTATATTATATATATATAAATATATTATAATAAGCTGCACAAAATATTTCACAAAAATAGTAAAATATTAATATCACTGTGTTTTCGTATCCTAAAACTCTTTACAAAAACACAATAATATTAGTAAATAAATTTCAGACATTAATATATATTTTGTACTTTAATCAAGTACCCACGAGTACCTATTGTATTGAGTATGAAAGCAGAAAATGGAAAGTAACTTGCTTGTAGCTTTAAATAATATTTCCAATATTTATTGTAAATTTAGAAAAAGAGGGGAGGGGATAACAGAATCCGCTTTCACACTCTAAAATGGGTACACTGTTAAAAATCTGCAGCATTTGCTGCATAGTTACTCCACCGCTTCTATAGAAAACGGTTACTTGGCTATATTATGGAGCATTCTTGTTAGTCAGAAAAGATATATTCTATAATAGTGGTGGAGTGACTATGCAGCAAATGCTGCAGATTTTTAACAGTGTAATGTATGTTATGGTGCGCTGTATTTTTGTTGTTGTTTTTTTTAACGCACTTTCATTTTTTCATAATTTTTTGGAACTTTTGCTTTCAAGTGCATTTTAATCTGTAAATATTTATGACTTTTTTTTATTTGTAGTCGAGATCAAAACCGCTGCACCTAGAATTTATGCAGAATTGCTTCAGGAATCATTTGAATGACTCCCTGTTGATTCGCTACTTTGGCATTATTTATTTTGACTTATGCGGGTTTTTTTTATCAGAAGAATGAATCGTTAAATCACTGGATGAACGGCACAAAGTAAGGCTTCTCAATTGAATTTTGTTGCAGAATATGGAATTTTGTTGCAGAACACGAATCACAAACAAGAGGTCACACACGAATTTTTTTACACATTTCACCGAATCTTGTACAGGTGAATTTGAATCAGTAATCACACTAAAACACACACTTTAGCACGATAGCACAGAAAAAGTAGTATCACAATTGACGTAGCAGCAATGGGGGGTGAATTTTCAGGCGCACCAAACACAGGCTTCTATTTCATCCCGAACACACATACGCAGCTTTTAATTTCAATACCTAAGAAGCTACGTTCGGAAACAAAACATGATGCGCTTTCCGGTGGGACAATGAATAGAAGGGAAACACAGAACTCTATTGCCGATCCATTGATTCTAACATCGGTGAGAGCAAAAGGGAGGGGGCGATGACTCGAGCAAAACAAGAGGTAGAAACAACATAGAATGCAGGCGGTGATATTTCTTCGTCGACCGGCAGTCGTCAGGGGCTCCAGGGATCCACCGCTAGAAGAGAGTCCATCCAGATGACGAAGATAGGAAACGCGTACCTCTCCCCTTACATCTTTTTTTTAGTATTTGAATTGGAGAAAAAAATGGTCAGGGCTCCAAGATTTTGTGAATATTGTTTATCCTTTAAGGCTGTTGCAGATCGCATAAAAGGAAAGTCATGATAATCAGGCAGGTACAAGTTGGATGTAAAATAAAACCTCCAATATATTTTACGAAGAATTGAGTTTATTCACTCATGAAAAGCAGCCGGGAGAGGTACAAGGAGGGGACGAAAATTAGCCTCTTCTTAGTGCAACATCATGAGGCAAGCATCAGAACAGAAGTTCCTGATTACACAGTTACAATTCACGTGCTTGGCGGAATTTCAATATCGCCAATCTACAAGTATTTTGCGCCATGTACAAGGGATACAAAAAATTGGCTGGTTAAGGACCAGCCAAATGCATACGATGAACTTACTACATATTTGAATTGTGTAAAGGTACCAGATTCTGGGTTAATAGATTCTTGTAGCCAGGGAAATGAGAAAATACACTGTACTTCAATACCAATGCGGTTAAGTAAAAATAGAAAAATGTTTCTGAATAAAGTCAAGGGGTGAGAACTGACGGAGTCGTTAGTCAAAAAAGGCATGTGAATGTATTTTCTAAAACAGATGTGAGGGCAAAGCTTAGTTTGTATGCAGAGTGCAGCTGCCACAAAAAATAATCAGCATTCACAGACGTATGAATATAAAGGTCTAGATTTTGAAATGCAGTGCGAAAATAAGTCTAATGAATAGATTACATGTTAAGTGATTTTTAATGATGTGCTAGATTCATGACCAAATAAGGATTGGAAAGAAGTTAAACTGCTTTTGTTAAGAACAGATAGCAGTAACGTTTTTCTACAAGGTTAAATCTTATGTGAGAAAATATCTCAAAGTAGGACTGGAGACTGAATCACTGGTTTTATTTTATTAAAGAAATGAGTAACTACAATAATTTAATTTAAATGTGAGGGGCTATTAATACAAGCGATACAGTTTTTAAATCTCAAATTTAATTTAGGAGTTTCACTGTGTGACTATAGTGCACTAAAATAAATGAAGTACTAAACAGAATTTTAAGTGAAACTGCGGGTGGTGGGGGAAATAGAACAAAAACATATATAACAGGATAGTCGTTATAATGGCCACAACATACTAGTTTTTCATTATAGGTAAATTATGCGTGGATTGATTAATAAATTCTTTAATGCATAGAGAAATATTATTATAAAAAAATATATAAAAAATAAATAAGATAACCATTTTTTTATATATTGCCCTTATATGCTTACAGAATCATAAACTTTACATAGAATTTTTTTTTCCAAAAATTCAAATTGATCGTCGTCATTTTCAACCAAAATCACCTTCTTGGTATAGAAAAATTTATTAGGAACTGTTAAAAAAAGGGATCATGATACGATAATTTTTATACTGGGTGATTACCTAAATTTGAATAACCAGGTCCCCGAAATCTTCAGTAATTGTATTTCTTCATCAGTCTTTAAAAGGCTGAGAATTGAGGATGACTGACACCAAGAAGAATGTGTATAACGCCTGAAATTGTCGGTTCTTTTGTAATTTACATTATTTCTCAAAAATATACACAATATTCCTATTTATAATTCTAATGCACAATACATATAAATCTGTTAAATGGAAACATACCAATTTTATACCAATTAATTTATAGTATAAACACGAACACATAAAGTTTTCGAAATTGCCGTTATTGTTAAGTAATGCAGCAAGCAAGAGTATTGATAACAAGTGTAGCTTCCTGTTTAAAAGGTAAAAATCTGGTGTAGTTGCTCGGAATAATGGTTCTATTGGGTCTAAGTTGATCACTATTATTTCTGTATAGTAGCAGCTTAAAGATAAGCATTTGAAATCCATAATTAAAACTACCCAAAAAGGCGACAGATGCCGAGGTTACCAAATGAGAAGCGGGGTACTCTATAAAAGAAATTATGACCCTATGGGACAGCAATGGCTCTTGGTAGTACCAAAACAACTCCGTCGAGATATACTATCGAGTCTTCATGATGCTCCAACTGCCGGTCATCTCGGATTCGCCAAAACGTATGATCGGGTAAGGAGGAAGTATTATTGGCCAGGACTATATGGCAGCATACGCCGTTACGTGGCACACTGTCGAGAGTGCCAAAGACGGAAATCTCCACCTGGACTTCCACCTGGACAACTTGATCCAATAAAGCCCCCTGATGCACCATTCGCTAAAATTGAAATAGATTTACTTGGACGCTTCCCAATTACTCGGAACGGGAACCGATGGATTATTGTCTGCACGGATTACCTGACGAGATTCACAGTTACAAAGGCATTACCAACTGCTGAGGCTACTGAAATTGCCCAATTTATAGTTGAAGAAATCATACTCAAACACGGTGCTCCCAAAGAAATGATAAGTGATCGAGGACGTTCCTTCCTATCTAATATTGTGAAAGACATTAATCAACTATGCCAAACATCTCATCTTCTAACGACAGCCTATCACCCACAAACCAATGGACTGACCGAAAGATTTAACAAAACATTGGCCGACATGCTGTCTATGTATGTTGACATTGAGCAAAGAAATTGGGATACAGTCTTGCCTTTTGTGACTTTCGCTTACAATTCAGCAAAACAAGATACCACCGGGTTCAGTCCCTTCTTTCTCGTACACGGTAGAGATATACAGACTCCTCTGGATGTGATCTTTCCTCACTTCGCAGAACCCTATAACGAAAATTATGCACAACATCTAGTCACCAGGGCAGAGGAAGCTAGACAGCTGGCGAGACTTCACATCCTCGAGTCTCAAGCAAGTGACAAACGAAGATATGACGAAAGACATCGACCAATCAGCTATAATATCGGAGACTTAGTCTGGGTTTTTACTCCCATACGAAAAGTTGGGCTTTCGGAAAAACTTCTAAGGCGTTATTTCGGACCATACCGAATCACACGACGACTATCTGATGTATCATACGAAGTAGAGAGCATGGAAGAGGATTAAAGGAGACGAAGTTTAAAGGACGTAGTCCATATTCTGAGGCTGAAACCCTATTTTGATCCAAAAGAACAAATAGCTGATGAAGAAACGCACAGGAATTCCAGGGGACATGTCACGAGAAGTCAGACTAGATTGCAGCGGGACGCTGCTTCCTCCTAAGGAAGGGGAAATGCAACGAAACTGGCATTCTGTGCTCGGGAGAGCCTTCTGGTTGATCAATGATCAAGGCCCACCTCACTAAATATAGCGATACTGGAATTATCTGTTGTGTGAACCTATGGCCCCGAAGTAAAGCGCTGGACTACAGACCAGCAGGTAGTGAGGTCGATCCCCGTTGAAGGCAAGTGTCCTAAAATTCGTTTTGGTTTAAAGATTGCTTTGTGTTTAATTCTAGTTCCTTCGGAGTTATGCTAATTGTGATTATGTTAATTATTATGTTAATCGTTATTTAATTTCTAGAACTTTCCAAGCTTGGAATGTTCCATTCGAGAAAGCATCCCTCGAGTGTATTTAAGCTGGTGTAGCCTTGAGTTGGAGGAATAAAGCTTTGAGTTGGTTCATGCTTGTTGTATTCACTCGTTCTCAGTTAACACCTACGCGACAATATTTTCCTTTTCAAAATACAAAATTGTTAATTTGTGTTAGGAAAGTCTGCTATTACAAAACAAAAAAAGCCTATGTGAAATTACTTTTATGATCACTGTTCTCTTTAACTTTGAAGTTTAAATTACTTATCAATTAAGATGTACAGACCTAAAAAACATTGAACTATCTAAACTAGTTACCATTTTAATTACTACTGAGAATTTAATAACTTTTTTAATGTTGAATATCTTAGTCAAATTAAATTACAAAAATAAAATATGATAAATATAAAAAATGCAATTATTTGGATTACAAAATATGAAACATCTTTAACCATCGTTTCCAAAATTCAATAGAGATCACTCTAACAGTGTCATAATGTATTTCGGAACTATGTTTATGTACTATCATAAACTGTTAATTAAACAACTTTTATTGTTTTAAACCATTCTCCGTTAGTTCAACACTTGAATTTTCAGATTTAAAATTTTGCTCTCAACGATTGAAATATTTCTGTAGGGCATAATTCTCTTTAGATTAATATTCTCTAATTAACATAATAAATCGCGCTTTTCAGCAACATGCTTACCAAAAATCTGTCGAACGGTAATAATTTATTTTTCTATCATTAAAATGAAAATTGCAAACAAAGGATGGAAAAGTAACGAATAGTCTAGATTACAGAAAAGAGTATTGAAAGATATTTTTTCGTGATGCAATGAATATGACAAATGTATTGAGAAAAGTAAGATCTGTTTATTAATTTTAATTTAATTTATGAAATTTGAAAAATTAAGAGATTTTTCAAGCCTGATTTTAAGATTATCCTGATTTGATTAAGAGATTTTAAATTGTCATACTCCAAATAATGTCTTTTAATTTATTTTCCATTTAACTGAATACGTAATTAGTTTAAGAAAATATTTGCTTTATAGTTAAGTGAAACTGAAAATAAATAATATTGAACGACATAACACGTAATTTTTGTTTGCAATGTACCTGGATTGTTTTTATGCAATAAAAAAGCGTTTAAATGTATATATGTATTATTCTCTTTAAGGCATCGTATGGCGAATAATTAATTTCATTATTTTTCTACATCTTAAACAATTGTTACAGTGGATATTTGGGGATTTTCACATACCTCCGGCTAAATGAAAAACACCTTAAAATACATTTATTAAAGTGTCATGAAGTTCTAAAAATATTACAATATTGTATTTCCCTCATAAACGTCTCTGAGTATAAAACTTGGTATAATTATAGCACATCAAGAAATGCGCGGAAAGTATATTACAAAATTCCACCTTTACGTACAAAAACTAAATTATCTAAAAAAGTGTAGAAAGACTTATATATATATATATATATATATATATATAAAAGTGTAGAAAGACTTATATATATATATATATATATATATATATATATATAAATAAACAAGCTGACATTAGAAAAATGGTGTTCGAAAAGTAAGTTTATGGGATTAATTTCCGTTATTTAGTAATTAATTTGTGGATTGCATTCCTTTTAATCATACGAAAATAAATCAAAATTAAAACAAAATAAAATAAAATAAACGATATAAAAAAAATCAGTATCAAGTTAGTGATAGCGCCTAAACATTTTTCGTTTACACAGAAGATCGGCATTCTACTGTACTTTATTCCACTTGTGCATTTCCAAATCAAAAGCAACAACAACAACAACAACAACAATAATAATAATAATAATAATAATAATAATAATAATAATAATAATAGTGGTTTTGCATCATATATGCTGTTTTTACCCAAAAACGTTATTTAATGTTAAACATATTTAATAATATTGAGAGTTTTATAAAATATGTTATACATCTAAAAAACATTTATTTTCATTTTAAACTATTATATCTTATCAAAGTTTTATGACTTTATTTCAAAAATTAAGCATACTTTAACTATGTTTATTTTAGTAAGAATTTGTCATTATGCTATTTCTCTAGATTAATCATTTTCCAATTTGACACTCCTGAAATTATAATCTTGAAAAATTACTAGTTATCAACAGTAAAGCTTCTTCCTTAAGGAATATTTGTCTTTAGATTAATTTTCTGCAACAATATAACTAATTGAATTTTTCAAGAACATATTTCTGATGTGTGGAGAGGTTATGATTTCATTTTCCATGATTAAAGCGAAACTTCGGAAACAAAGCCGCACGGAGATATAATGAACGTCAAGATTACATAACACATATTTATCAATATTCATTCTCCTTCTGTAAAGGATAGAAATTCAAAATGTAGATAAACATAAAAAGATCGGTTTAATATATTATGTTTATCAAATTTAAAAGTGAGAAATTTTACAAACTTAAATTTAAAGTTATCAAATTTTCAACGGCGTCTATTTTTTTTAATTTTTTTTTTTACTTTAAATCTAACGGAAAATGTAATTAGTATAGAGAAAGTATCTCTCCCACTGTTAATTTAAACTGAAAAATAAGTTAAATAAAACAGAAAATGCTTACATAAATTGTTTCTGGAAGTAATTTTTTAACAAAAGTTTATGGTAATTAGTTTATGAACTGAAATGAAGAAGTAATGTTGAAAAGAAACCTTTGAGATTTTTATTTATTTTTTTAAAAGGTCAACAGTAGGTTGCGAAATCCGTGTAAAACAGTTAACATTTATGTACATTTTCTCAGGGAGTACTGAATGAATTTCAGTTTATTTTAAAAGCAAGCTAAACTATAAAATGATCGTTTGGAAGGAAATAAAAATAAATATTTATTCACTTTCATAAACAAAAAAATCACCTGTGAAACATCTGACATATATGTTTTTTTTTTCACCAAGGGGGTGGTTGTGTGTGTGTGTGAGGGGGGACTGTCCCCTACGAGCAACACTCTCCAAACCACACAAGCACTACAAACACTTTAATCTGCACTTTTTAAAAGATATTATGGGATTCTTGAACGCTTAAGGATGTTATTAAATAGAATTTATAAAAAAGAATTAGAATAATTTGCTGATTTAAATAAAAAATTATTCTGAAACGTTTCTAACAATTATGGGCTCGAAAATAAACTACTTTTGGTAGCTGGTTCTTTAAGATTCGAATATCTATTTGTTTCTGATGTACGATTCTGGTATTTGATCTGAAGAAACGCTTTATGCAATAATGGATAACTCGTATAGATTATATTACATTTTCGTTCGTAATCATACTGCATTATTCTACAATTAGAAAATTGGACTATGTATATATTTATATATGTTACCGGCCAAACCCGATTTTAGGCCAAACTAGATTGGCCTAGGCCAAACTAGTTTATACTAACGCCCATAGGATAAACTAGTTTTTCCTAGGCCAAACTAGTTTGTCCTAACGCCCATAGGATAAACTAGTTTTTCCTAGGCCAAACTAGTTTATCCTAACGTCCATAGGATAAACTAGTTTTTCCTAGGCCAAACTAGTTTATCCTGACGCACGTAGGACAGACTAGTTTTTCCTAGGCCAAACTAGTTTGGCCTAATGCTCATAGGATAAACTAGTTTAGCCTGCTATTCATTGGTCTGAACTAGTTTATCCTAGGCCGATCTAGTTTGTCCTAGGCTAATTCAATTTGGCGAGCTTTTATTGATCCCAAACACTTCCTCGACGCCAACCTTCTAGTTTGTCCTAGGCCATTCTAGTTTATTTTAAGCCAATGCAATTTGACGTCTTTTTATTGATCCCAACTACCGCTCCGGCATCAACCTTGTGCAAAGTAGTATTGCTGTCACCGCTGAATAATATATTTTATTCGATGAAGAGTGGAATAAAGTTCCCCTACTTTTCCCATTTCACTGCCATCGCTAGTTGCAAAATATGTTCCATATGACAAATTATGTGCTGGAGGACCAAGAATAGGGTGCGATGCTATCATAAAATTTAGGAGAGGAATAATTTGGAGAATTGATTAATTATGTGCAGTTATACCTCGAAAATCCGGCATCGTCAGGACCAGGACTTCGTCGGATTTTTGAAAATTCCAGATTTCTGAAAGAATATCAAATGTACTTCTGATATCTTAATGGTGCATTTATTCATAATTAATTCAAAACCAAGTGACATTTATATGGGAAAAATAAATATAAAAAAACATTGATTTTTTTCTATGGTACATAAATTCTAATAAACAGTGAAATCAATTCTTGTGTCGATCGATAAAATTTTATTTGCTATAGTTTCTGCCGTTCTTTAACAAGTTTTTCTTGGATTTTATAAGTGAACAATATCGATTTCGGAAATGTAGTATTGTTCCTCTAAACCATTTAGTGTTTTTCCAGTGAAACATATACATTTTTCAAGTGACATCTTTTCTTCTGCAAGTTTTTCCTTCTCCTTCCTATGAGCTGCTAATATAGCGTTATCGGAGGTCCTATTTAGCACAGCTTGAGCGATCTCAGTGACCGCTAATCCATCTCTTTCGATCTCGAAATTTTTAATTCGTAAACAATTGCTATTTTTCTTTGTCCCATAAGTTGGAAGAAAAAAAATTGGGAAGGCTGGCCTTCGTTCCCGGATATTTGAAGTTGCGTTATTTCTGAATGCAAGATTTTCGAGGTTACAATGTATTAGTATTTAAAAGTAAAAAAAGCATAAAATAAAATCGGCAGAATTAAAAAAATGAAACTACAAAATTTTAAAGATTTTTAATTTTGTGTGCTGTGAGAGGGCGGGGGGCAGATTTTTATTTAATAAAAATTTTAATGCGCGCTTCAAATCACACTTAATTTAATTGAAAGTATTTTAATTGTGATTCATTTAATTGTAGTATACAACTAAAGTACATTATTTGCAATTGAGCCTAATTGCAACTTAATTCAATTGAATTTTAATTAGTTGCAGCTTGCTTTTAATCTTTAATCGCTATTAAATCAAATACACATATATTTTTTAAAAACAAATTTAATATTTGAATAAAAATATAATTGACTGATGTTCATAACTGCACAATTATGCTGCTTATAAAAAAATCTTAAATCATTAGTAGTAGTAATAATAATATTTGTCGAAGCTTATTTGTGTTGTAAATAAAATCACTCAATTAATAGAATAATATTTATTATTAGAAAATTTTTACTTCTTTTTTTTTTTCGTTTTCTTTTTTTTGTGAGTGTGACTGTGTGTGTGTGTGTGTTAGGAATAGGTTATCAAATTTCTTCAAACTTTAACAATTAGTAAAATTAAGGATTATTACCAAACTGGAAAAAATATTCAGCAAATAAAATTCTCTTTACAGAATATTACATATACATTTGTACGGATGGGGATACAGTACTCTAAAACCTGTTAGTAGAAACTGCGTATGACAAAATCCTGTTTTAAACAGATTTTTTTTTTTTTGTTACCGGTGCAAATTAGATATAATAATCCGTTTGAAAAAAACATAATACATTTGCTAAAGACGACGGGCCTGCTAAAAAAGGAACTTAACAAAATCGAAGTTTTTTCCTCTGCTTTGTGATTCCGGTTCAGATGTTTTTTCTATATAAAATTTTTCAGATTTTCAAGTCTCCGTGTAAAAGCATTAATGGTATTAGTAGTAATTCGGATATTTACATACAAATAGAGATTCATTAAAAAATGAATATAGTTTACAAAAGAATCATTAATATCGTCAATCTACATTTTATTGCTTGGAGATTTAAAAATTGTTAAAATTCTATACAATAAAATCTTAAGACGGAATTGCATAGGAAAGAAGAAAAATCCGTTATAGGCAGATTCCCTTAGTAGCAGGTACATTGTCTGTTGTAAATGCATTATATTCTTTTCACAAGTGCTAGTATCTTCATTTTACATAGATCAACATTTTTTTTTTTTTAAACACGGGATTCCGTCATAGGCAAGTTATTTTTATCAGGTTTTAACGTACTTTATTTTGTTACCGACTGAAAATTCCTGCTTGATCAGACCTCAAGAAGAATGCAGTCAACTCCCGACAGAAGCCAGAAAAAAAATTGAGTCACGGTCCATCTCGGTCCGAACCTCTCGAAAAAAGTAATTCTCAAAACAAGACAGGACCGAGTGTCAGGAAGGGAAATTGGGTGGGCCCGTACAGACCCGTACATCGAATAACCAAAAGACTAGTTCACAAAATTTTGTAAATTAGGACGCTAAATTTCTCTTATATTTTTTTTAAAAAAGAGTATGAAGTGAACTTTGCTCCCTTCCATAGATGAATTTGAGTTGAGCGGACTCGTGAGAAAAATTTTGAATTTGAGACTGAACTCGACTCATTTTTGAAAAATTTAATTTGAGTTTGCATTAGTTCATTTTTTTGTGTGTCTAACACTGGTTGGCATCAATAAAAGCACCTCAAATTGAATTGGCCTAGGATAAACTAGATTGGCCCAGGACAAACTAAAAGGTTGGCGCCGAGGAGGTCTTTGGGATCAATAAAAGCTCGCCAAATTGAATTGGCCTGGGACAAACTAGATCGGCCTAGAATAAAACTAGTTCAGACCAATGAATAGCAGGCTAAACTTGTTTATCCTATGAGCATTAGGCCAAACTAGTTTGGCCTAGGAAAAACTAGTTTATCCTATGGGCGTTAGGATAAACTAGTTTGGTCTAAAATCGGGTTTGGCCGGTAACATATACAATTATTATGTCTATTTCTCTTATGTTTCTTTAAAAATATTGGAATATTAGTACCAGAAAATAAGTAAAATTAAATGATAAATAAAAAAATATCATCGAACAGAAGTATCTCGACCTTTTCATAAAATTGTCTAATCGAGAAACTGATCATCTGCTTAAGATGACCTGAAAAATTGTAAAACTTTGTCTTCACTGGTCCAACAAGGCCATAAACGCCCAACTGTCGACCGAAACCAAGAGGTTCGATGAACACGCAGTCGAGCGATTTGATCCTTCGACTTAATCCAAGTCAATAGTAAATATATTTATGACCAGTAGATCACGAGCCTCAACGTCATCGCTGCAACTCATTGTTTTTTAACACAGTTTGCTTAAAATGCATCTTCCTGGAAACCGCAATTTAAAGTTTTTAAATTGCATAAATATTTATAAAAGTTAAAAAAAATCGAAGTTTTCAGACATTAGAAGAGTTAAATTAAAAATCTTGTTATGTAATGACATTCTGAAATTCTCGAGAGCTTTGATATTTTTATTGATTTTTTTTTTCAGATAATAAAGTAGATTTCTTCAGAAAGTGAGGGGCAGAGCTCCCCTGACACCACCGTAGTCTCATTAAATTTCCATATGTAATTTTCTATTCATTGTGCTAATGGCTATCGTATATCCTCGATTTCTTTTTGCACAGTGATTTATAAGGATAATTAACAGTTTGGATAAACATTTTACGTTATCCTCATATTCCTATAGCAGTATTTACTTGGCTGCAAACCACAAACATCTGCATCTGATGTATAAGAAAATTTTGGAAATGTAAACTGAGTTATCTAATTTAAAAATCTGATGTTTTTACAAATTTGTTTTTGAAAAGTAATTTGATTGCCGTTCGTTTGCTTAAGGTAGTTTCGTTGGGTTTGATTGTCATTGTTTACATTGCATTAAAAGAAAGTTAAAAGCATTAACTTAGAAAAACACTCTACTCTCCATAATTAAAAAATGTATAACTAACCAACTCATTATCATATTTTATAGTAGACAATACTGAATTTCATATTTGTATGCCCTTGACATACCTCAGTCATAAAACTGTGAAATTTTATGCCAATTAATTTATACAATTGCGAAACAGGAATTGAACAAATGAAAAAAGGAGCGCCAAGTAAAATCGTGGAAATCGACGAATCTCTCTTTGTAAAATGAAAAGAAAAAAAAAACGCTGGGAGAATACTACTACCACAAGTATTTTAGGTGGTACTTGATGTGAAAAGTTTATATGTATTCATTGCATCCTATAAGTCTACAAAAATTCAATATAACGAAACTATTTAAAATATTTTTACAATTTTATAGCTAAAAGAAATTGGAAATGAAAATCCACTTACCAAACTACGGTTTATAAACATATATCCAATGTACTTCGAGTTTATCCTTCATTTCGATACTGGAAGAGGGACAATGATTTATTTTTACTCAATCATATTAAAAGTTTAGGTTCTATAGACGGAAATGTAATCTACTTTTAAAAAATAAAGTAATTTTCATTATATTTTCTGAAATGAGACAGCTTTATGGATCAGCATGAGCCAGAAAAATATTTTTTTTTCATTCGATGTAGTTAATGTTTTAGTTTTTAAGTATGAAAATAATTATTCCACGATACAGTGACGCAATTTTCGACATTGATAATTTTGAAGTGCATAATTTGACATTTACTATTCATTTGTTTTCCATTTTTTCATTTATTTAAATTAAAAATTAAAAATTATTACTTTATGTTAACCGTGCGCAGACAATAAATCTGAAAGTATTACTAACATATTTTTTTAAATAATAATAATGTATATTACAACGAAGGATCCTTTAATTTCAACATCAAAGTGTATCGGTATTTTTTTTTTCAGGTATAACGTCAAATTCGACTGCTTTCTGTACTTGCTCAAATTATTTCACCTTGTATTAGTAACATTTGGGTATTTTTAATATGATGTCATATTCATCCTTGTTTCTTTAATTTTTAATCTGTTTATTTAATTTTCCTTTTTCGCGTAAGAATTTCTCATATTAAAATTAATTGTTTAGGCGAAATTATTATTCCGTGTTTTGAATTTCTTGGTAACGATAAAGAAGGATTCTTAAATTTTAAAGAAAAATGTTCAATTTATTCTTTATAAAAAAATGATCTTTTCAATTTATAAGCAAAATATTTGAATAAAATAAATAAAACATAGTTTATCTTCATTTCTGGGTTTAAATCCATCTATATGCAAAGATACAAAAGCATTAATTCATTCGTTCTGACGTCGATTTGACTTTAAACAACACACACATTTTCACATTTAAGATAATTTTAAGTGAAATACAGTTTGTAGGCATCTGATAAAAGAAAAATAAATACGTACATTTAAAATAATTAAGTTTATAAAGGAAAATGCTGTATATTATTGGGAAAAATATATAAAATCCTACATAAGTTATGCACCCAATTTATAAACTGTACTTTGACAAAATTTAAAACAAATAGATATATTTTTTAATTCTAATTGGAAAATTTCATAACCTATACTTTACGATATAAACCCATTAATCACATCAGCCATTTTCTTTCAACAGATAAAAATTTGAAAACTGTCTAAATTTCCGCATTCCTAACTAACATGCCCACTTAATTACAAGTTAATCGGATGCTTTTTGCGGCAGTTACCGTTGAATAGACGGACTAAGTTACTAACAGACGAAAACAAAAAAACTTTTCTTGTCTCCTAAGTTAGCCTTCGCTGACGTTTCAGTAATAAATAATGACGATATATAGATGAATTAAAAATGTTATTTATTTAGCAATGGCTCAGTTGACTTTTTTTTTTTTTTTTTTTTTTTTTTTACGATTGAAGCAAAATGTTTTGTGTTTAATATGTTTTTATGCCGATAGAATTTTTTTATAAATATATTTTTGTTTAATAAATGATATATACAAGTATATATTATTTAATTTGTTGCACTTTTTAGATAGGCTATACATTTTTTCAATAGACTAGATGCTTTTATTAATATTAATAGCAATTAAAACTGATTTAAACTATTGATAAACAAAGCGGCCAAATTTCTAAGAATTACCGCCAATAAGAGGAAGTTCGTTTTGACCGATACATCGTTAAAATTCGATATTTCTTTCTGACAAGGAAGGTCTTCTTACTGGGTATACTCAGAATAAGTTGAAAAAAATTATAGTGAAACTACTCATGTATGTAACAAAAGATCATTTAAATTTAGCAGCGGAAATCCAGTAGAAAGTCTGTAAAAGTAAAATATTTTTTGATATTTTGCTCAAAAATACGAAAGCGATGAACGATTTGGCGAGCAGGATTTTCCTTCACCAAAAACCAACAATTTTAATATGGATTCGTACGGGTATCGTTAATTTCAAGGCAAAATATCGGTATTTTCTTATAAAAATAAATCAAGTTCAAACGCGCGAAATTTCGCCTTATTTAAGGAGAGGTTATCTATAACAAGATACTGATAACGAAGAATTTTCTGGTTTGGAAATTCCAGGATCCATACGAATCCTGTTAATGAATCTGAAAATTGCTTGTTATTTTTTTTTCTGAATGCGCGGTATTTAATTAATTTAAACTTAATCAATGAATGAGTTTATTAAATATATTTTTTATTAAGTAGATTTCGTATGAAATATTGCCTATTATATTCTCCCCTATGTTGAATTTCTAAAATTTTATTTTAAATCTACACCAAATCATGTCTCCTAGAACCCCAAACTTCCCTCAGTAAAAATTGTATCTCTCTCTCTCTCTCTCTCTCTCTCTCTCTCTCTATATATATATATATATATATATATATATATATATAAATCACGATAATCTCCATAATTCTGCACAAATATCTTCCAATCTGATACATAAAATCAAGGGGCATACAATCTCGGTCAAGTTCGTTAATGGGCAAAATCTGACCAAGGATATTGAAATAGGGAGGGGTTTTGTGAAAACCGGAAAACCCCATAACTTCTTAATTATAATACATACCGAATCAGTTTAAAGTTATTATTACTTCTAAAAAAAGAGCCAAAAATTTATATATGACAGATTTTTGATAAAATTAAAAATGGGCTCAAGGGGCGCAACAAATAGGGCTTTGGGAAGAAAAAAATTCACAACTTCGTCAATTATCAAGATACCAAATCCAATCAAATTTATTATAAATCTTCTTAATAGTATCTACAACTTTCATACTGACAAGTTTTTGATAGGACCAATACGTACCGAAAAAAGGGGGTTGTGGAAGAAGAAAAATATCCATAACTTCGTCAATTCACAAGATATAAAATCCGCATGAATTTATTATATATCTTCTTAATATTATCTATAATTCTTATATTGACGTTTTTGATAGGACCACTCTTTCAGCAAAAACAAATTAAAAATTCATAGCGGATGAAGAAAAAATCATCGTATTAAGGGTGTACTCAAATCCAAATTGCCTATTCTCTGACTCATTTTTAAATTCATTTCTACTTTCAAACGCATCCAATCGGTAGTTTCTCTTATTCAGAAACTATATATTGTACCGTAATAGTCAATATATATATATATATATATATATATATATATAGAGTCAAAATATATTTTTAAAAAATGATGTCAAAGTGGGCATTTTGAACCGAATTTCCCGAAGCGATTGTGTTGGAAACGAAAAATATTGTCCTACCAAGAAAATAATTATTTATAAATCAGGATCTAATTAATTAAAAGAAAAATAAAAATACAGGTCACATATACATCTCTTCAAATATCACGTCAGAAATTTTCAAATTTCTTCTTTTAAAAATGAATCTGAAAATGTGTAAAAAAATTTCGAGTTGTTGAGCATGTAAAAGTATTTTTTTTAATACCGCCTTATATAAAAAAGGAAATAAAAACTCGTCAAAAGTGGCCAGATAAAATTACTAAAGTTGGTTTATCTCGAATCATGATTTATTTTTGTTGTTGAAATTACTGCTTAACTTCGAAATCTGCCTGTGCCTGTAAACCGAGCCGGCAGGGATTTTTACACATACTTGGTGCTTGTTGCTTTAGTTATTTAATTTAATCACTGGTAAATACTTCCTATGTTTGCAAAATGCAAATAATTATTTTAAGTTATAGAAAGCTTACTTTCATTTTTTAATTATATAATGTGTTTCTTTTATCATGTTTAAGTTATAAATACTAAATACTTATTTCATTTAGAGCAATGTTAATTTAAAATATTTTATATAGTAATAAATAATCCCTCCAGTTTTTCTTCTTATTACTTATTTGGATAAAATTTTGCCACTGTTTAATCCTCCAATCCAAGATTATTTAAATTAAAACGGCTGTTCAAAAATAAAGTCCACATGAAAAATTCTGTCATTATACATTTCCAAATCGAAGAACTTGTCGTTTCTATAACAACAAAATCAAATTGTTAATGCTCACGCTCAGTCCGCTTTATTTTTGAGCATGATACAATTTAACACTAGATGCGCCAGAGCAGTCATTTTGACCGTTTTCACTATTTCAGCTGGGATATCTGACAAACTCTCTATCTTAGGAAATAACAATTTTTTGAATTTTCCTAAAATAACTAGAATATTCTTGCTAGCAAATATTAATTGAATGAAATTAAAATTAACGAATATATTTTTAGTTATACCTTGAAGCGTCTCGAGCAGTCAAATTGACTGGTAGTTATATTGGGTAAATTCATCTTGTTTTCTCGTTCATAAAACACATTTTCTTGGAAAAGCATATTCCCTATACATTCTTCTAATTTAATTTTTTCATACACAGGAAATACTTGCCCCTCATTCTGTACTGTGCTCCTTTTTTTTATTTTTGCTAACTCTAAGGCAGGCCTCACACTGAGGCGACACATGGAAAATGTTGTTAGATTTCGGTGAAAAAACAAGTTTGATACTGCTTTCTTCATTCCTTTGACACGTTTATTTCTCTTATGTCGTACTTCATTTTCCTCATGTCACCTCAGTGCGCGGCCTTGAAGAAAAACACATTTATCCTACACATTCTTTCAAACAGGAAAATATTTATATACACCCCTCTCCCAATACTTTTTGGGGGAAATGTAACAGCTGGAAAATATGGAGCGCAGAATGTGCTAAAAGAAATACCAGTCCAATGCTATATGGAAAAAGAAATGTCGGGAACTATGTGTCCAGTTATTGGAAGTTGTTTATGGATATTACGCCGTGATATACCATGATATGTCATACTAAAAAATGCACGGAAGTAGTAGCAGTTTTGAACAATAAATTAAACTAGGAAATATCTAAGAAGAACTTGATGCTTATTTTGATATTATTTATGCAAGAGAAGCATATGTTTGCAATGATATAGTACATGATGTTCTGCTTTTCTTAGAGAAACAATGTCGCGCAATCGATTTCAAGATATAATGAAAAATCTAAGGTTTGACTTGAAGTCATCTAGGAATGAACGTTTAGAAACTGATAAGTTTGCTAGGTTTTCAGATATTTGGGATGAGATAAGTGTGTTATTTCCTATAAGCCATAACGTATAATGACGTTTATAACGTATATGAAAAATAAATCAGATAAATTCGGTATCAAGTTTTCGATGCTAGTTGATATAGGCTCGAAGTTTATTTACAATGCTTTTCCATATCTTGTAAAAGGTAAATCAAGAAGGGAAACTAAATCCTTCCAGAAAAATAGTAATGTATCTCCCAAACCCTTTTCTGAATACTGGTAGGAATAAGACAGCGGACGAATATTTTTCCTTACTATCATTGGCTAAAAGACTTAAAATGAAAAATAAACAAGTTTTGTGGTACAGTAAGAAAACATCGATGAGAAATTCCACATGAAGTATTGAATTATAAAAGAATTATAACATAAATGAAAAATACTTAAAATAATCCTTTAACAAATGATAAGGAGAAATAACTATATTAAATAAAACAGAACTGAGAAAGATATAAAAATATGTTTTCATGCATATTAAGAACTTAACAATTTATTATATGCATCAGCAAATCTAAATCCTTTGAGAAAAAAAAATTGTTTGTTCTTTAATCACGTGCTTGTTGTATTAATGCAAGATATCTGGATTTATCCGAAGCTTTCTCAATTAAATTGAAGTAATATCATATAGAGCAACGTAGTACCAAATAAAAGGTCAAGTGCCAGTATTACTCGCGCTCAGAGGGTTCCGTATAATAAGAATATGATTTATCAACTGTATCATTAAACAAATTGTTGCTAAAAAAATAAAAAGTCTTTGTAAAAAATAATACAACGTCCGGTTGGGTATATACAGGTGGTTATCAAAATAATGGAAACACCCTAGATTTTGGAGGAATTCTTTATTAATATGGCGTAGGACCGCCTTTGGCATGTAATACAGCTTGGATTCGCCCGGGAATCAAATCATACAAATTCTGAATAGTGTTTATAGGAATATTGTACCATTCTTCATGGAGATATTGTGAAAGTTCCGTGAGAGATGCCGGTGGAGGATATCGATTACGGATTGAAAGCTCTAAAATAGACCACAACGGTTCGATTATGTTGAGGTCTGGGGACTGTGCGGGCCAAGGTAGATGTTCCACCTCATCCTCATGTTCATCAAACCATGATTGGACAACTCTGGCTGCATGAATAGGGGCATTATCATCCTGGAAAATTCCATCTCCTGCAGGAAACAAAATTCGCATCATGCTATGGACCTGGTCAGCTAAAACTTCTCTATACTTCTCCCCAGTGATCCTTCCTTTCAGGGTTACGATTGGACCATCAGAAAACCATGACACGGCTGCCCATACCATGACCGATCCACCTCCATGCTTGACAGTTGGACGGAGGCAATCAGGATCATACGCTTGTGCAGGTGTTCTCCAGACATGTACCCGTCCTGTTGTGGGGAACAATGTGAAAGATGATTCGTCTTACCATATAACAGTCTTCCACTTATCAATCGACCAGGTTTTGTGGTTGTGGCACCACTCTACACGACGTTTGGCATTAGCATCTGTGACAAGTGGCTTGGGAATTGCTGTTCTGCCGTAAATGTTCTCTTTATGAAGGTATCTCCGAACTGTAATTGTTGACACTAGAGAATCCAGATGCTGATTGAGCTCTGCGGTCACTTTGGCTGCAATTGTTTTCTTTTTAGACATTACAATCCGCTTCAATACCCGTCGGTCTCTTTCACTCAGCTTCTCCTTCCGTCCACTATTTTGCTTTGCTGAGCTTGTCTTTCCGCGCTGTGTGTATGCTGTCATGACTTTAGACACCGTACCTCTAGAAACGCCTATAAGCTGGGATGTTTCGGTCACCGTTGCTCCAGCTAGTCGGGCTCCTACAATTTGGCCTCTTTAAAAATCTGTGAGGTCTGACATTTTACGCTTCTGACAAAAAAAATCAAAACGTAGACAACTCTTCTAGAGCTCTCTCATACTACCTAATACATGTACTTTTTATATTAAAAAAAATCTGGTAGCTAAGATTATATTTTAATGCTTACGAAGGGAATTCTTAAATGTCCCTTTCATTCACAAGTGTTTCCATTATTTTGATAACCACCTGTAGATCTATATGGGGCATTCTCACAATCTTTTAACTTTCATGTCCCTGAATAATAATTTTTATTTTAATACGCTTTTTTGTGTTTTTTTATTTCACATATGGGGAAACATCCCGTTGCATGATTGCACAACAATATTAACGAGATAAATAAGTTTTGGACGATGTTGGGGGTCCAAACACCTGGAAAACTACTATACCGTCCCAAATCCCTGATGATGATTTTTCAGTTTGGAGATGTCTGGATAAAATTGTTTCAATAAAAATAATTCGATGTAATTTTTTTCTGAAACTGAAACTATTGTTTTATATAAATATGTAGCTAAAAATTAACCTGCACACATTTTTAGGGTTGTTATTATTTTTTAAACTCTGTCCCTGGGTTTTAGATTCCTTACCATCCCTCTTCTAAAATTATACAGAAAATCATTTCAGATGCAGCCACAAATTTTTTTCAAGTTTTTTAGCATGCAGAAGTACGCTAGAGAAATAATGTCTAAAATTCTTTGGCAGGAAATTTACTGTAAATTTTAAGTCAGGATTTAAATATCAGTTTCAAGCATCGTGGCTTTATTGGTAGTCTCACCGTCCCCAAGGTTTATTCCTGTACTTTTCGAGATATATTGAAAAAAAAATAATCCAATGTTAACAACTGTTTCTAAAAATCAATGAACATTGTGGCTATCACTTAGTCTTAATATGATTTTCCTAAAAATATGTTGTAATTTTCCTTTCCGTTCCATCCTTACCGTCCTTTTTTTTCACCATTTCGTCCCTTTTTTCCAATACGATCACCTTTTTTACCTTACCGTTCCTTCTTTAACACCCATTTAAGACAATGTTATACAAAAATTTTGTATTAAAAGTACTACATTGTTATTATTTCTTATTTGAATGTCCTGTGGGTACTATGCAAATTCATTATAAGTAAAAATTTAGAAGAAAATAAAAAGTTATAGGGGTAAAATGGTAAAGAAAATTAAACTCGCAAGTTTAACTTAAACCTAAAGTTAAATAAAAAAGTTTCTCTGCTGACCATTCTTTTCTTTATTTTGAATCATTAAGGCATTCGTCTATCATATTAAAATATTATTTTAGCAAATTTAATTTTCTCAGATTTTTTCCCCAAAAGTCAAAATATTGTGAGAATGCCCCATATACAAGAAAAGTGTAAATGGGTATACTATAATAGTTCAAAGAAATATGAAGCCTAAATAATAATCAAAATTGATATTCTGTATATCTCTTTTTTTAATCTTATCCTAATCTGTATATGATGAACTTGATCCGGTACTGACAATAAAATAGTGCATAATTAAATTTCATTTGGCATTTCATAAAACTAAATTCAGCGTAGTAATTATATTTTGTTTTTACAGTGTACTTAAACAAAACCCTTTTTTAAAGTTTAAACTTGGCATTGTAGTAGGCGCGCTTCGAAAGGAGGTCGCAAATATGGAACGCCGCCTTGGTCTGTGTGGCGTTTCCAGATAGGTTTTGAATTAACTTTTAAAAATACGGAAGGCGTTTTGAGAGATCCACTCAATGCAAACTAGTTGCGAATCCCATAGTATTTATGTGAATAATTCTAATTAATTGTGTCTGTTTTTAACAATTTAACGTTCATTACCTTTATACGGCTTCTGGGCATTGCATTACACAAATATATCGTTAAAAGTTGTTATCTAGGCTTTAAAAGCCGATGGTACATAGAGTTCACGCCGTCCCGGTCATAATGTATGCCCAAACCGTACGTGTCTTTAAGGATTAGTATCTCGGCTAATTAAGGACGATTTTTTTCGAAAATCGTTATCAACAATCCTTTTATACTTCTGCTAAGATAGGTATCTAAAGCGCTCCTCAACGCCTTTGCTGAATGCCTGCAAATCGAAATTTGTGTGTAACGGGAAAATGCGCTTTTCTCAAAAACTAAGTGACCTAGGGTAATCGCTATAATTTTCCTGCAAGGTTTAAACTAACGTCTACTACCTCTAATTTTTTCATAATTTTAGTTTCTGTAGATTCGGAAACAGATGGGGGGGGGGGGGGGGGGAGCATATTTTTGCACTCCATTTTCCACGATATCTCTGAAAATATAATACCTGGAATTAAAAGAAATCTAATTTTGAGTTCAACGTTACGAAAGCTTTCACACGATACCCCACACAATGTATATAAAAAAATATTTTTTTTTCAAGTAACTTAATTAGCCCCTCTACATTTTTCCTAAAGATATTTGTGAATGTTTTATAATCTGTAAATATGTGGGTCAATAGTCTTTAATACTTACCCCAATTTGAACTTTCTACGTTCCATAGTTTACGAGTAAAGTGGCTGTGACAGATAGACAGACAGACACATGAGTGATGTTATAATGGTTCCGTTTTTACTTTTTAAGTACGAAACCCTAAAAATGAACTATTTTAGACGATTTTAATTTATTTAATGACTTTCTTGAATGAATATCGTAAGAAACTATTTTCACAGAATAATTTGGAAAAGAAATTATTGTGAATACGCATGCGTAATTAGTAGTAGAATGATATTAAAAGCATATATAAAAAACATGCATAAATTTTATTACTCACTTATTAATTTTATTTATTTTCATTTATTATTTTTCTACTTTTTTAAGCTTAAAATATTTTATCATTGCAGTTCACAACCAATTGGCTATTTTAGCCAATGTAATTTGTCGGACAATTAACTCATATTGTTGTTGGCACTCCTTAATAGCTGTACCTATAATGATTAAAGTAACCATAAAAAGAAAAAAAAACTACCAATAAATTTCTATATATTTTTATTTCAGTTATTTTTAAAAATCTTTCAATATTGTTTTCAAAATCATTTTAAACAGATTTATATTTATTTGTATTCTAAATATTAGTTGGTTTCTTAAAAAATGTGAATATTGTGATTTGTATTAATAAACTACTACAACTAAAATAATTCTATCATTTTCGTACATTATATTCAGATTTATAAATTGTTACCTAAATCATGTAAGATAAGTTTGGTCTCTCTCCAGAATTAATATCTCTTAAATATATAAATTTTGCTTAATCAAAAACTATATAAATATATACTTTTTCATTCGAAATTAAAATTATCATTCCAAGAAGAAAACTCATGTTTTAAACTCTTATTTACTTTAAAGTTTAGTAAATCATTTTTATTACTATAGCATAAATATTACCCATGAATTTAATATTTTGTATAAATTAAGATAATATAACACTGTCGATTGCAACCTTTATTATAATAACTCTTAGCAATAATAATTTGTTACAACATATATATTTGATTACTAAAAAAAATATAACTTATAAAAAAATATGAAAACTACATTCCGTTAAAGAAACAAACTGAAAATTTGAATGCATGTTTAAATTTTAGAAAAAAATATTTAAAAAAACAAGAACAATAATATCAATATTTAATGTTATAATATGAAAGAAAATATATAAATAACTTTTTTTTTTCGATACTACATATTATTGTCAAAATGATTTATCATGTAATTTAATAGGAAGCTCTCTATCTGACCAAATATTCGTAAATAATAAAAGCAATGCGGGTAAGTCGTAAACTCTACAGTGATGCATCGAAAATAAATAAGAATAATGTTTCAGATTAATGACAGGAAATGCAAGAAAATGTGAATTTTTTGGTGTGTTTTTGATTCAAATAATATTAATTATACATTGAATTCAAACTAAATTGAATAATTAAAACAAAGTGTATTTTAAATTTTAGAGAAATATTTTATAATAGTAACGTAACATAAAATTATTATTGGATATTATATCTATATACGCAGTTATTCCATTCTGTGCTCGAAACATTTATCGAAGGCATATATAATAAAGTCCGTTTAACGATGTTGTTATGCCAAAAATAATTTTTAATGGCGTTTGTTAAAATCTGCGTTTAATATTTTGAACGCAAAATGATTTACTTGCGTATTTATTTTAAAGTGAATCTTAAATTTTCAATAAGATGTGGAACATTTTTAAATAATAAAACTACTTGAAGCATTTAAATTATCAAAAAGTCAACATTTCATATAATTAAAAGATAATTAAGGATTATTAATATACATTTCGCAATATTTAAAATCTTACAAAAATCTGATAATAAAAAAAATGACATTTGTATGTGTTAAAGCCACTCAAAAGTTTTATTTCTCAACATTTTTGTGGGTTTGAAAAAATATTTCATTCATAAAGATTGAATTGGGTTGGCTGTTGGTTATGTATTACAATATAAAGAATTAACTTTCTTAAGTGTGTAGCGCTTTTTTTTTTTAAATCTGAAATTACATTATGTAGCGCTTATAAAAACTATGTATACAGGGCACGCTAAAATGACTAGGTAATTTCCTATGGGCCACAACTCTAAAAAATCATTAAAGATGTGTCAAAAACAATAAAAAAATATTACGTGACTGTATAAAATAATAACAATACACTGTAATGTACAGATTATAATTCAAACAAAAATTATTTTCAATGGGATTTATAATTTACGTTCATTATGTGGTATGCATAATAAACATAGAGATATCATATGGGATGTACATGGATATGTAAAATAATTCTTATACATTCCTAACAAATTAGTATTTGCTATTATCCTATATATTACTTATCTATAATATTTATTTAGATATTCCATTTCATGTGTATTTTCAAAATTGCTGTTCCATCCCCCCCCCCTCAATACTATTAATTTTTCATATGTCAATCCATTTTATAGCAAAATGAAATTCCTGTTAATAATGGGAAATGCTTCATAGACCTGATGCATAATTTTTTGTCCTTGTTTATCATTTGTTTAATTTTTGTTTAGAAAATTTATGTATTATACAAATATATTAAAGCGTAATACTAGAAAAATTAAATGAAAAAAAAGTTTTTTTTGAAATATTATAGTGATTTACAAATTTAACTTTGATATTTAATCTACATTTATCGGATAGAAATATGAATATAGCAAATAATCTTGTTTTCTTTTGAAATTGAACTATTCCAATCATTTGATTTGTGAAGGATACACACTAAAGTCCTGTCTAATCCAATTAACATCCGGATGGCGGCAAACATATTCATAAACATAGTGTAGAAGTATAGTACACTACCAATGCACTTCGCGAAGAGATTTGTTACATCACCTGCTAACAATGCAGTCAACTTTCATATAATGAAAATAGTGCTAAATAGAAAAAATCAACTATAAAGTAGTAGAACGTCCACAATTTAGTTCGAAATCATGTCTTCAGTGTAAAAATAACTGTGTCAGAAGCCGTGAAAATAAACTTTTTATATTAAATTCCCTGTTTAAATAGGCCACCAGTTACACGCAGAAGTGTGTTTTTATATGGCAGATATATATATACTAAGTAAAGTAAGATATGTAAGCAAAATACAGAATTTATTTTAGAAATACTGAGTCAGTTCATAAAATGATGAGAACGAATCTATAAAATTCGTTAACTTCAAGATAATTTTACAGGCCCTTATTATTCTTCAAAATAGCCTCCTCTTGAATTAATACACCATATATGCCAACGACTCTGCCATCCATTTATGCCCGCAGGAAGTCTTCAACTGGAATGCTTTTTAGAACGCGCGTCGCGATTTTTCTGCAAGTTCACCAAATTGTCAAAACGATGACTATTTAGGCTGGATATTAATCAAGGGTCGGGGTTGTACGGTGGTAGGAGCAGCGTTGTGAAGGTGTGCTTTGCCAGGAGCTCAGTCACTTTGAAGGATGTGTTGGAACCAACGTGTCACAAATTTTCCACATTTGAATTTTTCGTGATGCACAATCAATTTCGTAAGTCCCAACTGCTCCATGTCATTCGGACACTTATCCGACTAGCAGAGTCCAAAAGCGCTTTAATTTCAACCACGTTGCCTGTAGTTCCGGAACTGGATAAATAACCTGCACCTTGTTCGTCATCGACGTCATCTCTTCCTTCTTGCAGGCTTCGAGCCACAAAAACACTTGAGCATTGGATAAAGAATTCTTCTCATAGGCTTCTTGTAACATGGCAAGAATTTCATAAGCCGATTTATTTAGATTTACGCAAAACCTTTTGGTGTATCGTTGCCTGGTACTCAGCTGCATTATGAAAACTTAACCCCGCGTTCAAACACGTGTCTGCTTCACGAGAGATCCTCGAGCTGCAAAGGCTCAAGACCCAGTGACTTGTGCTAGATTCTGTTTCTGACAGTCCCCACCATAGGTACTGGCTGCAAACCCCGCCTCTTTGGCCTTCTGCTTGGCGCAAAAAAATCAGTATCATTACTTCCTGGAAATACCTGTAACCGTTAAGTATGTTAGGTGTCCATCATCAGAAAACGCGCATAATTCACCATTGCATTGTTACCAATGATGCACATGCTTGGTATATTTAACTTGATTTTCATATTTTCTTAAATATATTTTGTGCAGTTGTGCCAGTTTTGTTAGTAAAAGTGCGCCTCCTTTTAATTAGAAGCAGTTAGTTTGCGTATATAAGCTGAGAAATGGATTAAATAAAATCATATTTCAATACTTCTAAAAAAGGTAGTTAAAATGTAAGGCATGATTTCATTCTAAATCGAGGAAAATCTGCATTTTTATAATAGTATTTTCCATATATCTCGTACTATTTTCTCGATAGAAACGCTAACGCTACAGTTTGCCACTAGGTGGGGCTGTAAGCTGTCTAATAACAAATTGCTGTATTGCGTCTTAGCAACACGTTACGGAAAATTGATGTTTTTTCCTTAAGTTAATGGGGAGAACAGAAATTTAGTGGACACCTTCTATATTTGTATATACATTTAGCAAATATTGTTATCACGATAACGTCCAAAATACTAAATTATTTCGAACGCAATTGGAATAGTCAGTGTGTTGGAATAGGTTCGCAAATTACTTGAATAAGTTTGTTAAAAACGTATGTGGCTCTTATACTTTTTTTATGTTACACATAAATCAAAAATTTTCAAAAGGATAACCTTTGCAATACTGAATTAATTCGAAACTATTAGGGGCACTGCATTGATCTTATGTATGTTGATGTACCAGATAGTTATAATGTGTTCCTTAAATATGAATGTAGTAATTACAGTTCGTTTTCACTACGTTTCGTTTAAATGCAAAATCTAAACATCCAAAAGAAGACAGCGCAAATAATATTTCCTTTCTAACAACAAAAGTATTTTCATGTGAATATTAAAAAGAGAAAGGAAACTTTGGTGAAAATTACGTCAGATTTAAAACGGTGCATTTAAAAGAACTTTCTCATAGCGTTGTTAAAAAGTACCGAGAGACAAAGACTCTGTGTACTTAATTCATTATACATTAGCTTGCTTTCAAATTTTTAACTAATTTTTAAGACTTTCCAACAAAGTTGAAAAGTGTTATTGATTTCGGTTTGTCTGTTCGTGCTCTAACTCTCGTAAATATACTCGGATCGCACTGAAACTTTTGGTTATTGACGTTTAGCCTAGCACGAACCTTATTTCAAATGAAGTTTGTAGCATCTTTAGTTCATTTACAGGTACAGTCAAAAGTATTCCGTTATATTAGGGCCAATGGGAAAAAATCATTTCAAATGAATTTTAAAGATGTTACACCCTTTCAAACATAACAAAAAATATATGCATTTACGAAGTGCAATAAAATATGCAGAATATTCTGTAGCATATGCGGTGCAACGAATAGTTACTATTCATTTACAGGGTTACACAAAAGAATTCCATTACAAATGTTATAAGGGGAAATTGTTTGCGGCGTATTTTAACTATACAAATTCATATATAATAAAATTGATATACGTCGGTGAGGCTTACTTAAGTTATTTCATGCATAATACGAAATGCATAGCATTTACAGGAACATACAAAACATTTCAGATAAGTATTTTCTATCCGAAGTACTGTATATTAGCGGCGATGGCAGGGAATGCATTTTTAATTATGATATGCGCTTTTAAGTTTCACTATATTTATGCATACTATATGGTGTGTGTAAATGTTATAGTTGATATACAGGGCTATGCAAAAGATTTCGTAAAGGTTACTGAGTGTGACCGTAAATTGCTGAAAGGTGGGTTTAAAATGTGTTATGCTGAACTGCATGCAGTTTTCTATGAAATGTTTGTAGAATATGGATAAAATAATATACAGAGCCACGCAAAGAATTGAATACATGGCCGCCTATAGATGATAAATTCTGGAAATGCGATTTCAGTAGTTTTAAGAATGATTTAGTTTGAATTAAAGTTTAGCTAAATAGTGGCGTGTAATAAAGGTACTAGGTAAACAACAGGGCTGAACAAATGTATTCAAGTATGTTTAGATCTATTATTATAAATTGCTGAAAGAGAAATTTCAACCTCCTATGCTTTTTCTTGCTAAACTAAATTTTCTATTATATAGTATGTATATCAGCCTACAGATCAACTACAGGGCTGTTCGGAAGAATTGGAATAAATATTTGGCTATGGATGGTAACTGCTCAAATCAGTTTTTTAAATGTTTAGTTAGTTATCTTATTTACCTTATTTCCCTAAATAACGAAGTTTTGTTAAAGCTTTCAGGGAGTGTTGTAAAGTGTTTCATAATCTATGCCGTACGGATGATTTTTCTTTCTTGTTTTTTAATCAAAGACGAAAAAAGCCATTGTATCTCTTAGCAGCGGCTGATTTCGTCTTAAAAATCACCAATCAAAGGAAAATGAATGAAAACCCGTTTACAGGGAGACCGTCACTGTTTTTTTTAAATTATAATTCAATATTTTTAAGGCCGATGAAATTAACATGCTTTTAGAATCTGGGGTATCTGAACGGGGGTTGGCGAGAGTAGCTCATAGGGGGCGGAGCCCCCTAGTACTTTAAAACTATAATTATAGAAAGTTTAATGTACCTTTATAGCCCAGTGGTTAGGGTATTGAATTCGGAATTAATTAAGGGAAAGCTGGAAATTGTTTTAATCCCTTCAGTTTAGGTCTAGAATTAATATGCTATGTTTCCCCCCTCATAATAGGTGAGCGTTAGGAAATATGTATAGATTTATTGTAAGAAAAAAAACATTTTTTTTACATACCACAACAGTATATCCATACAACTAACTCTGTCAAAAACATTGTCAGTACAAATGTTGTAGAGCTTAAAATTCTGAGTAAAATGAGTACCTGCACTTAATATTTTTGTTGAACATTAAGGTCACAATTCCAGTTTAAAGTTTTAGATCCATGGTCAGAGTGTTGAACTCAGAATTAATTAGGAGAAAACTCGAAATTGTTTTAACCCCTTCAGTTTAAGTCTAAAATGAACGTACTATGTTTTCTTCCTCGCACTTGGGTGAATATTAGAAATTATGTACATGTTTATTTTCGAAAAACACGTTTTTTTTTTCCTTAACAATATCTCAAAACAGCTAACTCTATAAAAAATATTGTCAATACAAATGTTGTAGACCTTAAAATTCTGAATAAAATGAGTACCATCATTAATATTTTTGTTCAACATAAAGGTCTCAGTTCTATTTCAAAATTTTTGTAATCAAGAGCTTGAAGCCAGGAGAGACCAAGTTAACTTAACAATATCTCAAATTGCGGCCTTAATATTGACCAAAAATATTAAGTGTAGGTACACATTTTACTTAGAATTTTAGGCTGTATAACTTTTGTACTCACAATGTTTTTGATAGAGTTAGTTGTTTTGAGATATTGTTAAGATAACTTGGTCTCTCCTGGCTTCAAGTTATTGTTTAGCGTTTAAGGCAAAATTTTGAAATAGAATTGCGACCTTAATTTAGAACAAAAATATTAATGATGGTACTCATTTTATTCAGAATTGTAAGCTCTATAACATTTGTACTGACAATGTTTTGTATACAGTGAGCTGTTTTGAGATATTGTTAAAGAAATAAAAAAAAAAAACCGTGTTTTTCGAAAATATATATGTACATAATTTCTAACATTCACCAAAGTACGGGGAAGAAAACATATTATGTTCATTTTAGAACTAAACTGAAGGGATTAAAATAATTTCCAGTTTTCTCCTAGTTAATTCTGAGTTGAACCCCCTGACCACGGGTCTAAAACTTTAAACTGGAATTGTGATCTTAATGTTCAACATAAATATTAAGTCTATGTAGTCATTTTACTCAGAATTTTTAGCTCTACAACATTTGTATTGATAATGTTTTTGGCAGAGTTAGCTGTTTTGAGATATTGTTATGGTATCTAAAAAAACGTGTTTTTTGACTATAAATCTGTATATATTTTCTAACGCTCACCTACTACGAGGGAGAAAACATAGCATATTCATTCTAGACCTAAACTAAATGGATTAAAACAATTTCCAGCTTTCCTCTAATTAATTCCAAATTTGGCCTTTTTTTGCTCCCCTTACCACTGGTCTATTATAGTAATGACTTTTAAAGATTATATCTGAAGTACTTATCTTATGTCAGAATAAAATAACAAAAAAAAAACAAAAAAAAACAAAAAAAAAACTTATGAAACCTTCTTTTTTCCATCATATGACAATCCAGTGGAAAAGATTTATATTGAAAACTAAAATGATAAGAATTGCAAATTCTGAATCCGATTATAGGATTTTTGAAGACATACTTATTACAAAAAATGTTGCATTTCTAATCCGTAAGCTTCATTTATTTCGTATTTAAACGAATACGTGTCAAATTAAATCAAACATGAACGTTAAAGGACCACTTTATATTTCATATCTGAAATAAATTAGAAGCAGAATATTTTTAAAGAATCCTTTAAGAAAAGATAACACGCGACGATTATCTTTAAATAAAAGTGACAATAATTCTTTCTGGAAGAGTTTCGTTGCAGGTTTAAAAGCTTAACACACATCAGCAAACACTAAAACGTTTTAGAAAAAAATTCTTCATCCGAGTACATTTCATGTTTAATAGCACGGAATAATCTGCTATTCCGTTTATGGTTCCTCCAAAACATTATAAAACATCGTATCTAGGAAATAATAATCTTAGTGTACCAATTTAATCTCTTAGTATGCTGCATATAAAATGTACCAGGAAATGTATATCCGACGGATTTTATGTTCCTTATTTCTTTTCATAAATGAATGCAGATAATTGTAAGTAGTGCCGCGTTTTATATTTCAATGTACGACACTATTTGATATTATTGATTTTCTAAAGGGTTATTTCTTATACAATATATTACACAGTTACATAAAGTATTTCATCTAATACATAAATTCGTAATGCACAATTTTGTAGTTTGTGTTGAACGAGAACGCGTGGTAAATCTCCAAATATTGTTCCTATTGCCATCATTCATATTGTATCTAATTTTTTAAAGCATAATCATTTCATTCAATTTAATTTAAAGTTCATAAACTCCATTTTAAAACACAACCATATAAAAGACATGACCCTCACTCATTTAATTAAAAATAATAGTAATAATAATATCATAACCAAAATTACTTTATTTTAACATCAAATCATTGTTTTAATTTACACAAGTGAAAGATAAGAGCTGCTCCTGACGAGCCGGGAACATGACATTAGAGTAAATTTGCTCCCATCTAACATAAAAGTATAAAAATATTTAGCATATACGTAAAAAAAGTCTTATAGTTTCTCAGATATTTTAGTTAGCTGTATTTTTCAATGGGCAGCTATTTTGATTAAGTGAAGCCTGGAGTGCACTAACTGTATTCTATAAAGCGTCAAAGTCTGTAAAAAATGAAAGCATAATTTATTTTCTTCTCATTAAATACTTAATAGTTATTTTTCCGTTATCTGTCCTGTTCTGAATTTCGAGTGCTGCTGGGCACAAATGTAGTTAGAAGGTTTTAAGGATTCAGGGATGCGTTTAAATCTCATTTGTTCCAAGTATGTCTCATAATGACACAAATTCCTGACGACTGTTATTAAGTTTGGCCATAAAGATGAGTATGGAAGATTGATTCCTTTTAATCCTGCAATGTAAAGTAACCCCCAAGGTGTTACCAAAGTTCGACCGAAAACTTTAGATGGGTGACAGTTGGAATTGAGAACATGAAAAATTACAATAGAACATATTGTTGCAAATCACCCATTTAATGAAAAGTACAGTTTGCTTCACCCTATCTGTAGTCGGCTTGACGGTAATGATTTTGTGAGAAAATAAAAATATTTCAATACAAATATAACGCCATGTATTTTGTTTAGTATGAAATGTGCTAGCATCACAAAAAGTTCCGGAAAAACAGAGTGATCTATCGTAAAATCTACATACCGCTGACGCGTATAACGGAATGCTCTACCATTTTTATTTGGTGTAGTCATATTTACAACAAAGGTGAGCATGTATATTTAAAATTTTATTATAATTTACTTCAGTTTTCTGAAAGTTATTACCGAGAAACAAAGTTGGGTTAGTCTGGAATACCATATATTTTTAATTAAATGGGCGGTTTGTGACCCTATGATTGATGGTAATTTTCATCCTCTTGAAGACAACTGTCACTCCTCTGAACCTCACCAACTGGCCCCGAGGATTGTTAATTGTAAGTATTTTGCTTTCTTTGTACAGTCATGCTTTCGGACAATATTCACGTTTGAGAAAAAGAACCTCTGGTAATACCCTGTATACATAGTGTCAACAAAATTTTTTTATTAAATCCTGTGTAACATTCTGTTAATGATATTGTTTGCTTCTTGACCCACAATCTCACATAGATTCTCATTTACGTGTACATTTCTTCGTGGTCCTTAAGTTTTGTACACCAGTGTATTTTTTATTAAATGGGTGGTTTTTGACCCTATGTTCTACGGTAATTTTTCATCCTCGTGATGAAAACTGTTACTCCGCTGAACTTGTCGGTCGAATTTTGGAACACCCTATAGGTTACTTTGCATTACTCTATTAAAAGTGTCAATCTTCCATACTCGTCTCCATGCCAATAGTTAATGACAGTTGCCAAGAATTTGCGTCAAATATGAGACATATCAAATTCTAAAACTGAAATTATAATAATAAGCACATCAACTAGTAAATTAAAAAAAAGGGTTCTATCATTGTATACAGACTTTGGTGCTTTTTAAAATACCGTTGGTGCACTTCAGGTTTCAGTAAGTGAAAATAGCTGCCCGTTGAGAAAATTTTATAAATAGTAAGTATACATTTTAACAGCTAATAAGTACAAAATAAATTATAAATAAAGAATAAAGAATGTAATATTCTTTAAAAAAAGTTATCTGAATTAATAGTTTATTATTAATTAACTTACGATTATACATTTTTGTATTTGCGTTTTTTCGATTATACATTGAGAAATCAATTTATAAATCCCAAAGACAGAGTTTAAATAATGTTTAATTTTTTTCTTTCCCGTTAACATGTCTTAAAAATTAAAATTATCATTTTTCTAATAAATTCATTTTGTTGTGTTTTCTACCAAGCGTAAAGAAAAAAAATGCTCAGTTTTTTATAATCAAGTTCAGTGCTTACAGATAGCCAAATTAATGTATTTTAAAGGAAATTTGGGAGGAAATGCATGAATTGCACTCAAAAGAATAGACCTGATTTTCAAGATGAACAGTAAATGTTTATAACTTGTTGTAGTTTATCCCGACCGATTATGTACAGCAGGGATATAGGCCTGAGGACGAAGTGCCTTTCATGGCGGTCTTTTTGAAAAGAAATACAAAAGCATTTACTAAATGCTTATAAGAGAATGAATGTTTGGATATATTGAACTTGTAAAAAAATAAGCAAACAACGTTCATCACATCAAGATTCAACAAATGATTGATCTTTTAACATCAGTATAAATGTAATTATAAGTACAGTTTATTGAGATTATTTTTTAAACGAACGTTGACATAAAGATATATCAAATTCCAAAGTGTATTGTAATCGTTTACAGATTTTAGATATTGTATGCGTATTGCAACAGATTATATAGGTATTAAAATACGAAAATTTAATTTTTTTATTGAACACTTTTTCTATTACAAATCCAAATGCTTGACTTGATTTAAATATATGTGGCAGTTAGTAGTCTGTTTCGATATATCCAAATAATGAGATAATATCAATTAATTCTTTTGTATTACCTTATTTACTTAACCCACTCGTCATCCTGAGCCTCACATGACGCTCCTACTTCAAATTGTAATATAGGAAAGAAAAAAAAATATTTTTGTTAATTCCAGCACCTAATAGTGATAGCATATAACGATACATTTACTATTATGGCTTTACTTATGTTTCAACATTTAATAATAATAATATTAATAAAAGTTTTATTAATTATTGGTAAACCATTGGCGTTTTTTTTAATTCAAACATATGTTGCACTCTTTAAATTTACCCTTTAACTCCTTTACCGAATGAGTAATTAGTGATAAAAGATAAATATTACTACTAAATGTTTTGTGTTCTTTTAATCTGGTTGTAATACGATATTTTCCAAACGTCTTAAAAAATTCTTCCTTAGACTATTTTTATATGAAAAACACGCAACATAACTACATTCGTTAGGTTTCTGTAAAGAACACATTCGTTAAATTTCAGTAAACTGTAACTTCTGTGATTTCGATAGCTACTTCTAATTTTGTTAGCGTAAAATTATTTTTTCCCAAAATTGGAAAAAACATTCATTGCCGAGAGGGTTAATTCCAAATCAATAAATATAGGATATTCTACTTTTCAATAGTGTTGTGCAAAATTCTTAAGATTATGAATTCCATTACTCTTTTTATGTTTAAAAAATGTATCGCATTTATTTAGATTTTTTGATCTATTTGTTTGTTATTATAATAGCCACTTTAAATTTGCATTGATATATTTAAATATATTACATAAAAAATGCTAGACTTATTCACGTTGATTCGTAAATTCCGGCTCGCCTTAAATAACTTTTAAACCGAGTAATGCACAACTATAAAGGTGATGCCTCGATGTAGTAAAATTAATATGCGATTCGTGCAGATGTGTTTGGGTAGGGTCTTTCAACTGCACACTATGGAGTTAGCATTTCTATCTCGACAAAGCTCTGCAATATGAGGAATTTCAAATCAATACAATCTCAGAGTTGCACAGTTTCTTCTATTTAGTAGTAAATTATTACTTGTAGTAAAAACTTTACTATAGAAGCCTTGAAATGTAATTGTCAAAGAAATAACTATCTTAGGTACTTTACTACTTAATGTAGAATTATTACATTGTATGTTAAATGTCCAGTTTTTAAATAAATCTAGATTTGTACTAAGTGACACAGATAGTTGCCCTATCTATGACAAATTGTGGAAAACTTTTGAAAATAGTAGAGTTGGTATGCAAACAATAAGCCAACAGATGTTCTTGTAATTTAGAGTATTGTTCAAGTTCATCCACCGAAATAAAAATTCGTTGGTCCATCGAATTTTTCTTCTAACTCAATGATATTCAACTGATATATTCTTTTCGAATACAAGAACGTACGAAATTTCTTTTTAGTTTTTTATGTTTTGACTTGAATGTAAGGCGCAATTCGTAATCTGCAGGAAATGTTTTTTTGTAGTTGGGGGTACGGAAGTTTCTCCAGCCATTCCTCTTAACCTACTGATGCGAAAGAGGCTGTCTTTTCACCTAGGGTAGTTTATTGTTATTGTTTAAAAATTAAAATTTCTTGTTTTGATGTTTATTGTTAATTTGTTAATACAGTTTATTTAGTGACTTATATACACCTGTTTTCAAATTTTAGTAGATTGAAGATCATACAGTTAATGAAGTATATATATATATATATATATATATATATATATATATATATATATATATATGTATATGTATATATAACCATTAAATAAACATTACCAACCACCAACAAAAACTGCGAGTGCATGAATAAAATGACAACGAGATTGTTTAAATTCATTTATTGAATCTTTGCGATGATAGCAATGAAAAATTTAATGGAATTTCCTTTGAAGAGGTATCAGATGACTACAGATTAGAAATAAATTGATAACACACTAAGATTATGCGCAATTTCAGAAGAGATCTAAGACTATAATATTTAAAAGATCGCTAAAAACATTTAGCTATATATAATATATAAGATATTATTCTTATAAAAATATATAGGATACCATTTTTAATAAGGAAATAGTTCAAAATGAATTGTTGACATTCAAAATGAAAAGATATCATAATATAAAAAACATCAAAAATGACTTATATATATATATACAGAGAGGGGGGGGGGAGAGAGAGAGACCCTAGGCTAAATTAGCCAGCATTTATAAGTTTCTTATTGCACTACACAAATAAAAAAAGATATCCTCACATTAACCGTTAATCATAATATACGTGAAGAGAACTAAAATCTTGGAAGCACATACGTAACTACAGTAAATATAACAACTAATTTTTCTAACTATTTCAATGCTAATATTAACATAATATCATTAAAATTCCTAAAGAAATTGGTTTCCCATATATATATATATATATTTAGTAGTGCAATAAGAGACTTGAAAATGCTGGCTAATATAGCCTAGGGTCTAGATATAATGAAATAAACAAATTAGGCTTTTCTGTGCTTATTCTTTTCCAGGACTCAGTTGTGAATCTTACCAACGGGCGCTATTTAGAGCGCCCTTTTCCTTGCTATATTTCATGCATTCAGGTTCTCAAGCTTTCCTTCGCATATTTTTGTCAGGGAGTTGACGTCTCCTAGTTGGTTGAAATTATGTTTGGTAAAACGGATAAATTACTAAATTTTCATAGACAATTGTAAATTAGAAATATTATCTCTGATAGAGAAAAGTGTTTGATAAAATAGGAATTTATTTTCTAAATTGTACCCTATTTTTTGCGAAAAATCTCAGTAAAATTAACAGTTATTTTCTCATATTAGTGGTGATCCTGCATTTTTAGCTCGCAAAAATCGCAGAAATTTTAATATAGTTTAAATGATGAACGCTTCTTCTCATGAAAATTGCTCGCCGTGACCTCGTTTTAGCCATGCTCATTTTAAACGTGTTCGAATGTATTTATATGAATCAACATTTGAATCCGGGTAAGTCTTGGTGTCTGAAAGGTGATGAACGGTGAGAATATACCGAACTTTTCCCAAATTGCTTTCCCCAAACCGACCGCAAAAGGTAGCTTCTTAATTTTTCTAATGGAAGATAATACAAACATTCAATGATTAGCTATCTATAGATGTCAATAAAATGTAATTGATCTTTGCGGCTTTGTTATTTCAGTGAACATTTTGTATCCACTCAGCTTCTTAAATTGGAATGTTCTCTATGGTTTACGAAGTGGTTTTAATACCATACTCGAAATAATTGAGTCATTCTTGTGTACACACCCATAAAACAGAGATCACTTAAAGTAGACCTTATGACGTTACTATTTACTTTACGAATGTAAGTTTACAGCACACATAATCGAAGATTTTGAAGTATTACATTTCAACCCTGCAAAAATTTCTTTAAAAATTTACATTTTCCTAGACCGATCGTTTTTGTAGGCACTAAAGCAGAAATTTTCGATTTTTTAAAAATAAAAACTATCATGGATTTGCAATTCTGTCTTTTGAATTCTTCATGGTATTTTTTCGAATTCCATTTTTATTATAACCTATTGAAAAGTATTAGATACAATGCTCTTGAAAAATAAACGAGGGTTAACGTCAATTGTATCGGTAAATCCGTTGATTTTTTTAAAAATATATTCTAAATATACTCTTTAAAAACAATTACTAAAGACTTTAGTTAATTGCATTATGTATTTTGTAATAATCAATTATATTTGTACACTTTTTACATAAAGGGAAATTTTGTTTAATTTCAGGAAAATAAATCAAATCATATCACTTATAAAGCTGCCATCCAATAAAAAATGAATTTGAATACCACTCTGTAAATTGTTTAAATCTTTTAGTAATATTATTTTCGAATAGATGAACTCTGAATAATCACTTTGAAATTGATATATCTTTTACAAGTTTATAAAGGAATTTCGGCATAACAGTGATGTTAACTTTCTAGTCAAATATCAATAAACTAAACATTTTATAAAATTTATAGAAAACGTTTCTCCATTGCTTGCACATATGGTTTCTAACAGCAGCATTAAAAATTAATAAAAAGTATTGCGGACAATTTAATTTTTTTTTCTGTTGTATCAGCATACAGAAATTCCATTTTTACTTTGCATTTAAAAGCTTCTCAAATTGAACGTGCATATTTTAATATTAGCACTTAGCATATAAATACTTGACATAAGATAAGAAAATTTCTGAGGATCTTCACTAATGTGTTAGAAAATGTTAAATTAGATGCCTCAAAATGTTACAGCTATGGCAATCAGAATTATTTTTCAAAAAATAATTCTAAAACAGTAGATTTCTAAATTAAATATCATTTAGCTAGAAGAGATTCAGTTTAAGTAAGTATTGCTGTTTGGATATTTCCTTCTATTATTTATTTCTATTAAAACCTTCTAAAAATTTTACATACTTATAAATATTTATGTAATTAAAAAAAAAATGCGGATTGCAGGATGTAGAACATTATGTAAAATTAGAATAAAATACAGGGTGCCCCAAAAGTCTCTGTACAAATTCAAAAATTTATTACAAAAACAAATAATAGGTCTACACAAAAAATAATTACAACAGTACACAGAGTAACATAAAAAGTTTTTCTATTGCCTTAGTATACTTCTACATGAGATCCTTTCGTTGTATGGGACGTTTCAATGAAATGAAGCATTTAAGCTACAAATTCGAAGCGTTTCGCATAAACAACCGTTTGTAGGGCCTGCATAATCTAAATTTTGCAGGTTGAAAGTTTTAATCGTTTATGAAGCATTCTGTGTATTGTACTTTTTGACATAATAAGCTCTTGCGATGCTTTTTGAGTTGGTTTTACAGGACTCCTGGAAATAATTTCACGTACTCGTTCCATATGTTCTTCACTAGTCCTGGGGCGACCACTTTTTTTTTTATCGTTCACACTTTCCGTTGTCATAAATTTCTCATATCAGTCATGAATGCTTTGGAGGCGTTACAAACGGATGTTTATGGGAAACGCTTCGAATTTGCAGCTGAAATGCTTCAGCGCATAAAAACGTCGCGTGCAACGAAAGGATCTCATGTAGAAGTGTACTATGGTAGTAGAAAAAACTTTTTAAGTTACTCTATGTATTGTTGTAAATATATTTTATGTAGGCCTATAATATTTTTGTGATAAATCTTTGAAGTTGTACGGAGACTTTTGGGAGACCCATTATAATGACTTGCAGGGCTGACGTTGAGGAACATGATCTGCAGATTTACTAGTTTATCCAAATAAATTATTCTTCGAAATGTAACTTTTAGATGATAGATTAAATTTAAATTGTGGATTGTAAAACACTTTCAAAGTATTGTAACTTAATGATTAAGAGAATAAAAATTCAAATTATGAACTATGTTACGAAATTTAATTTTTGAGAAACTCTCATGAAATATGTGGGAATGAGCATTGCGCCATTCTCATTTTTTATTATAAATCACATACAAGAAATTTAAAGGTGTTTAATTCTCCCATTCCGTACTCTGGACAAACTTGACAACTATTAAAAGAATAGTATCTTTTTTTAATTATACTGTGAGAATTCGACGATATCTCACATTGAAACTCTCAATTTACAAGGCAAAAGCCAACATAGGGAAACTAATGTATTTTCACCCTGCCTCCAAATTTCTTCAGAGTCCCAGAAAACGTCGCTAAAGATGAAACAAATATATCAATTTCAATCAATCTTTGCAGAGGACACTAGGGTGAAAGGAACTCTTTTATCTAGCGAGAGAAATATTCTTTTGATGTTCACGAGGGTCTCGTTCAGTTGGGAAAGTAGAAAGTGAAACCAGAGATTAAACCGGACGCTAAGGTTCCTGACTGCAGCCTATAGAGAAAGGGCTGGTCTATGAGATCATAGGCCACGGATGGTGAGTTGCTAATGGGAGTGGCTTTGGTCCGAGACGGAAAAACGAAACTGATAAAAGAGGATGCAAGGGCATTCTCGGGAATTTTTTTCCCTTCTGTTGAAGTTTAGACTTCAATGTGTTTCTGGCCATGCAGAGTGGAAATCTCTCACGGGCCGACAGCTTCGGGACATATTCCGAAGCACAGAAAAGCGAAAGCCAGGTGTGGCTGTTAAGATATCTCCGTCACGGGGCTGAATATCGGAGGTTCCTAAACCTCGGTTAAACATCTACAAAAAGTGCGACATTCCTGTCAAGCATCTCGATCTCTACCTTCGAAAAGTGTGGACACTGAATGTATTAGAGACATTCTCTCTGAAAACAATCTGCCATTAGAGAACTGGACTTGATTCTACAAATACTTTATTGTTAGCTGTACTCGAACTCTTTTATGAAAATGTTGTAAATAGGACTTATATAATCTAGAAAACATTATTTAATTGTTTTTAACGCAATAAAATATTTCTTCGACTTTAAATAAGCCTTGGCCGTTGAAGTTGCCCGCTACCACACCACCTTACGACATCGGCTACGTTACAACTTGGTGGCAGCTAGAGGATTTACAGCAAGAATAATTGTTATTAGAGGAAATCCCAGGAGAAAAACAGGCGGCGAACACCCGGAGTTTCTGACAACAACCCGAGAAACAGCCGAAAGAATCGAAACGACAGTTCCGAGGAAGACAGACGGACAGCCAATCTAGACATTGCCCATGAGACAGTTCAGCTAGATCAACTAGGCAGTGCTTCGAGACAGTGCAAGGTGGACCTTGGACGACAAACAGTGGGACGCAACACGCCCGATACGAGCCCTTGAACTACAGTGGACGACACCCGCGGAGTTCCATAACGGACCGTTCCCCAGACAAGATACTTCAAGCAACAACTGCAACAGGTAAGCTCATTTCATTTTGAGTGGCTCTTAAACTATTATTTAGCATACTGATAGGACATTAAAATGTTGTTTAAATAAAAATATGAGAAACTTTTTGAGGTAAATGAAAATAGTAAGATTATGATAAATCGATAATGTGTAGTTAATGCATGGAAATCTACCGATTAATGCAAATTTATATGTTATGTTATCTTTATCATTATTTTTAATGTTTGGAATGCAGAAAGGATTAGATAGGCTAAATTCATAACTACTCAAAAAAAAATGCCCAGTAATTTTTTTTTTCTTATATAACGAATAGATAATGTAAGTGTAATGTGTAAGAAATATATTTTGATGAGTGATTGTATAAAGAGAAATTTTGATGCATGCTGGATTGCTAAATGACAAACAGAGTAAATTAAACTTTTACCCTAAATAGTATAGATGCATTTTGATAAAGGTTGCAGAGAGTGTTCAGTTCTTGAGAAATATTGGGAATGTAGTTTGCCTATAGCATTTGAAAAATTACTTATTGTTTTCATATTGTGTGTATAGGGACTCTAAAGCTTTAAAATTTTGAATTTTACTTTTTGCTTTACGTTTGGCACAAAAATATAGAAATTCTGAAAATCTTTTGAAAAATCATAAAATTATTTTTACATATTGGTTATGCATTTGAAATGTTTATTTATATTGTGTGCTTAGGGGTAAAATATTTCTTGTGAGGTGTAAGGTTCTTATACTTTTAAATTGATAAACAAAACGAATAGTTTCCGTTTGTATTATTTCAACGTACCGTAGTCATTTCGAAGTTAAATTCACTGAAGTACTGCAGGAAAGCGGATTTACAGAATCTCGCGGAAGTTTTAGATGTGGAAATAGATGAAGAAGACAATATGGCAACGATAATCGAAAAAATTGAAGCAGCAGAAAAATACGACGAGGAACTAACTTTAGTGCAGGCAGGGTTTATCGTGAAAGATAGGGAAGACCGAATCGCGGCAGAAAAAGAGAAAGCGAGGGGAAAAGAGAGAGAGGGGGGAAAAGAGAGAGAGAGAGAGAGAGAGGAGAGAGAAGAGAGAGAGAAAGAAAAAGAAAGGGCGTTTACTTTAGAACAGCTAAAATTAACGCAAAGTTCAGAAAAGCGAAATTCTACGGCTAGCAGCGGTTTCGAAAGATCCGTTAAATTACCTCTTAAAACTATTATGCATCGTTTTGATCCTGAACGATCCGACATAACATTATTCCTCAATTTGTTCGAGAGACAGGCGAATAGGTCCGGAATAGAGCAAGATGAATACGTCACACACTTGTTACCATTATTGCCGGTGGAAATTGCAGAATTGATCTTACGCGAACCAGCTCAAAAAATTGACAATTTCGAACATGTTAAATCGCTTTTATTAGCCCGGTACAGGTTGAGTGCGGAAGCGTACCGTCAAAAATTGAATAAACATACGCGTAATCCAGGAAATCCGTAGAGAGATCTCATATTCGAATTGAATAGTTTTCTTGAAGGATGGATTAACGGTTTGGGGATTACGCAATTTTCTGAATTAAAAGACTTGTTGATCACTGATCAGATCAAACGACGCGCGCCGGTCGAATTAAAAGAACATTTTATTGATTCGTGGGCGAATTATAAAGATCCCTTGGTGCTCACTACGGCACTAGACGAATACGAGGCGATAAAAGGAGTGTCCAAAAAAACGTGGAACACGAGACCCACGCTTGATAGGAAACATGAAAGGCCTAAGTATGAAGATAAATCGCGCGATAGGAATTCCGAAAGTAAACTCTACTGGCGTGAGCGGGAAACAAATAAAGAAAGGGAAAAAGTCTTCGAACGTAAAAATTGGAGTAAGTGCTTTATTTGATCCAAATAATTTTCAGCTATTGCTGATGAATGCTGTAACCAAAGCGCCATCTGTCGGTAAGAATCTATGCTAACATAATAACGTACTTTAAACAAAATTCCAGACTTCACACATCCGTTTACTGCAAGAATTTTTTAAATAACTCTATTCGTTTGTTTCTTATTCGTTTTTAAAAATAGGTACTCTTTTTTGGGACACCCTGTATATATATTATTTTTATATGTGGATATCTATGTATTAAAATTTGTAAAATAAATAAATTATTTGAATTGAAGTTTAAATATAATTGTTTTAGCAATAACTATAAACTAATTATTGTTTCATCAATTAATACTGGGAAGAAAAGTTTCTCTTTTAACCATTTTTAAGTATCCATTAATCATTTTTAAGTATAAAATGTGACTGCTATATATCACATAGACGTTGATAGAAGAATGTGAGCTTTTTAACTTTAATCTAATGAAATAAATTATTATTCTAAACTTTATACAATTCAGATTCATTGAACGGATTTAAATTGCGGTCTTACAACCTTTTCAAATTAATTAATGTAATTTAAATGAGTAAGAAAATGAAGTATCCAATTATCAGTATGTTAGAAAATTTTATTTCCTGAAAAGTACCATTTACCTTCGGGAAGTAATGTTGCATTATTCTTAACTTTTTATAGACATTTTATGTAAAATATTTAAGGAAGTTTGTTTTTTTTTTCTTTTTTTTTTTTTTACTGAAAAATTAAAAAGAGTAATTGTTTTGGTTATTTTCTTTAATTTCACTTAGATAGTTTTAGATAGATCATGTTTTTTTTTTGTTTGTTTGTTTTGTTTTTGTACATGACAGAAATAAAACACGAATATATAAACACCATTAATGTATTTATTTAAAAATTTTTAATAAATTAAATATTTGAATTCGATTTTCAATGTAATACGTCATGAGATCATATCAGAGTAAAAATTACATGATATTTTAGAATATAAACTCAATATCTTTAATTTAATGAAATAAATTACCCCTGGAAATTTATACGACTGTGATACATTGTCAGAATATAAATAGCAGGTCTAACAACCTATTTGAAATTAAGTAATGCAATTAAACTTTAAAACACTTGCGTGCTTACGGATATATAAATATGCTGCTATCAGCAGAGATACTAAGCTGCTCTCTCTATGCTACTATCATGTATATTGTTATCACTATGATTAATATTTTGTGATAAATTAGTACCTATGTAAAATTTGAGTGTTCTTACAAAATGCTATATTTGTTATTGAGCTTACATACGTTAGTAATTACGATTTCTATATAGGTTTTCTTCAAATTTAGAACCATTAAAAATCTGAACATTTACTATATTAAAAAATATTTTTCAAAAATGAAAAAAGTATCGAAAGAGTTAAAAAACGAGAAATAAATAGTAATAGAACTAAGCAACAAGAAATTGTATTCAAATCAAATCGTATCATAGACAGTTATAAAAGATACACATTAAAATGACAAGAGTTGAGTTACTTTATTATATCTTTAATTACTTGTGATGATTATTTTATAATCTTAAGTAATAACAAAAATGAATAAAAATAAATCCATCCATTATAAAAAAAAAACACTAATAAAGATAATTTAGCTTTCTTAAAATTTGCAAAATAACCTTCGTTATGGCTAAAACTATTTCGAAAACTGCTCTAATTACAGAGGAAAACGATCAAAACTTTAAGCATTCTGTTTGTTTTGGTTGTAAAGTAGTTTAATGTCAAACTTTGGACAAATGTGTTATGTGTTACTCTTGTCACACAGACGTCTGTTACTCTTGTGACAACTCCCCAGAGTCTATTCCGTGCATAGAATAAACAAAATATTTAATGTAAAGTCTGTCTTATAGCTCAAAATCGGAGAGTTAGAAGTTTTGGGTAAAACTTTTCAGTAGTTTTTATGAAATTAAAATTTAATGTGTTTTCTGTTACTCTTGTGATATTTAATTATCAACGAAAAAATAAAGTTGAGATTGCATTAAATACATTAGATAAAACCATTAACTATGTATATCTGACGGATGAAATAATATCTTGTTATATTCAATGCATCATAATTTCATTTAATGAAAAGAAGTAAAAAAAAAAAAAAAAAAAAAAAAAAAAAACCATACAACTCAATAACTGGGTTTTTATGCTCAACTTTAAATGAATTTTAATACTACTAGTTTCCAGCTCGGCTCACTGTAGATTTATTCTTAGGAAATTAAACTTACAAATTACTATACAGCAACTCTTTAGCTTTAAATTGATGTATCACTCTTATATTTCCTTTAAAAAAAAATTTCAGCAAAAATTTTCTTCTGACGTGGACGTTACCTTATATATTTATATATGTTATACTTTTTTTAAAATTCAGAAATATCTCATATGTCAATGTGAAATGCGTCATATCTACAGGGAAAACATTAAAAATCTACCTAGTCTGCAGTTTTCATCGATAAACGATTTTTTTTTTTTTACTTTTTTTTTTATCATTGGCAATCCATTTTCTCTCTGTAATGCTGGAAAAAAGTTAAACATCTGTCTCATTTACAGATTTAACTGACATAACAATTTCATTACACATTTTTATAATAATTTTAATTCAGTAATTCGTTTTTTCTGAGCAATTTTGGGGAAAATTTAGAAATCTACTACATCTGCAGATTTCATTAATATAGTAATTTTCTTATATATGTTATAGTTATTTTAATTCACTATCACCTCGTTTATATGTAACGCAAATAAAATATTAAAAATCTATCTCATTTACATATTTCTTTATTACAAAAAATGCATTAAATATTTTTTATAGTTATTTTCATTCAATATCCCATCTTCTACGTAATGCAGGTCATAAATGAAATTCTGCAACATCTGCAAATGTTGTTCATACTTCTGAACTGGGTGTTCTTCGAAAAATATATCATTAAAATAAAAATGAAGTATTCAGTAGCCTTTGACTCGAAGTCACGTTAACAAAAATCTCTTAATAAGAAACTTTCCTTGTACACTTTTGTAAAGCATTTTAAGACCCTGATCCTTTCTTTTATAGTAAAATTATGCATAATCATTCACTTACTTTGACTTATTAAACCTGTATGTTTCGACGAAAAAAAATGGTTCTTTTCTAATTAGCCAAAAACTTCACAGACTTTTTGCAATACTTATAAAAAAGCTCAGGCTGAAAGAGAGACAAATAGTCATATTCGAATTAGCCTAAAATTTCATCGGCTCTTTGCAATAAGCCTGATAAGGATGATTCTACAATTATCTTGGATCTTTGCAAATAGCCAGATTTCTCAATTAGTCTACGATATAAATGCGATTTTGCATAAACAATTAACACTTTCATTGCTGTTTTAAAATGCCTTTTGAATTAGATGCTGTACATTTTTCAGCTTTCGAAGAAATATGTGGATATTCAACTTGTTTTAGCGAAAAATATCCATCTTTATTTAAATATTCCCCAAAATCCCATTACACGATACCAAAAATAAAATCATTTTTCTCATTTTTCTCTGGCGACAGCAGATATAAATGAAAATTGAATTTATGATAAAATAAATTCAGTTGTTAAATTTTCTGGAAAATAGTTGAGGTACTACAGCATTGCTATGAAATTATATATGGCAGTTACACTATACGTTTACATCACTCGTGAATCGAGGATGAAACTTTACCATTTCATTCTAACCAATAAGGTTATACAAGATTGTAATTAATGATGGTACAATGCTTTGTATGTCATGCAGTTTAAAGAAAAGATTTTTATCTCAAACGATTTGTTTTGTTATACGTTGAGGAAGATGTGATACAGAAATATCTTATTTCAATCAATTTCATTCAAAATAACAAGTTTATTCGCGTACTAGAGTGTCCGCGTTATTAAAGTTTAGGAGATCTCATTTTAGATCAGTTTCCTATTATAGGGAATTCATAAAACCATGTATGTACAGGAGAATTATATATCATATGTTGAGTATTCGAATCATGAATAAAATACCAAAGGTATCTTAGTATAATATCAGACGAATGCATATTCAGAGATCGCCATATCGAAATCGAAAAGCAATAAATTTTGGCTTCGAATAATCTTTAAAAAAAAAAAAAAAAAAAAAAAAAAAACATTTAATGAAAGTAACATATTTACATACAATTTAAATCTATACAAGATTTAAAATCATAATACTTGGAGACGCAATGCTCCGCTTTAATTTTTTACGTAAAATCTTTCAATCGTAAAATAATATAATTATAAGACAACATTTTGGTGCATTCTGTTTCATAACAAAAAATGTGTTCTGGGAAAGAAAGTGGAAGTAGAAGTACGTAGCGAGTACTTCAAATGTAACTGTAAATATTTTCCCCACATATATAAATAGATTTAAACTCTATTGTTAAGATTTATTGGTAATTCATTATTTTTCTGGAAGCAATACAAAAAATACTGTAAACTCTGTCTAAGGCGGAGTCGATCGGGACCGAGAAAATTTTCCGTAGTAGACAATATTCCGTCTTAGACAAATTTTACTCTATGTCTATGGATTTCCAGGGACTTGAAAATCTTTCCGAGTTAGACAGATTTCCGTTTTACACAGAGTCCGCCTTACAGAGAGTTCATTGTATTTATCTTAAAATGCTATGAAACTTCTTGAAAAAACATTAAGATATTCCCATGCATTGGCTGAACACAATTTTATTGATTTTGTAGGGCTTTTACAAAGGTATTTACCTAAAGTATTTGCATTTACTTTTGTGCATACAGCATTTTTCTCATAAGTATAATAAAAACGGGGTGTAACGTGTGAGCTCAATCTTCGACAATTTAGATAGTAGGATGACGTGATTCATTTAAATTCATTAACTTCTTTTTATATTTATCCTTGTAGATTAATTTTTGTTTGATGCAGTTTTCATCAGGATAAATACGGAATAGTTTTGTTTATTTAAATGAAAGGATTTTCGTTCAAATATGTTGTTTAATGTGTTTAGGACAGAAGGACAATTAATTAATAGAAATTTGTACGTTTTTTTTTTTTTTTTTTTTTTTTTTTTTTTTTAATGAAGATGTAAGTATTTAATCGTACGAGGTATTCAATTTTGCCTTTTCATAAATAATATTAGAGTCCATTTACATATAAATAAAATAAAGATAAACGTATGTAGTATTTTCACAGACAAAATAATACACGAATGGTACACTTGCCCAGAAACGATAATGTCAGTTTTCTCTTAACAAAATATGACTGTTTGAATTCGTAAATTTTTACAAGGTCTTCTCAGTATTTTAAGAAATAAACATAAGAACTACAATTAACCAATTTACGATTCCTTCTACACATTGCACACACAATACGAGTTGTTCTAAGAGTTTGCGTAGTGAGATGTAAACTTTCCCTGATATAAAAAGCTGATATTAACTCTATTTAAGGCAGGAAACTCTCCATCATCTTCACTCAATTCATAAAAAATTGCTGATCGATATTTTGGTCCTTTTGTACTATCGAGAACTTGCCGTTCTATTAAAAACTTGATACATTTGGGCATTAGAAAGAGAAATTTGTTATCAAATTATATAAAAAGAATGAAAAAAATACTGATTTATTTTTTGTTTGTTTGTTTGTTTTATATAAATAAACGGTCAAGTGCTAATATTACTCACGAACAGATGATTACGAGCAATAGATATATTAATTAGTAACTGCATTATTACTATAAAATAGTTGATAAATAGTAATAAACTTTGTAAATATCTATACAGCGTATTATTGGGTATAGCTTTATATAGAGTGAATTACGTTTAACATGAAATTGAGGGGACCGAAAAATTTTTTCGTGTTAAAAAAAAATCGCGTTAAAAGATTCTTATAAAAAGAATAAAACTCACTAATATTTTCGACGTCATCAAATTTTATTTCGATTTCCTGTTAAACTATTAGTAAGTTGCAACAATTAGGATAAAAAGCAAGTAAACAAAATATTCTTTTGGGGGGGAAAAATCAGATATCTTTTTTTGAAGTATCTTTTTTAACATTCTGTGATTTAGCTTGTTTGAACCAAATGAGTTAAACTGTCTCCAAATCTTCGTGCTTAGCAGCTCTCATATTTTTTCTCTCAGGTTTAAACATACTGCTCTGAAACATTAACGCAATTGGTTTTTTATTATTGTTGATAATGTAGAATTGCCAATGCAAAACTCTTTGCAAATTTCTGTTTTCGTCCTTCTTTTTCATCAACTGCATTAAGCAGCTTTATCTTCATTTGAAGCAAAATAGCAATTCGTTTTCACCCCGATTTCTCAGTCATTGTACTCATAAAACATAAGCTAATTTACAAAAACTACGAAATTCTCTCTGATTTTCACCAAAATGTCAGTGGTTTCAACTTAAATTAACTAGCTCGAAAGCGTTTTTTTTTTCGTGTTACACGATTTTTGTTTCCTGTTAAAAGAACAAAAATGTATTAAATTGCATCGTATACTGTCCGGACCGCTATATCATTTCGTGTTAACTGATTTTTCTTGTTAAGAGTTTTCGTGTTAAAAGTATTTCACTGTACTAGAAAAGAATTAATTGATATAACCGTGTAAATTTAGTGAGATGGGAAGACTAAATAGTTTTAAATATTGCTATTCTGTATAACTCTTTTTTAAGCTTATTCTAATATGTTTACGATAAACTTAATTCAACTTAATTCTTGTTGGCAATAAAGTTAGTGCATATTTAAACTTCATTTGGCATTTCATAAACTCAAATTCAGTAATAATCTTTTTTACAGTGTACCTAAAACAAAACCATTGTCTTAAGTTTAAACTTGGCATTGGGCTATGCGCGCTTACGAAAGAAGGTCGCAAAGTCGCAACGCCGACTTGATCTGTGTCGCGTTTTTCTGGATAGATTTTTAATTAACTTTTAAATACATGTGTGGCATATTGAGAGAGCCACTCAATGCAAACTAGTCTCAAATCCCATAGTCATTATGTGATTAATCCTAATTAAATTAGCCTTTTTCAACAGTTTGACGTATATTGCTTTTATACTTCTACTTGGCAATTATTACAATTACTATTTTTACCACACAAACATATCATTAAAAATTGTTATCTCGGCTTTTTAAGCCGATGGCGCATAGAATACGCCGGCCGTATCTTTTTGTATGTTTGAATCGTCTGTGAATTTAAGGGTTATTATCTCGGCTAATTACAGACATTTGTTTTTTCAAAAATCATTATCAACCATCTTTTTAGGCATCGCAGGTACCTCCAGTGCTCCTCAACTACTTTGCTAAACTCTCGCAAATCAAAATGTTACAAATTGTGTGTAACGGAAAATTGCTATATTCTCAAACAATATGTGACATAGTATCTCTATAGTTTTTCTGCAAGGTTTAAATTAACTTCTACTACACCTATTTTTTTTTCATAATTTTAGTATCAATAGATTCGGAATTAGGTCGAAGGAACATATTTTTACGTTACATATTTGACGATATTTCTGACAATATAACACATAAAATGAAACAGAAATGTATTTTTGCGTTCGGTGTTACGCAACTTTTCGCATGATAGCCCACGTGATATATAAAGAATAAATTCTTTTCCTAAGTCACTTAACTAGTCCTCTACATTTTCCCTAAATATATTTGTGAATGGTTAATAATGCATAAATAAGTAGGTCAATACTCTTTCTTACTACAGCCATTTTGAACTTTCCATGTTCCATAGTGTACGAGTTAAATGGATATCACAGACAGAAACACACATGCGTGATTTTATGTTGGTTCCATTTTTACTTTTTAAGTACGGAACCCTAACAAAGGGTAATTTTTTTTATATTATATAAATGCTGAAAGCATCACCTTTGTATATGGAGCAGTGAATTGGTTTCCAGAAAATAAGATGCCAAATTTTATTCCCTCACCCAGTCCATTTTCCCTATCTAGCTCTATATTGGAAATGCTTCAATATTTTTTGTACGTCTGGTCGAGCGAAATCTTTATAAATTCAGTGTACCTGCGATGATTTTAATGAAATGTAGGAGTACCATAAATGTACCACAAATTTAATCCATCTAATTATTAAACAAATATCGTTCAGCAATTTGAAATGAATTTTGTGAAGTAATCGCAATTCCATTTCTATTGTGTTCGGCTTCACAGAATAGGTAAGTAACTGTTATCTTTTAAAACTGTTTAAAGACTGTTGGACATTTTACAGATTCCGTTGCTGCCTAACGTGATGTCTTCTACAATGACCTGTTGTGTAGTATTTATGAACCATTATTAGTCACTGCGTAATTTCTTCCAAAGTTTAAGGCACTTAATATATTTTTCAAGCGCATCAAATTAATTAAAGTATAAATAATTTATATTCAATTAAGTTAATGGTCAACATCACCTGTATTTAAAACGCACAAATTAATGAGTAAATAATTTTAAAATTCCCTAGAAACAAGAATAAAGGTATTGGTATAAAAAGAAGTTTCTCACTTTGTTTCTACATTGTTTACTATCTTAATCTTGTGAGAAATACTTTACTTTTTCTTTCACAAATTATTTTTAAAACTCTGACAATATGTAATTTGTTTTGTATTGTAGAGGAAGGCTTCTCTAAATTGATTTTTCAAATGCGTATGCACGACACGTAGTGTGCATAAACCTAGATTATAAGAAGCAATGCAGGACAACCTATAATAAAAATTAATTAATTTAAAACAGAATTAAAAATATATAATCCATATTATGGAATTCTCTATCACTTAAATAATTCTTTTTAAATACATAGATTGGATGCCTATTCGATAAAATACTTAGAATTAATTATTAAATAGTTCTAGAAAGATGAATATAAAAAAAAAAAATCTTTGATTAATTTTGTAGTCATTTAGAAAAAAAAATGAAAAAAAAATTGTATTTTCAAAATACATAATTTATTCTGCATACTTTTATGCAAAATGCATTAGAGAACAGAAAAAATATTACACTACTTTATGGAATACCAAATGGGATTTTGCAAAAGGATTTCTGATTATTAGCACTGAAAAAAATCAATTTAGAATTTAAATAAATAAATAAACAAATGTTTGAATTTTTTTCTGCTGGCATTTCGAATGGCAATAGAAAAATATTTTAAGTAAAATGAATATGATAATAATTCTTGTCTGTTTGAAACGTTCATTTTAGTAAATGAGGTTTTTTCCCACTGTGATTACTTAAAGTATATTTACTCATTATCTTTCAAATTAACTTATGGATTGGCATCAAGTTGAAATGGACATTTAGGCATTAAATACTAAAATAATTAATGCATTTTAAAATGGCAACATGAAATATTCAATATTTTCTTTCATTTATAATTGCGTAATAATTTTGTTTCGTTCATTGGTCATTTTCTAAATGATAAAATGCTGAAAGAATATTAAAGAATTAAACTGACTTAAAAGAGAATTTAATATGGTAGAATAAAGATCATTTTACAAATATCAGTTTGGTAAAATATAATCCACTAAAAACAACTTTTCAAAAGTAAAAAAAAAAGCCAAGCTGAGAAATAAGATTAAAGTTGTGGCAAAAAAATATTGTAATATCAAATTTTCAAGCTTAAATTATTGTACATATTTAACATTTTCCATTAAAAATTCGACATATGTAAGTGGAGTGTCTACGTCTACCTTGATCGAAAGTCTTCTCTCCTTTACTAAGTACATCATAACGTGTTACTGAATTTCCAATTTTTTTAAAAACATGCATGAAGGGCTTTGCGGCCATCTTTTCATATTTTACGCAAATATCTGAGCAAGCAAGTTCTAAATTGTTACTAATGCAAACATTTTATTTTTTCTTCATTTATGGAGCTGTTCGCCTAGAAATTTTTGTCTTAAGATAATGGTGATGTATTTTCAAGATTCATCTTATGATTATTTTAGGGGTAATTAATTTTTAAAAGGTAGTGACAATCAATTGGTTTTCTCAAAATAAAAGCGTTTCTTAATTTTCCTGTCCGTATTTAAAACAAGAAGTTCGAAATGTTAATAATGTAAATATATTACTTTTTTATTTTACAAATTTGCATGCTTAGAAAATTGCGAAAAAAATATGGAAAAATGGCCGCCAAGCCCTTCATTCATATGTTTTTGAAAAATTGGAATTTTCAGAAAGACGTTATGATATATTTAGTGAACGAGAAAAGGCTTTCTATCAACGTATACATAGACACTCTACTTACATATGATGAAATTGTTATAATAATAATGGAAAATGTTAAATAAATACAATAATTTAAGCTTGGAAATTTGACATCACACCAGTTATTAGCCACAACATTAATCTTTTTTTTTATCTTGTCCTTTTTTTTTTTACTTTTGAAAAGTTGTTTTTTTATTGCATATCATGTCTTTTTTTAAAAAAAGATTATACATTATTTAAATTAGGACTTCCCTCAGAGGGATTAGTCTAAGCGCATCAAATTAATTAAAGTATAACTAATTTATATTCAATTAAGTTAATGGTCAACATCACCTGTATTTAAAACACACAAATTAATGAGTAAATAATTTTAAAATTCCCTAGAAACAAGAATAAAGGTGTTAGTATAAAAAGAAGTTTCTCATTTTGTTTCTACATTGTTTACTATCTTAATCTTGTGAGAAATACTTTACTTTTTCTATCATAAATTATTTTTAAAACTCTGACAATATGTAATTTGTTTTGTTTGCTATTGTAGAGGAAGCCTTCTCTAAATTGATTTTTCAAATGCGTATGCACGACACGTAGCGTGCATAAACCTAGATTATAAGAAGCAATGCAGGACAACCTATAATAAAAATTAATTAATTTAAAACAGAATTAAAAATATATAATCCATATTATGGAATTCTCTATCACTTAAATAATTCTTTTTAAATACATAGATTGGATGCCTATTCGATAAAATACTTAGAATTAATTATTAAATGGTTCTAGAAAGATGAATATAAAAAAAAAAATCTTTGATTAATTTTGTAGTCATTTAGAAAAAAAAATGAAAAAAAATTGTATTTGCAAAATACATAATTTATTCTGCATACTTTTATACAAAATGCATTAGAGAACAGAAAAAATATTACACTACTTTATGGAATACCAAATGGGATTTTGCAAAAAGGATTTCTGATTATTAGCACTGAAAAAAATCAATTTAGAATTTAAATAAATAAATAAACAAATGTTTGAATTTTTTTCTGCTGGCATTTCGAATGGCAATAGAAAAATATTTTAAGTAAAATGAATATGATAATAATTCTTGTCTGTTTGAAACGTTCATTTTAGTAAATGAGGTTTTTTCCCACTGTGATTACTTAAAGTATATTTACTCATTATCTTTCAAATTAACTTATGGATTGGCATCAAGTTGAAATGGACATTTAGGCATTAAATACTAAAATAATTAATGCATTTTAAAATGGCAACATGAAATATTCAATATTTTCTTTCATTTATAATTGCGTAATAATTTTGTTTCGTTCATTGGTCATTTTCTAAATGATAAAATGCTGAAAGAATATTAAAGAATTAAACTGACTTAAAAGAGAATTTAATATGGTAGAATAAAGATCATTTTACAAATATCAGTTTGGTAAAATATAATCCACTAAAAACAACTTTTCGAAAGTAAAAAAAAAAAGCCAAGCTGAGAAACAAGATTAAAGTTGTGGCTAAAAAATGTTGTAATATCAAATTTTCAAGCTTAAATTATTGTACATATTTAACATTTTCCATTAAAAATTCGACATATTTAAGTGGAGTGTCTACGTCTACCTTCATCGAAAGTCTTCTCTCCTTTACTAAGCACATCATAACGTGTTACTGGATTTCCAATTTTTTTAAAAACATGCATGAAGGGCTTGGCGGCCATCTTTTCATATTTTACGCAAATATCTGAGCAAGCAAGTTCTAAATTGTTACTAATGCAAACATTTTATTTTTTCTTCATTTATGGAGCTGTTCGCCTAGAAATTTTTGTCTTAAGATAATGGTGATGTATTTTCAGGATTCATCTTATGATTATTTTAGGGGTAATTAATTTTTAAAAAGTAGTGACAATCAATTGGTTTTCTCAAAATAAAAGCGTTTCTTAATTTTCCTGTCCGTATTTAAAACAAGAAGTTCGAAATGTTAATAATTTAAATATATTACTTTTTTATTTTACAAATTTGCATGCTTAGAAAATTGTGAAAAAAAATATGGAAAAATGGCCGCCAAGCCCTTCATTCATATGTTTTTGAAAAATTGGTATTTTCAGAAAGACGTTATGATATATTTAGTGAACGAGAAAAGGCTTTCTATCAACGTATACATAGACACTCTACTTACATATCATGAAATTGTTATAATAATAATGGAAAATGTTAAATAAATACAATAATTTAAGCTTGGAAATTTGACATCACACCAGTTATTAGCCACAACATTAATCTTTTTTTTTTAATCTTGTCCTTTTTTTTTTACTTTTGAAAAGTTGTTTTTTTTATTGCATATCATGTCTTTTTTTTAAAAAAGATTATATATTATTTAAACTAGGACTTCCCTCAGAGGGATTAGTCTAAGCGCATAAATTAATTAAAGTATAAATAATTTATATTCAATTAAGTTAATGGTCAACATCACCTGTATTTAAAACACACAAATTAATGAGTAAATAATTTTAAAATTCCCTAGAAACAAGAATAAAGGTGTTAGTATAAAAAGAAGTTTCTCATTTTGTTTCTACATTGTTTACTATCTTAATCTTGTGAGAAATACTTTACTTTTTCTATCATAAATTATTTTTAAAACTCAGACAATATGTAATTTGTTTTGTATGCTATTGTAGAGGAAGCCTTCTCTAAATTGATTTTTCAAATGCGTATGCACGACACGTAGCGTGCATAAACCTAGATTATAAGAAGCAATGCAGGACAACCTATAATAAAAATTAATTAATTTAAAACAGAATTAAAAATATATAATCCATATTATGGAATTCTCTATCACTTAAATAATTCTTTTTAAATACATAGATTGGATGCCTATTCGATAAAATACTTAGAATTAATTATTAAATAGTTCTAGAAAGATGAATATAAAAAAAAAATCTTTGATTAATTTTGTAGTCATTTAGAAAAAAAATGAAAAAAAATTGTATTTTCAAAATACATAATTTATTCTGCATACTTTTATACAAAATGCATTAGAGAACAGAAAAAATATTACACTACTTTATGGAATACCAAATGGGATTTTGCAAAAGGATTTCTGATTATTAGCACTGAAAAAAATCAATTTAGAATTTAAATAAATAAATAAACAAATGTTTGAATTTTTTTCTGCTGGCATTTCGAATGGCAATAGAAAAATATTTTAAGTAAAATGAATATGATAATAATTCTTGTCTGTTTGAAACGTTCATTTTAGTAAATGAGGTTTTTTCCCACTGTGATTACTTAAAGTATATTTACTCATTATCTTTCAAATTAACTTATGGATTGGCATCAAGTTGAAATGGACATTTAGGCATTAAATACTAAAATAAATTAATGCATTTTAAAATGGCAACATGAAATATTCAATATTTTCTTTCATTTATAATTGCGTAATAATTTTGTTTCGTTCATTGGTCATTTTGTAAATGATAAAATGCTGAAAGAATATTAAAGAATTAAACTGACTTAAAAGAGAATTTAATATGGTAGAATAAAGATCATTTTACAAATATCAGTTTGGTAAAATATAATCCTCTAAAAACAACTTTTCAAAAGTAAAAAAAAAAAAGCCAAGCTGAGAAATAAGATTAAAGTTGTGGCTAATAATGTTGTAATATCAAATTTTCAAGCTTAAATTATTGTACATATTTAACATTTTCCATTAAAAATTCGACATATGTAAGTGGAGCGTCTACGTCTACCTTGATCGAAAGTCTTCTCTCCTTTACTAAGTACATCATAACGTGTTACTGAATTTCCAATTTTTTTAAAAACATGCATGAAGGGCTTGGCGGCCATCTTTTCATATTTTACGCAAATATCTGAGCAAGCAAGTTCTAAATTGTTACTAATGGAAACATTTTATTTTTTCTTCATTTATGGAGCTGTTCGCCTAGAAATTTTTGTCTTAAGATAATGGTGATGTATTTTCAGGATTCATCTTATGATTATTTTAGGGGTAATTAATTTTTAAAAAGTAGTGACAATCAAATGGTTTTCTCAAAATAAAAGCGTTTCTTAATTTTCCTGTCCGTATTTAAAACAAGAAGTTCGAAATGTTAATAATGTAAATATATTACTTTTTTATTTTACAAATTTCCATGCTTAGAAAATTGTGAAAAAAATATGGAAAAATGGCCGCCAAGCCCTTCATTCATATGTTTTTGAAAAATTGGAATTTTCAGAAAGACGTTATGATATATTTAGTGAACGAGAAAAGGCTTTCTATCAACGTATACATAGACACTCTACTTACATATGATGAAATTGTTATAATAATAATGGAAAATGTTAAATAAATACAATAATTTAAGCTTGGAAATTTGACATCACACCAGTTATTAGCCACAACATTAATCTTTTTTTTTTATCTTGTCCTTTTTTTTAACTTTTGAAAAGTTGTTTTTTTATTGCATATCATGTCTTTAAAAAAAAAAAGATTATATATTATTTAACCCTCCGAGCGTCCTGCGAAAGGGTGAAATTGTAATGTTGTTTTCTTTACATTTTGTTTTAAATGTTAAGAAAATATGATTTTTTCAACATTATAAAAAAATCTCAATTACAAATATGAATGCAATCCTTGAGAGTATTAATCACTCTTCAATGTATTTAAAATTAATTAAATCTACAGAATTATATTGTCTTAAATATTGCTTGTATTGCTGTGAAACCTGCAGCTTAGTGAACGGAATATTACGCCCCAAACACTTAGAGGGTTAAACTAGGACTTCCCTCAGAGGGATTAGTCTAAGCGATATTACTGAGAACATAGATTTAATAATAACATGTGGGAGCAAAGAAAATGAGATGATATCTTTAATTGTCCATATACTGCGAAAAATTGAAATGATGAAAATAAACGAAATGTAGAATTACAAAATCTTATATATAAATTCGTATACACTGTTTAAAAAAATGTGAAATCAAACCATTCAAGACAGCCATGCATGGATATAAAATTGAAAGTACGCAATATATTAAAAGTAAAATAGAAAATGAAACACTAATTTACTTATATCGGAATTTTAACTGTATAAAATGATGTCAAGAGCATAATCAGACGCTCCGCACCAATTTGAGTAACTTTAAATGACAAATATATGATGTTTAAAAAGAATGGACTATACTTTATATGGTGTGTGCTCCCCCGGAATAGTTAATATTGTACAATATCTGTTTTCCACGGATGCAATGAGGTTGTCGATAACATTTAAGGAGTTCTCTTCTCAAAATCTAATATAGTATCAAAGTACCGAATACATCAAAAGTGGCATGCAATTCTTCGTTAGAGTGTGTTTTAGATATGCTCGATTGGATTTAAATGATGAGTGTATGCTGGCCACTACATGCGCTGTATTGTTTTGTTTTCAAACATATTCTGCACAAGTTGAGCTGTATTTAGCATGTATTAAATAAAAGAAATCGGCAATGATTACAACATAAAGTATGACACAAGATCTGAATATATCGCCTGCATAACTTTTGAGCTGTCAAAGTGTCATTTGAAGTAATTTACAAATCATACATATTTATTCAGCAAATCATGCAAGCTAACATACGCCAATATGAACCCGATTACAAAATTTCACCAGAATAAGTTAATATATAAAAAATCTTCTAATGATAATTGAGAATATGACTTTATGATAAAATGTCTAGAAAAATGAATCGGATAAAAAATTCATATCACATTTAAAACGGCACTTCCCTCTGTTAGTGGCCTTGGCGAGAGAGAGAAAAGCCTAGAGAAGGAACACTTTAACAAGTACTTTCGGGCAACCTACTCACTGTTTCATACAGGTCTTTATTCAATATTTACACAATTTATTTAATGCTAGGTGGGTATCTATCAGTTTTGTTGCATTTAAATCGCATGTTTTGCGGAGGAAATGCAGCATTATGAAATATTTAAAGTTGCTGTACCTAATAATTCCAAATTAATGGTAATTGAGATCGCTTTCCGTTAATTTCATCTTTTTAAATTTTAAATTTTTTAGAAACCATTCATAGAGACAATTGTATATTTTAAAACTAACCCAAAACAAAATTCAAAATTTTGGGCTCAGCAGTAACAGAGAAATAGAAAATTTTTGAAAATATTTTGTTTCTGCGCTGTTTTTTACAGCAACATTTTTAGAAATTTTTCTATTGCGAGAATTTACGTCATGATAAATACAGCCATGTCAATTTTCATGTTTATATTCTTAACAGTTCCATGTTCTTCGTTACTTAGATCATCTTTAGATCTTTTTCCGCTTTGTTTAGTCTTTCTATTTTTTAGAATTCGTTCTACAACGAGCATTTACATCTTATTAATTACTACCATGCCAAAGTTCTAGTTTCTAACCCCAACAGTATCCCAAAAATTTCAGTATTCCAAATAAATCATAGTTTAGAACCGTTCTAGAAATTTTTACGTTTATCCGTCAAATTGAACCTTTTAGAGAGCGTTCATTACGAGTATTTACATCTTAAAAGTAACTACCGCACCAAATTTAAAGTTTCTAACACAATCAATATCGCAGAAATCACAATTTTAGAACTTTTTTTTGCTCCTGCAGCGATGCACTGACATAAAATAGTCTTTTTTTCGGAGCAGAGATGGCCACCAACATTTTTTTAAGTTGGCTATGTAGTTTCAGAGATAACACCCCACAAACGTACAAGCATTAATAATATTATATACTTTATAATATTATAACGCTTTATAATATTAGCATTAGGTGTACAGATACAAAAGCCATTTATCTGTTACCAGCTAAAGTGCCGGCGTTGCCCAGAATTTGAAGAATGTTTGTTCTGAAAAATCAATTTCAAAATTTAACATACAACACAAAACAAACATTAAAAAAAGCAGTCAAAATGTTGTTGAATGAATCATATGAAAACGCTACATAAAAATGTATAAATGTATAACAGGCGCAAAAGAATACAGCTATAAATGAACTTATTTCAATTTATAATAAATACGCCAATTATAAAATACGCCAATATTTCCCTACTCGGATTTTCATCATGCTTCAATACATTTTTCACACTCATATGACGTTATACTATATCCACCATGCCCTTTATATTTCCAATATGACGTAATATTTTCCTCTTTCACGTGGAAACCTTGAAATATAAAAGTTATGAAGTTATATTCACCTTAATTTAAATTCGTCAAACCATTTATTTCATTTTCATATTTCACGTGAATATCTTGCAATAGAAAAGTTATGACGTAATATTCACCTTTTTTTAAATTCGGCAAACTATTTATTTCATTTTCATTTTTCACGTGGAAATCTTGCAGTAGAAAATTAATTGTTGTAGTAATAATTTTATTGTGTTTTTTTAATTGTTGGCAACTGCTGTAACGAAAAATGTTTAAATTTGATAAGAAATTGCTGTTAAATTGGTGTTTTTTTTATTAATTAAAAATTAACTATAAGTTATTTCGATTCCGGATTACTTTAGTTGTCTCGGCCATGTTTTAATACACATGTACGTATCTCTTCACAATTTTGGCTTCCAAATTGTGGATTTTTTATAGAATTACAAACAGACAGATAGACAAGTTTTCATTTTTTTATATCTCTCTATTCTATGAAAAGTAACTAACGCTCCCACCGCCGCCGCCGGTTTTGAATTTTTTGTGACCGGAGGTCTTTCTTCGTTAATATTAAGAAAACTATTGCATACAAATATATAAAAATCGGTGGTATTGTAGCGGAATGTTTGATCAACACACTAATGCATACAGTTTTCAAATCGAAGAATTATTTTAAGAGATATTTAATGCTAAAGTTGGACAAAATCGTTCCATTAAAAAAATATTTATATGAGCAAAAGCTATACATGGGAATTTAATCATTTTTAGATCATTTTATTCAATAAAAGATCCCGGTCTGCAGATTTCATTATTTTTTTTTAATTTGACTCATTTTTTGAGGTTTTATTTCTATTTTAAATTCAAATATTCAGCATTTTGACAGATATTTTTTACATATTTTAGAAAATGGTATTAATTTAAACTGTTGCCAACTGTATAAACAGCGCAAACAATAATGTTTGCTTCAAATAAAAAAATTATTAACACGTTACTATTACAAACAGAAAAAAACCTTCAAATTACAATTAAATAATTAGGTATAAAAAGCAGGTACTTATTGCAAATTACGCCATAAAAACTATATTTACATGTGAATTTTAAAAGAGAAAGGATATTGTAAAATAAATTCATTAACATGCGTTAGAAATCTGAAATAGAACAAATTTCGTCACATTACACTTATTATGCAAAATGAACAAAAAATAGTATTGCAAAACAGTTTAAATTTAAAAATTGCGCGAGACAAAATATTAGAGATTAAATATTAGATTTTTTCAAAATTTTATTATTTGTCGTTTGATGTGAGGTGTTCAGCTATAAGTATGCAAATTTTTATGTTTCAACATAATTAGGGGCTGAGTTAGAAAAATTGCTTTAAATACACAAGTTAGAGCCCAGAGGGTTAAATATTAGACTTTTTCAAAATTTTATTATTTGCTGTTTGATGTGAGGTGTTCAGCTATAAGTATGCAAAATTTCATGTCTCCAACTTAATTAGGGGCTGAGTTAGAAAAATTGCTTAAAATACACAAGTTAGAGCCCAGAGTGTTAAATAATAGACTTTTTCAAAATTTTATTATTTGTCGTTTGATGTGAGGTGTTCAGCTATAAGTATGCAAAATGTCATGTCTCCAACTTAATTAGGGGCTGAGTTAGAAAAAATGCTTAAAATACACAAGTTAGAGCCCAGAGGATTAAGTAATAGACTTTTTTAAAATTTTATTATTTGTCGTTAGATGTGAGGTGTTCAGCTATAAGTATGCAAAATGTCATGTCTCCAACTTAATTAGGGGCTGAGTTAGAAAAATTGCTTAAAATACACAAGTTAGAGCCCAGAAGGTTAAATATTATACCTTTTTCAAAATTTTATTATTTGTCGTTTGATGTGAAGTGTTCAGCTATAAGTATGCAAAATTTCATGTCTCCAACTTAATTAGGGGCTGAGTTAAAAAACTTGCTTAAAATACAGAAGGTAGAGACTGGAAGGTTAAATATGACTTTTTCAAAATTTATGATTTATCGTGTTATCGCATGTTTTCAGCTGTAAGTATGCAAACTTTCAATTCTCCAACTTAGTTAGGGGATGAGTTAGAAAAATTGCTTAAAATACATAAGTTAGAGCCCAGAGGGTTAAATATCAGACATTTTTCAAAATTTTATTATTTGTCCTTTGATGTGAGGATTTCAGCTATAAGTATGCGAAATTTCATGTCTCCAACTTAATTAGGGGCTGAGTTAGAAAAATTGTTTAAAATACATAAGTTAGAGCACAGAGGGTTAAATATTAGACTTTGTAAAAATTTTATTATTTGTCGTTTGATGTGAGGTGTTCAGCTATAAGTATGCAAAATGTCATGTCTCCAACTTAATTAGGGGCTGAGATAGAAAAATTGCTTAAAATACAGAAGTTGGAGACCGGAGGGTTAAATATGACTTTTTCAAAATTTTATGATTTATCGTGTTATCGCAAGTGTTCAGCTATAAGTATGCAAACTTTCATGTCTCCAACTTAATTAGTGGCTGAGTTAGAAAAATTGCTTTAAATACACAAGTTAGAGCACAAAGGGTTAAATATTAAGCCTTTTTCAAAATTTTATTATTTGTCGTTTGATGTGAGATGTTCAGCTATAAGTATGCAAAATTTCATGTCTCCAACTTAATTAAATTAGGGGCTGAGTTAGAAAAATTGCTTAAAATACACAAGTTAGAGCCCAGAGGGTTAAATATTAGACTTTTTCAAAATTTTATTATTTGCCGTTTGATGTGTTGTGTTCAACTATAAGTATGCAAATTTTCAAGTCTCCGATATATATAGTTTCTGAGAACGGGTTCTGTGACAGGCGGACAAACAGACAGACAAAGGAGTGAGACAGGTAGGGTTTCGTTAGATGGACGAAACTCTAAAAACATGCTGCGGATGACTGTAACAATATCCTAAAATTACATTAACATCACCGATCTACCAATCTCGAATTAAGTTTATATTCGTTTCATATATTCTTATTCTTCTGTGCGGCCCTGTAAAATAATTATCAATATTATATACAGTAAAACCTCTGAATAGCGGACACCCCGAGAATGCAGAATTTGTCCTCTATTTAGAGGTGAGCGCTACTGAAGGTAAAACATGTACAGTTATTTAAGAGTTGGTAATCGAAAAAAATGTCCGCTAAATAGAGGTATCCGCTAATCGTCTGTGTCCGCTATGGAGGTCTTACCAGTAAAACTTCTGAATAGCGAACACCTCGGGAGGGCAGAATTTGCCCTCTATTTGGAGGTGTTCGCTACTGAGAGTAAAAAATGTACAGTTATTTAAGGGTTGATAATCGAAAAAATGCCCGCTAAATAGAGGTGTCCACTAATCGGGTGTGTCCGTTATGGAGGTTTTACTGCATAATAATATCATCCTTTACAAGAAAATTGCATGCTGTATGATAGACAGACAGACATCCAGAGAAAGATAACCTTCCGGATCAATAAACTCTCATGTCTTTTGTTTTAATCATCCAAAATTGTATGTCATACAACATGCCAGATTTTATACAACAGGCTAAAAACGGTCACCGTGGTACGGAATACTGTATTATTATTTATTTGCACACCAAAACTGGTTTCCACGGGTTGTTGCAAGGTTTGTGATCACGTGGTTGAAACTGATCTATTCAATGTTACTGCGTGCGTATTTTTTTTTTTTTATTTGCTCCATGTGTTCTAACCAGTTGTCTACGAAAACATCAACCGGTGAAAGTGACGCACACCAAATTTCTGTGACGTATGCAGATAAATTGTGCTTTTTTAAGAGTTTTTTCTATATAATTTTTAAACGGTTTGGAACTTATTTTTCATAGTAGGTGCATTCAGTAGGCGACCCTCATAGGTACCTTCTGGTGCAATCAGAAACGACATTCGACAAATATTTTTTGAGTTATGCTTGACGAAAGGTTTTTATTAGGCTTCTTTTTTAGTAGGGCATGGCGTTAATATCCATCGTAGTAGTAAAGTGTCCGGACAGTAATATTTCGCTGAGTATTAGCCTTCGCTTCGCTCAGACAATAATTCTGCACACTCAAATTAAAGTGAGTCATCGTGTAGCCGTTGTAACAGTGAGAAAACACAATATATGTACACCGAAGAGCCAAAACATTATGACCATCAACACAAATTTGCAAAAATGTCGTCCGGATGGCGTGTAGGGCACGTAATTAGTTGGGGATAGTATTTGACTATTGATAGGAAGTATGAGGAATTATTTTTGCGCTTACTTCTATATGTGATGGGAAAATCAGATGATCTAAGTGATACTGATAGCGGGCAGTTTTTAATGAGCCGATGGCTCAGAACGAGTATCTCCAAAACTGCACGACTCATGGATTGTTCGCGACATATCTTTGTTAGTACTTATGAAAAGTGGATGAATATCGGTGAAATCATCAGCAAATGCCCTGATGTTGGACGTCCACGTGTAACCAAGATAAAAGGACGTCGGAGACTCTCCCGCCTCGTAAAGCAAAATCGGCTGCAGGCAATGGCTCCGCTGGCAGCCCAATACAGTACAGGTCCAAGGAGAATAGTTTCTGAGTACACAGTTCAACTGACACTGTCGGATATGAGGCTACTCAGAAAACGTCCCACTCGTGTGCCTCTGTTGACAAAGCATCATCTCCAACTACTCCTACACTAGACCCGGGCACATCGTGACTGGACGATGGATCATTGGCAGAGAGTTGCCCTGTCGGATGAATCACGATTCATTATTCTACACGTCGAAGGCAGCGTAAAGGTACGTCTTCTTTCAGGCGATCTGTTGCTCCCCCTTATGCAGCAGGTTATACACAGCCCGGTGGAGACGCTATACTACTTTGGGAAATGTTCTCATTGGAGTCCTCGTACCTCTGATTGTTGCAGAACAGACTATGAAGACCGCGAACTATCTGAACATCATTACAGAACAGTTGTACCCTAACATGCTATCTGTCTTTCCAACTGGAATCGAAGTCTTCGAATGCAACAATGCTCCATGTCACGGTGCTCGAATTGTGATGGAGTGGTTCCAAGAACATAATACCAAATTCCAGTTAATGTCCTGGCAGTCTAACTCAACGAATCTTAATATAATAGAGCAGATTTGAGATGTCGTGGAACGGCAGCCCAGCGCTCAAAAACAACCATGTTGCAATATTTCGGATTTGCACGACCGCTGCTTGGATATCTGCTATAATCTGTCTTCGGCCATCTACCAAGGACTTGTGTCATCCATTCCAAGGCGGAATGCAGCTTTTTTCGCGGACCAAAGACGAGACATCCGTTATTAGGTAGGTGGTCATATTGTTTTGTCTCGTCAGTGTATATATATTTTGCTTGCATATCATTCATTTTTTAGAGTTAGTAATAATTTAAAAGCAAGGAAAGTCAAATTCTTTTCTCAGTATCTTTTTAAAGTATCAGTCTTTCTCAATTTGTATGTTTTTAATTTTTTTAAATAAAAGATGGAAATTTAGTAAAAAAAAAGATACAAACAAAATAAAATATAGATTTATAGTTAGTCTGTCAGTTAGTTGTTTGTTCTATAATATAATTTTTAAATTATTTCTCAATAAGTTTATTTTAAAAAAAATATTTTATCTCTATAGATAGATATGGCTAATCGGAGAATAAGCACAGGGGCTAGAGAATCGAAGATCAGTTTAAAGATCAGTAAATCCGGCAATTCTGTCCATAATAAACAAAAATGTATTGAACAATAGATACATATTGAAAGATATAAACTGTACATAAAACTTATCTTCGTTTCGATCACATGATAGAGAAGAAAGAATAAACATGTAATTTTACGCCACTCTGTTTATTCATACCTATTTACATAAATGTAAGAATGTTATTTTCATTTAAAAATTCCCCAGATTGATTCAGATTCACTTTAACAGTCTATCATTAAAGCTGCATATACTTTACAACTTAATAAAAAAATCGATAAAAAATTGCATGATAACTGGAGTCTTATCATTTGTCATAATTCTCTTTTAAATGTATCCAGTTTCCATCTCTAAACTCTGACAAATGAACATAGAGATAATAAAGTTAATTAAATACTTATATCATTCTGTCTGATTTCTTTTTTGTGGGAGGGGGGGGGGGGGGGGGTAGGAAGGCTACCTTAAGAACTTCTTTCAGTTTTTAGATTTCTGAATAAGTCATTCAAAAGATTTACCTATATAAGTCTTGTTGTGAAATTTTTATTAGCTGGGAGTTGCCTCAAATTATATATGATGCAAACCTATAAAATATTTTTGTAAAATGCTAGATGGGTGCCATTAATATTTCGACACTAGTTGCGTACATTTTAAGCTTGAGTATTTTACAATTACTTATTAGCGTTCTATACGAATAAAAGATTTGTAACAATCAGATTATATATCTACATTTTCATGAAATATTGCAAATTGAATTTAATACTTTTGATTGTTTGAATCAAAAGCAAAACTAGAGGATTTTTTTCCGTATAATAATAGCCGTATATACCATTTCCCATCGCTTTCATTGAAAACAATTGCCTGCTTTGTAAAAGACGATGTCAAACGAGGTGGAAGTTTTTTTTGGTAATTATTTTAAAGGTTTATCTCTGTTATCAAATATAAGGATAATTTGAATTTTAAAATTAAGTTCAAGTAATTTTAGTACGGAAAATCGAAGGCTGCTAATGTTCAGCATTTGCTAGACGGCAAAACATTTTCTAAAGTTGTGTTCGTTTCTTTTTACAATGATTTCATCGAATAAAACTATGGCCAGGACCCAGATAGATTTTGTTCTGTAATCGAAACGAGATCGACCAATCCAAAAATGTACATACATAAAACAGGGAAGACTTCGTAAAAATGCAAGCTTTTGATTGGTCAATCTCATTTCGCTAACAGCGCCAAGTTATAGCATCTAGAATATATAGTGTGGAAATCGACTATGGGCCAATCCATTCCGAATCACCCATGTGGTTGCGCTCGACATTTTTAATTTTCCTAATCAATAATAAATATTATACAAATATTTTTGTAAAGTTTTACGAAAATATTTGTATCATATTTATTATTGAGAATGTTGCTGTCGGAGCAATGAAACACATGTCTAATATGAATAAATAAAGGTAATTTTTTGCCTTGTTAAAAGTATTTTATCACTTTAAGTAAATATTAAATTAGTTTGATTTAATTTTGATAAATTAAATTATTCTGTCAAAATAGTGCCTAGGCATTAAAATATTAACAGTTACTCAGATGTTATAAAATAAATTGTTACCGAATTTTATAAAATGAGTAATATTTAGAATATTTTGAAATGTTTGCACCCAGAAAAGTATTACATAGCTGCCAACTTGTACGGATTTTTCTCACCACTAAAATTTAATAGAAAATTTTATCAAAAACAATCACCTAAATCTGACTTTTTCTAACGATGAAACAATACAAAAATTTCTGTTAAATTTTAGTGGTAGCAAAAATCCGTACAAGTTGGCAGCTATGGTATTATGGTCAAAAAATTTTTTAAATACAAAACAACTAAAAAATCAACTTATTTGATCAACAACATCGATCAAGTTATGTCATTACTCCATATGGATGGAAAACACTAATTAAAGTATGATTTTTAGCGGTAACCAATATTGTCAATGAGGTTGTGGTTACAGTACATTTTTTATACGATGATTTAAAACAGAATTAAAATAGAATAATATACTTTGTTTTTCACGGCATGTATTTTCTACAAGTAATAGATATTTAATCTCCGATAAGGAAAAAAAAATTAATGTCTCTTTTCTAAAGAATATTTGTTTCATTTTACAAAAATGTATTTATAAATACTATATAAAATATTTTTCTTTATGAGCAAAGAACTAAAAAGGATACCACCGGGAGATAAGAATAAAATTTGATATCATCTTTTAATGTCTAATACTTATTAAATAAAATCAAAAATGGAAATTTTATTTAAAAAAATGCGTAATCATTCTAAAACAAAGTTTTCAAATATAAAGCCCCTCACAGACTTACTTTTTGTTGCATATCTTAAAAAGATTTTACCTCAAGGAAGATTTTAACGAAAATATTTCAATATTTGATTCCATAAAATTCAAGAAATCTTTGTATTGCAACTGGCTAGTAAATATGTTTCCACCTTTTTATACCGAAGTATTTTTTTTAATTTCAACTACTTGGAGGATATTACTTGTTTTAATAAGATATAATTATTTTATGGTATGGTTGCATTCAAAAGAGGAAGTTTTTATTTTGTACAAGGTCTTCTCTTTGTTTTTAAAAATGTAATACATGGTTCTTTCATACGTTAAACAAAAAAATATCTTATAAATATTGCTTCGTCATCTTTACAAAAAGAAAAAAGTCCTACAGGTTAAACTAAAACTGACTCGATGTATTTTAATTTCCATTATAAGTAAACAGTTATAAATACTAAAGTTATAATGGTAGCAGTCTTGTAACTTTAGTATGTAAAGTATGTGTATGTAGAGCATGTAAAGTATGTACTGCAGTATGTGATGTCAGTTTGTCGTTACGGTCCTACTATAATATCCTACTAAGGTATATTATATAGTGAAATAAAAGTAGTGTTTGAATAATAAATCAAAAGTACTTGTCGGAATGAGTTGTAACTTTTGAATTACACATTTGAAGTTCTAGAATTCAATTACTGTTGAAAAGTCTATGGTTACAATTAATAATGCTCCTTAAATATAATTTTAAAAAATATAATTTTCGAAATTATTTTTCGAAAATATGAATTGTAAAGTATGAATATTTTAACACAAATCTATTTCTAGAAGATCCATAAATGCGTATCCAAAATTACATCACATTATGCCAAGTAATAATTGAGTTATTCTTAAAAAATAATTGAAGTCTGTTTTGCAACAATTACAAGGAAGCTAACATTAGGAGTTCAAAATTTTATCTTTCATAATTCCTACACTACTTGGCTTCCAGTGATGACTAATTATGTGTGGTCCTAATGAAGTCCTGTGTCATAACTCTGGGTAAACTTTATCGAGCCAGCCAAATATGTCTGATTTCAAAATTAGGTATTTGTAATGGAAAGTTTACGCTTTGGTATAATTTATATATGAAAAATATCCCTTAATATTATTTTTTTAGAAAAATTAAATAAAAATACAATTTTAATAAAATGGCTAATTCCGTTTTTCGTCTATTACAGTTTAGAGATTAAAATGTATCTGGTGTTATTTTTACCTACAATTTACTACAAAAATATACACTAATTTTATTATTAATTAGATAATATGAATTCAACAATGATTTTTTGCATATTTAAGTAGTTATTATCTTGGGCATAGGCACTGCTGATTGGCTCAGCTAACACCGTTTATAAAATTCGAACTGCAATTACTGTGATTGGATTACTTTTTTAAAAATAGCATGTACAGAAATACAATTTATTACTCTGAAAATAGGATTACCGGTTAATACTTGTCCTTAAAAAAAGAAATCAAATTTAGGCTAGTGTAAATGATATCAATACAAATAAAAGCCGATTCTAAACAACGTGAATAGATAAAAGTGCATTCAAAGTCTGCCCACGTTTTATCAATCAAAAGTAAATAGAGTTACATCTACTTTATTTAGAGAAATATAAGAGCTCCTGAAAAAAATAAGAAGAATGGATTGTTCATTAAAGGATGTTCTTAAAGGATTTAATTTGTGGTACATCTGCGACAAAATCTAAATTTAATGTTTTCCTATTCTCTGAAATGCAAAATCAGGAAAGTTGCATTAAATAATACATTTGTGTAAAATAAAATTTGCAGAAAACCTAAATCATGTGTTAGAAATAGTTAAAAAATTACATAAAAGAAAACTGATTAATTTAGTGGGGTCTAAATAGAAGCTAAGGTTTATGTCTGAAAGGTTGTTTCTAATGGTTTATTTATTAGAATCTTAGTCGAAAATATACGCCATTCATTTAAAAAATTTTAATAGGAATTTCAAATAAAATTTCGTGTAGATGTTATAATATTTAGCACACTAATAAGTGTTACTACCGCCACTTCTGTAATCTGCATAGTCTATATGATTATATAGCTTATCTATATATATAAAAGAAAGTCTGGATTTTGTATTAATCAACGCGCAGCCCAAACTACTGAACCTAAAATCTTGAAATTTGTTGTAAAAATACTTCTTATGATATAGAGTGCCGCTAAGAAAGGATTTTCTAAAATTCCACCCCTAAGGGGGGTAAAAAATAGAACGAACTTTTAAAAAATTCCTTAAAAATCTGATTTTATAGTTATTTTTCAACTGATAACATATTTTAGTGTATTTTTGTATGCTGAATCGAATGGTACTAACCAAATTCTTTTAAGTCCAGTAGTTCGTGAGATATTTCATATTTGTGTAATTTGGCGATGTCTTTGGCGCCAGAAATTCACAATATCTAACATTACAAGTGATAATTCATCTATATTCATTCATATTGTATATCCGTTACTGTAGCAACGGAAGGAATTCAAATTAAATCTTTTTGTTAATTCTTTTGGTTAATGAATTAAAACGACTACATGATTTTGAAATAAATAAATAAATGCAAACGCCTTGAAAAAAAGAAAAAATATACTGATTTTATTTAAAATACAAGGTAGCGATCCACTGAGAAATTAGCATTATAAAACGAAAATATTAAGAAATGAAAGCAATGTTTGTACGACTTAAATTTTTTTTTGGTACTTGCATCCGGGCCATGTCAGATACAATTGCGCGAAGCATGGCGACAATTACACTAAATATAGCAACCCTTATTTTTTGTCAATTTGATAGTTTATTATAGTTTTGAATTTATTTTATTATTATAGATTTTTTTAAATTATGGTTTTATGTAGTTTTATGTCATATATTTTATTTATTTATTTACTTTAAACAATTTGTATATTTAGCAAGATTATAAATTTAAGAATGTTAAATTACTGTTTTAAACGTAACTGGCAAACGATAAACAAGATTGGCAATTGTCAACCATTTTTGGCGATCTATCTTATGATCTTGGTAATACGTAAATACCACTTTTTTCAATGGAAAAAATTGGAATCAAAATAAAACATCGCGATTTATCGTCTGCTCCTGGATAAGAAGAAAAAATGTGTACTTTTATGTCACCCATGTGTAAATCTCGCCACTAGCATTTTAAAAATTGCCAAGAGCAGTTGTTACATTTCGCGTATGTAAATTAAAAACAATTCTGAGTTTTAAGTTATGGCATTATTTCCTATTATTGTTTTACTTTTCAGATTTTTTTTCCAATGAAATTAGTGTAAGGCATGTATTTTAAATGAAATGAGTAAAATGTTTATATTTTGAATGCAAATAATAAAATAAGAATAAAGGTATGAGAGCAATCTTTGTTGATTTATTACTTGAGCCCGGCTAATATAAGAGTGTCACAAAAGCCATATATTCACCTTTCTTTGGGTAGTTGTTCATGGGATTCCTGGTTAATCTTCCGTAATTGGATACCTCGCCAATCGGTGTTATTAGCTACAATGTTGAAAGCATCGTTTACGTATGAAACGAAAACTTCACGATGAATTTTATTACGGAAAATCGTATCATCTTCATGTACAACATATTTAAAACGGAAATTTGCATTTCATTCCGATTGTTCTTATTATTTTGATGGGATATGCCACTATTACTTAAGTAATGTTTTTGGAACGGTAATTGTGTTTACACACAGTGTTCTACGTTGCATAGTTATAGAGATAACGGAAAAAGTTTAAAAAATAAGTGAACCTGATTATTAAAGGTTAGACTTTTAAAAAATTCTGAACAGATTTTGATCACTGTTACATAACTTTTCAGGAATGGTTTTAGTATAAAACATTTCATTATATGTTGCTTAGTTATAGAGCTATTGGAAAAGTTAAAGGGAAAAGTAAACACAATTATGAAAGATTACATCTACTGTAATTATTATAAAATGCAAATTTGTCTTTCCTTCCTCCCGTTTATAATTTGGGTTTTGTTGGATGTATTTTGATGGGATTTACACTGTTAGTTAGATATTTTTTTGTGGATAGATGGTACTTCTTGCATGGATGTTACTTCTCTGTAGCGAAGTTTTCTTCTGTGTTATTGTTTTTTCTGAAGCACAAACTTGACAACAAATCAGAGAATCACATTACAAGAGAAAGTTCCAAAACTAGGTGAGCCCGATTGTGAAAGATTACATTTTTTTAAAAGTTCTACTGAACGTATTTTGATTGGAGTTGCACAGTTAGGTAATATTTCAAGGATTGTTTCTATATCTAACGTATTCGACATTTTTAGTTATGGAGCTATGAGGAAAGTTCTCAGTGATGTAGGATAACGTAAGATAAAATCTACGGGGGAGAGGGTATATACTAGAGTATATATATGTTATAGCTATGGAGGGTGTGCAGAGTTTCTAAAAAAAATCCAGAAGGTCTACGGCGTATAGCTTACGCTACATTCCTGAAAGTTCTACAATCACGTTAACGCGATTATGAAAGATATATTTTACTATGTGCTCCACATATAAAATGCAAAAAGCAATTTCGGTCCGACCACTTATAACTTGAGTTCTTTTGAACGGATTTTGAGAAGACTTGCATTGTTAGTTAAATAAATTTTCAAGAAAGGGTTTCGTATATAACACATATCATTCAGAGTTGCTTAGTTTATAGACTACTCTGTTTAGTTATAGAATTATGTGCGAAAGTTCTTTAATCAGTGAACCCTATTTTGAAAGATTAGCCTTTTTAAAAGGTTCTACTAAGTTGAGTTCAATGGAATTAGCACTGGTTCTTACATAATTTTTCAGGAAAGGTTTTAGTATATAACACATATTGTACTACATTGCTTTGCTATAGAATTATAGGTGAATGTTCTATAATCTGGTCAACCCGATTATGAAAAATTAGTCTTACTAGAAGGTTCTACTGAACGGAGTTTGATGAGATTTGCATTTTTTAATTTTCAGAAGCGATTTTAATTTGCTACATATAGTTCTTCCGTTTTTATCCATATTCAATTGTAAATAATCAACTAAAAGTTTTGCTTCTTAACAGTCCAAATTTTACCTGAGATATTAGAAGATATAAAACCGTAATGGCATTCATATTGTTTTCAGCGATGATCATTGGAGATAAATATATATATTGCTATAAAACACAAGATCAAATATGCCGATATACTTCATTTGATTAAAGTTTCGTTTGGAGAAACCGACCAGCGTAGCGGGCGAAAAGTTGCTAGTATATATATATGTATGAGTGAACATCTGATTGCTTTCAAAGAGTTAGATTCAGGAAAGAAAGATACAGTGATTTTGATATTAGAAAGGGAATTAAGGCGACATGAGCAGCACAAGTAGAATATTCTGTGCAACGTGTGCGATGGGAATGTCTCTAATCCTGTATCATTTAGAAGAGTCAGAAATTCAACTCATAAATATATGAAGATGACGGCAGCACCATCGGCTATACACAAGCCACTTACTCTGAAAAACATAATTGCAAATATTTAGGAATATTATAATAAATAATAAACGTTTACCTAAAGGAATAAACGTTTACAGTATAAGTTTTGATGAGATATAGTACCTTCGAAGATAAAAAAACGATTTACCAAATTATTTTTAACTGCTCATTGGGAAATTTGTATGAATCAATTAATCTTACATCTGAATAAATAAATTCAATTTCTAGTGCTTATTGCGTCTGTACTATTTTCTTATGAAATAGCAGAAGTCTCGTTTTAAAAAAGGTAAAATATTTCTAATTAAAATTACTGGTGTTAAATATACGTACAATAAAAAATAGTTTTAAAAGAAAAAAATGGTACAGTTCGAAAATAAGTCGTTAATTTAACATTTATTGTAAATTACGTACACTACTTAGAATTTCTCAACTGTCTGCCACTGGTATTTTAGATTAAACATTTTCTATTTAACATTTAAATCGAGGAATATGAGAAGAATTATTAGTAGAATTTGATAGATTGCGACTAAATAAGGTAAAACTTCTTTTTTTTTAATCTATGCTAAGCCTAAACGTAGCCTGACATTAGTGGCAGTTTGAAGCAAACCCAACGTAAATCGGACAAAAATTGCATTTGCAGCACTAGCAATTATAATTACTAAATAAAAGTATGGCATTGTGACGTCACGGCGACGTCGTTGTGAACTGAAACTGTGACTTTGTGACCGTCGATGTGAAGTTCGTGACGTCGATGTGACTAAAATGCGAAGTCGTTATGACCGTTCTAGAGCTCGTTTGTGACGTCACATTGTGACCACTTTGTGAAGTCACCGTGTGACAAATTTGTCAAAAGTGTGTCATTTGTGACGAAATTGTCACTAACATGTGATGGTTCTGTAGCGGCAGTGACAATTTTATGAAAACTGTGTGATGATTTTGTTATTAATTTTGTGAGGAACACAGTGACAATGTTGTGAAGTCACACTGTGAAACACTTATACATGTTGTAAAATCATTTACATCTATAACGTTATTATACTTTGGCGATACATCGCAATTAAAGCTTGTGGCCGCTGTAACAAAGTTATAACAAAAAAAAAAATTACTGAATAAAAATGCAATGGCCCGCAGATTTCAATCTTTGTTGCAACTTTTTTTTTTCCTATTACAATGAATGAGAATATTGAAGACGATTGCATATTCGATATATCAGAATTTTTTTTCAAAATTATCTATTTGTTCTACTAAAAAGCATTAAAATTACCAAAGAAACATTCTTGTTTAAATATTTGAAGCTTTGTCAATTTTAAATGTAATATCAGAAATATAATATCTTCTAATATATATAGTATATTTTATATTCTTTAAATTATAGAAATACGGAATGAAATTAATTTATCGCATTTAATACGAATTAACTCCTTAATTATCGCTCCCGTGTTATTTACGGGTTGTGTGTCTTTTATCCAGACATCTTTTTAACACTTTCCAACAAAGTTGAAAAGTGTCTATGCATTCGGTTTTTCTGGCCGTCTGTCCGTTTGTCCACGCTCTAACACCCGTAAATAGGCTCTGATTTTCATGCAATTGATAAAGATTATTTAGGTTCATCAAAGCATGCTTGGCATTGTGTATGAAGTATGTAGGATTAATAGTTCATTTACAAAGACACTCAAAAGTATTCCATTACATTATGGTATATGGGGAAAAATCATTTGCAGAGTATTTTAATGACATTATGCCATTTCAAATGAACTGAAACTGATATAAATCACTCAATTTCACTACGATCACGTTAGATCAGGGCATAGCATTTTTTATTCATTTACAGGGACATACAAAAGAAATCGGTTGCAGCACTGCCTTTGCGTAATACTTGCTGGAAGTTTTAAAATTCGGTATTCGCTTTTAAATTTTATTAATTTTTTGCATGTTACTCATTATATATAATTTCTATGCTTCACATACAGGGCTGCACAAAAGTATTTACGTACAATTAGAGGAAATTGCTGAAGGAAAATTTTTAACTGAAATATATATATTTCTTAGGTGAACTAAATTTAGTTCACATGTACAGTACATGTAGTTACATGTAGTTAATAGATACAAATCTATATATCATATGTAGGGCTGTTCAAAGAATTCGGATATTTTTTCAATTGTAGATGGAAACAGCTGAAATAGTATTTTAAAATGTGTTATGAGTTTCTATATGGCTAAATTAGACGTAATATTTTATTTTTTAAAACGGTGCGTTTTTGTTACATTATGTTGAATGTGTTGGAAAGTATTTCATAATCTATGCTTGACGTATGATTTTTTTTCTTGTTTGATTGTAACACTGTATTCTTCTCCACAACCAACACATGATCCTTATTCAATTATATTCCCTCGAAATCTGCAGAGTCTGATAATTTCAAATGTATTTCATCTTCTTCGCTGCTGAAAGTGTCGGGGTTTTGTTTTTTTCTTGCATTTATTTTAGACTTTTCACAGTTTTAAGTTTTTTTTTATTAACTTTACCCGTTTCTGTGATGTAAGTTTCGACGTTTTTAAATATTTTCTGGAAAAAATACACATCGTTAGGCCATTTTATGTTATTATTATTGAAATATCTATATTAGTTAAAATGTAAACAACTATACCAATTAATATGATTATAAAAATAATATAATTATTTTAAATATAATTATATTTGATTAAAATCCTTACTCCGTATAATTTTGAAAAGAGATTTGATTAAAGGTGATCACTCTCCTCGATTAGATGTAGCCATCTAGCCTGAAATTGAAACTCAGATGGCCAATTTGAATCGTCATTCCCCAATTGCACACGTTTATTTTAGGCATAGAAGCAAATATTGAATTATATACGTGCCTGAAAAGTCAGTATAGTAAAAAAAAAAAAAAAAAAAAAAAAACATATCTAAGGTACATTCATCAAAACTTTCAGATACGTAACCCAACAAAAATATTCAACCACTAAATTAAATAAACATTAAACTTTCACTTTCTTTTTAGGTGCGTTCGTAATTATATAAATACGTAGCACCTATAGTCGTCGTTCAGTCCGTCTGTCTGTCCGTCCGTCTGTCCGTCCGTCCGTCCGCATATAATAGAGCAAAAACTACCCAACCGAATGGTCTGAAATTTTAAATATATGATTGTTGTAAAATTTTGTCGAGCCATTTCAAATTTTATGAAAATCGGATGTATAGTTAAATTACAGGGACAGTCAAAAGTTTTTCTTTACATTACGGCCAATGGGAAAAATTATTGCACGTGCATTTTAATGATGTTAAAGCTTTCCGAATGGTCTCAAATTTTAAACATATAATTATTGCGACATTTTGTCGAGCCATTTCAAATTTTATGAAAATAGGATGTATAGTTTAATTACAGGGACAGTCAAGAGTTTTTCTTTACATTAAAGCCAATGGGAAAAATTATTGCAAGTGCATTTTAATGATGTTACAGATTTCCGAATGGGCTGAAATTTTAAATATATAATTGCTGCAAAATTTTGTCGAGCCATTTCAAATTTCATGAAAATCGGATGTATAGCTTAATTACAGGGACAGTCAAAAGTTTTCCGTTACATTAAGGGGAATGGGAAAAAATTATTGCAAGTGCATTTTAATGATGTTACAGACTATGCACTTATGAATTGCAAATAAATACACATTCAGTACAATATGGGGTGCAAAAAATAATTATAAAACTAGTTATAGTACGAACGCACCTCATTTGCCACGTTTGACGAGCAATTTCCAACTTGTTATAATCGAAAAACACAACAGCACGTCCCAATGAATAAACTCATTGACCTATTTCTATTAACAAAGTTTATCCTGCAATCTATGATCAAATTTTGAAAATATTTATACAGGCCATCTCTCCTATATGGCCATCTATCCTAGAGCTACCCTATGTTTTATGGGTATATTTTGTAAAATAGTGTCTTCAGACATGATGCAGGTCTCTAATCCCCATTCATTTTAAATCTCGTTATTTCCAACATCCTCAATTTTTCAGACAGTAATCGATATATTTATAAAAATTTTTAGTTCTCTCTGTGAAAAGAGACAATACAAAATACGACGATATTTTTAAAAACGTAAACTCGTGCTGTTTGTTTCGATACCATACCCATAACGATCATAGCAATCCATAACGATTGCTTATTTTTTACAGAAGTTAAAACCTTTAAAAGGAGAAAATATATTAAAAGGAGAAAACCGAGAAACATATCATTTTTAAAATTCTAATGATATTGTATCTGGATTATTTGCAGAACGATATTTTTAAAACATAAGAAGAAGTATGAAAACCTGATCATCCGATTCAATTTTATGCATGTACATACGACGATTTGGGTACTTCATTGTAAAGCATACTAAAAAAGAAAATCGTAATTGTTTAATGTTTTGTAGTTTACACTTTTTATGTTAAAACAACATGAACTTGATTTGGAAAGCTAGTATCTGTAAAGAGGATATGCTAGTTAAAATATATATATATATATATATAATTTTAGGTTTCCATTAAATATGAAAACTAAAAGAGACGAAATTTTTAATAATGATGCTTTTTAAAGAAAGATATAAAATGTATTTTCGTTCTGAAATAAAATATTTTATTATTATTATTATTATTACATCTATTAATCCAAATGATCCAAACCGAACTTCCTGGTTTTCAGAATATTGGCCAAAACCATTTTATAATGAAACCCCTAAATCATTTCCTTTACTACGTTTAATATTTTTTGTTAGATTGCTCATTAACAACTACAATGAAAAATAAGAATACGAATAGTTATAATATATATATATATATATACTTTTTGGAAAAATACCTGTAATATATTAAAATAAAGTTTTAAAATTTACTAAAAGCAATGCATTTGAATTTAACACATGCCAGGAGTTAACAGTAAAAAAAAAAATCTCCAAAAATGCGGCTACTTACAGGAGCCTTCTTGATTTTAATATTTGACACAGGTTTAGTACGTAGTTCGATAATATATATGTTACATTTCTTTTATTTACGTATTATTTTATTTATTTATGGCTTAAGTTTTAGTTCGTGGTAGCATAATAGCCTAAAACAAATTCTGGAATATGTATGTTACTTTAAGCGTAAATGGATTAATCTTCCGTAATCGGGTTCTATGCGATAGAGACAAATATAATAAAAAAACCATGCTTATATTCTCTTTAAAACCATCAAAAATATTAAATTGAGGTACAGTTTACAAACCAATTGCATGTGAAAGAACATTTTTCATATTCGATCGGTTAAAATTTCAACTGTATGTTGTTTAAAATGTAATGAACATTTAGTAAATGAAATATTTTTTTTTTCTTTGTCAGATTGTTCCGGACGTCAGTATTACTCACTGACATGTTTTTGATTTATAATATAGATTTTAGATACATAACATTTTTTACTCTAAAGAATATTTCAAGAACCCTTTGTTTAAAATTCCAGTGAAATTTGTATTTATAAATATTCCGTTTAAAACATATTCAGTATAACCGTCTTTTAAAAATAAAAGTTTTATTTACTTCGCAATTCACTGTTCATTTATCAATTCTTGAGAACAAATAACTAGCCGATTTCTATATAAACCTTTACAAAACACTTTCATTCACCAGAACAAATGGCTCTGTATTAATTAATATGCTGTGGAAATTGAAATTGATTCCCTAATGAAATATATAATCTAACTGCTGTTGCTGCATTAACGGAGATAGATTCATTATTTTGAAGTAAGGAAGCATTTATTCATATTCTTCGCAAGTTAAATAAATGTTTTCATACATATTTAAAATAGTTTACTTTAGTAAAATTTAATTTAAATATATTTTCTTTTGAAGAAAAGGTTTCTTTTATACGTGTCAAATAATTAGTAACGCATATATTTTTTAATATGAAAATATTAAAACCAATATAACTTTAAATAAATATTATATTTTCGTTAATGCGTTTAATGTATTTTCTGCACTACCGCACTGTCCCTTAACACATTCTATCGGCTTGAAATACTGATTTTTTTTTTTAAGAAATGCAAAATATGAATCTTTCATTTGTTTACGAGGTAAAGAATTATATAAAAAAATAAAATGAAAGACTATAATATAATTAAATTTTATCTTAATATAAGTTTATATTTACTTAAAGATGAATTTACATAAAAGCATAATAATAATAATTAGCCTTGTAGAGCAGATGACGGCAAACGAAAGTTTGGAAATGAACCTCCCGGGGATCAAAACAGAGGTACTTAACCAGATTGAGAGCTAAGCAGATATCTGTACACATCAATACATGTTAAAATCTTTCAGAAAAAAAAATGTATTGAATCTAGACATTATGTGTAAGTTGATGTGTTTTATAGAAAAGAACTACCAGTAATTACAATTTTTCCTATATTCTTTGATGTTTCAGGACAAAAATTTTTTGGAAATTATACAGGTGAAAGCAATTGAATTTTTCATTTAGTTTTTGTCAAAATATTTATTATGAAAGATGGATAACGTGGGATTGAACTCATTCTCGTGGACATTTTCTCTAATGTATATAAAAATAATTACAGAAAATTCTAATTGCAAGAGATTCATTCAAAAATTTAAATATTTTTATTAAAGAATTTGTATTCTAGTAGATCCTTGCGATGATTTACTTTTGCTATTCTTGATATTACCAGCTGAAAGGCTTTTACATTATTTTTAATTAATTACAATTTTTTATGAAATGACGTATTTAAACAAAATGACAGTGTACTAAGTCAAAAACAATTTGTATTATACTTCATTCGCCCTTGTGCGTTGTGAATGTACACAGCAAATGGGATGTAGATTCAGAAAAAAATGTATATGATTAGAAGTTTGGAAATACTGTTTACGACTAAATAAACATAATAATATTATTCAAATCATAAATTCTCTAACCTTATTTTTCTTACTGCATATCTGTATATACTACGTTTTTGAAAAAATGACATTATAGCAATCTAATAGTATTACCTAATTTACATAAACTTTTTTATCAGATCCAGATAATAAACATTAATAAATATTTGTTAAAATGTATTTGGATCCTTAATTATACATAAATACCAGCAACTGTTTATTATTTCTTTTTAACTTATGGCAAAAGTTGATATTTATTCATTCATGTTGCAGTAAATTTTAGAATGACGGAAATACCACTGCCATTATTCCTAATTTTTGTTGGGAAACGTTAAATCCACGCTTGTAAGAGTTCACAATTGCTAGTGAAAGGTCTAATGTTGTTAAAAATTAAATTTCCATAGTGTCTAAGAAGATGGATATTTGTGCATTAAAATTTGTCGCTCCGATATTTTTTTTTTTTTTTTTTTTTTTTTTTTTTTTTTTTTTTTTTTTATGCTTAGATTGTTTTAAAAGAACTGAGGTTCTATATTCGCTGACAGTTTAAAAATTTTTTAAGATTATTTATATTCTACATGATTAGAAACAGAATATTAATTACCAAATATTTATGTATTTATTTAGATCAACTTGATTTTCCTTCCATATGATGCGCTCATAATATACGGCTTATTACCTTCTATCTCGGTGAAGACGTTTGTACAGAATTTAACTTCCTTTATTATAAAAATATAAATATGTCAATACTTTAACTTGTTTAAAATTTCCGTGTCAAAACCCCGAAAGAACAATGTTTCGAGATGTTCGCATGCAGCTCCCTATTTACTGCTGCTACAACCGTAATTTTAGGAACTTTCCTATTCGGCTAACTCTATGACATACGTAAAGGTTCAAACATTATAAAAAATGGAAAAAATGAAAAATATTTTTTTTGTACTTTTTAATCCTTTCTGGTCCCCTTTAAATACACATTCAATCAACTTGCAGTGCAGAAATTTTGTTTATTTAAAACGATAAATGTGTTGTTTATGAGCTAATGAATTATATACAACAAATTAAATAAAGGATTTTTATATAATTAAACTATATCTGTTTATATTTTCTTCAAGAAAAATTTACATAAAAACATAATGATACATTTAGTCTCCTAAATTAGATGACAACAAAGTAAAGTTTGGAAATGAAACTCTCGGGGATTAAAATTAAGATGCTTAACAAGATTAAAGGCTTAGTATGTTTCTGCACACGTCAAAATAAATTAAAATGTTTGAGAAGAACAAGTTATATTAACTCACAGACATTATTTATAAGCTTATCTCTTTCATAGAAAATAACTATCAGTAATTAGTCTTTCTCTTTATTTTCTTGGATGTCTCATGAGAAAAATGTATTGGTAATAACGTCAGCGTATTTCAGTTATCCATTTTGCTTTTGTGAAAATATTTATCCAGTAGAGTGGAAAAGTATTGTTTCTCATTCCTATGAAAATGTATTCTAATGAATATAAAAATGTAATTGAATTTTCTTGTTACATGCAACTATTGGCTGAGTTTTTGACACCAAGACTGTCCTATAACTTTAATATTACACGCAATTATTGAAAAAAATGTTTTTATTATAGTATACATAGACCAGTAGCTGAGTGACAGAATTTTGCATTGTCGTACTTGAAAGTTTTGCATATATATATTTTTTTATTTACTAACTGAAACATTTTATCAAATATTTTGTTTTAAAGCACTGTGAATAAACTATGCTGAATGCCTTCTCTAGGACATTTATTGTAATACGTCATTCATCGTTGTCCATTCTGTATGTGTATGAAAAACGGGGATGTTGACATCAGAAATTTTGTATATGATTACAATTTTGCAAATATCGCTTACGATTAAATTAAAATTAATGAAATGATTAGTTCAGTAGAAAATTATTCCTCATAATTATATGCTAGTATAACAATATCATCATCGCAAACTATATTAAAATTTCTGCATCTAAAACTTGAATTTAAAAAAAATATATATATTTTAAATATTCCTTATTCCAATATTTACGGAGAGCAGAGTAACTTACCCTACTCCAGCTCGGTTTCCACGAGTTGCCAAATGTCATAATTATAGTTTTCTTAGGTATGTCCAATGCCACCATTACATCTTTTTATGTTTACATGTTACTCAAGAGTACTTGATAATCCAGTTTTTGTTTTGATGTGTTATTTGACTTTCTGTATTTTATTGAAGTAACATATTATTCCTCTTAAACAACAAAACAACCTAATATCGTAACCATAAATGTTTTTCAATCTAGTAAATGAAAACTAAAACTTATATTCATCGTTAATACTAAAGGTTGTCACCTCCATGTTTATATAAAAAATAAATTTAATTTTAAATTAAAAAAATTAAACCTTAACCTCGAATCGTGATTTATTTATCTTTAAAGCTTTAAGAAAATGTTGGAAACACAACTTAAGCACGACATTTTGAACTTTTATTTTTTACAAATTACCAAAGTGGAATTTCCACTTAATTTCAAAACTACCCATATATCAGTCTTCTTACAACCGCCCAATGCCACCATTGCATCTTTTTACATTTATATAAAGAAGATTGTATCGAAAAGTAATATTAACAATAATTAACATTTGTAAAACAGATGACAGCAAATGATAGTTTGGAAATGAACGTTTCGAGGATTAAAACAAATATCTTTAACATTATTAAGAGCTTAGTATGCTTCTGCTTATACCAATTAATATCAAAATATCATACAGATTTACAACTTATTGTATCTTTAGACATTGCATTTATTCAGATGCCTTACTCAGAAAAAAATAATCAGTTTTAGTATTATCATTTTATTTCTATTTATGAAAAATTTGATGCAAATAATAATCTGCAGCATAAGTAAATATTCATCAATGTGTCCAAAATAATTCTCATGTAATATTAGAAGGGTACTGCTGTCTTAATTTCTCTTAGCAATATTCTTATGTAGGCAGTTAAAATAACTGAATTCTTTTGTTTCATCAAATTATCGAAAAAAAAAGTTAATTTACATGTAAAAAGCGAGTTTTAAAATCTTTCTTAATTTCATAAATACGGGTTACGTTCCCTTAGAAAGACCCCCACGGAGGGCAATCTCCCTAGGGCCTATATCCCTCGTGCAGATAATCGACCGTCTTAAATAACTCCAAATAACGCAAAATCTTTCTTAAGCTAAAAAAAATGAAATATTATCATTCAAATTATGAATTCTGTAATATTTTTAATATAATGATACTTTACTTTTTATAGACTATATTTTAAAGTAAAAATAGCATTGAAACAAATTAATAGTTTTTTTTTTTATTTCCTAAAATGTTTATCTAAATAACCTGATAAATTATGATAGTTTAAAAAAAATGTTTTGATTCTCCCTTTATACAAAATAAATATCGTCTATTGTATATTTTTACCTAACATATGGAATAATTGTACATTATAATTCATATAACATATAGCCATTTGGAAAAGATGAAATATACGAGAGCAAAATAAAACATTTACCTAAAAGCATAATAATATTGATTATTTTTTTACCAAATCGGTAGCAAAGAAATTTGATAACTTAATCTCTCGAGGATTAAAACCAAGATAATTAATAGGATTAAGAACTCAGTACATTAATAAATATTAAAATTGGACAAGAGAAAATTATTTCGGCTCTATACATAATACGTATATTGATGCCTATAAAGAAAATAATACAGTTTCCCTCTGTTTTAGCTCATTCTTCATGACATAAATTTAGGGGAAATACTACTATGCAGCATAATTGAATTTTTCATTAAGTTTTTGCCAAATTTCATGCTGAATGATTAAGGGTATAGTTTCGAATTTTCCCTTAGAATTATTCTTATCAAAATAATGATAATAGGAACTGAATTTTTTTCTTACTGGACTTTGTTTAAAAATCTTTTGACAATTTCATTACATTATATATAGACGATATGTTGTTAAATGTTGTACAAAGTTAGATGAATATGTTATTAATATTCACATTAATAATGATAATTTTGTGGCAATGTTTGCTTATAACAGCATTTTTATATATATTATGCTTATGAGAAAAAAAAATACCATCTAAACGTTTTCCTTACTTTTATTAAAATTGTTATCAGAATAACATCGATAATTAAAAATATTCCTTAATATATTTGTGTTTATATTTATTTGTACATAAGCATAGGAGAATGACTATAATTTCTAAGATAGTTAAATTCTCATATAGTTATTTATAATAATCATTATTAAATTAATTTAGATAATTGCGGAAATATACTAAAATATATTTTACGCTTACTTCCAAATAACGTTACATAAAAGTATTAATAATTTTAATTAGCCTTCTAAAATAACTGAAAGTAACTAGAAGTTTAAAAATTAACCACTTGGTGTTAAAAACAAACATGTATAATAGGATTAAAAGATGTGCTGCAGATATCAAGGAATGTGAAATTATTTCACAAGAATACTGAACAATTTTATTATTGACATAAATTTAATAAGCGTATTATCGTGCTGCGATTAATGCTATAATATGTTTTACATATGTGTGACATAATTATGTTTTTCACTAAGTGGCTATGAAAATATTTACTCTGTTGAATGGCTAATGTAATGATATCTCCTCTTGTTTAAACAATTCGCATGGAAATAATAATATTAATAATTCAATTTAGATTTTTTAACTGTTTTTTTTTGTTTTTTTATCAAAAAGGTAACGTTTATATTCAAATGCATAAAGACTAAATATTTATAAATACAGCATTAAATTCGTACATCATCTTATAATGTTAGTAATTTAATTTTTTATAATACAGTTTTTCAAAATAGAGAATTTTTGTAAATATTCCTTTTTTTTTTTTTTTCAAAAAGTACCAAAAAGTTCAAAAGTAGTAGTAAAGTGTATCAAACTTATAGTGATATTATATTTTCCTTAAATCTTTATCTAAATAACATAATAAATACATGTTAATATACAATTTTATATCTCTCTTAGTTCATAAATACAAGAAAAGGACAATTTTTTTTTTCACAGAGTACATGATATTTAATAATAAATCATGTTATACTCATTTTTAGAATTTCGAAATTATACAACAGAAAATAATTAACCAATAATAATAATAATAATAATAATAATAATGATAATAATAATAATAATAATAATAATAAACCTATTTAGATTAGATGAAAGAAAACGAAGGATTTAAAATCACTTCTAGCTCATTATAATAAAAATGTGTAATTGGATTTAGAGTTTAATAAGACCTTGCATATAATGATATATATTAAAATCTTTCACAAGAACAAACTATTGTGATTCTAGACATGATTTGTAATTTGATGTCATTCTTAGAAAATAACTAAGAATAGTTAAGATCTCTCTTTGTTTTTATTGATGCTGCATGGCATAAATTTAAAGGGAACAGTAAAATGCAGAATTAACTGTCACAGAATTAATTATGTAGAACGAATGAATTATTTGTCATTTTCTGCTAGAAATGTTCTCATAAAATAATAATATTTAACTGTTTATCTTAAGAACACACATCGTATGGAATCTACAGGGTGTTTATAAAGTCCCGGACCCATTTTGATGTTTAATAACTCATAAAATAATGAAGATAGATTAAAATTAATTACATAAATGGTTAGATAGACTCAAAAAGTTTCATGACCCTTGTCAATGAACTTCCACGTGTGCCCCCTTCGTCGGACGGAGTATATCAAGTCGATAGTCAATTTCACGCCAGGTAGCGACAAGCATGTCGGCATCCACAGAGGCTATTGCGGTTGTAATTCTGGCTTTTAAGTCATCAATGTTAGACACTCTCCTCCTGTAAACATTGAGAATTTAATAACTTTTTCCTTTGGGGATTTGTAAAGGACAACGTTTACAGGAGGAGAGTGTCAAACATTGATGACTTAAAAGCCAGAATTACAACCGCAATAGCCTCTGTGGATGCCGATATGATTACCGCTACCTGGAGTGAAATTGACATTTGATTTGATATTCTCAGTGCGACGAAGGGGGCACACGTGGAAGTTCATTGACAAGGGTCATGAAACTTTTTGGGTCTATCTAACCATTTATGTTATTAATTTTAATCTATCTTCATTATTTTTTGAGTTATTAAACATCAAAATGGGTCCGGGACTTTATAAACACCCTGTATTGTAATGCATAATTTTTAAGTGCGTGTCGGTGAACACAGCAAATGTCAAATTATATTCCCGATTGAGCTCTAATTTAGCGAATAAGTTATAGTCATCTGCTTTGTTGAAACTCTATAGGATTAAGTATTTAAGTCCTTCTTAAACCATTTTCAAAGCACTTTGAAGCGAACTTAAAACAAAAATCACGATGGAATTACACATAATATAATTGATGAACCGAGTCGATGGAATCAAGCATTGGTAACTTTGAGTAACGTCTCCATTTTCTGAACGATTGTTACACTGTCCAAATGTACCCGATTTTATTCGTCAGAAATTTTTAATAGATACCTTTGTTTCGTAAACATGCACGGGTGTTGGGAAAAGTTGACAGTAGACTGTCTAAATCTATTGCTTTTAGAAGATTTTTTAGGAAAAATTAACGTTTTCATCTATATATATAAAATAAAGTCTGGATTTCGTATTAATCAACGCACAGACAAAACTACTGAATCTAAAATCTTGAAATTTGGGGTAAAAATACCTCTTATGACATAGCGTGCCGCTAAGAAAGGAATTTCTAAAATTCCACCCCTAAAGGGGGGGTAAAAAATAGAACGAACTTTTAAAAAAATCCTTAAAAATCTGATTTTATTCTTATTTTTAAACTGATAACATATTCTGGTGTATTTTTGTATGCTGAATCCAATGGTACTAATTAAATTCTTTTAAGCCCAATAGTTCGCGAGATATTCCATATTTTTCGAATTTGGCTATGTCTTTGGCGTCAAAACCTCAAATTTTCAAGTGATAATTTCTAAAAATGCATCCGTTACTATAGCAACGGAAATTTTCAAATAAATATTTTTGTTGATCAATTCTTTTGATTAAAGAATTAAACGGCTATATCAACTTGGAAAAAAAAAAAAAAAAAAAAAAAAAAAAAGGTTCAAACGCATCAAAAAATAAAATTTAAAAAAATTGTTACTAATTTTATTAAAAATACAAAAAAAAAAAAAGCTTAAATAAAAAAAATTAACATTAGAAAAGAAATATGTTTAATTTAAATTTGAAAGCAGTGTTTGTGAGGTTTAAAAACTTTTGGAATTGAAATAATATTTGGCTGTTTACCTTTAACTTTTCAATGAGAAGAAAATATAAATATTTTTGAGCTAGCCATGTGCAATTTTCGCCAATAGCATCATTTATATTTCTCGTGTGTAAATTGCAAAAAACTCTTTGAAGTTGAAATACAAATTTTATGGTATTTTTTCTTTTTATTATTTTTCTTTTCATCATTTTAAATTAAATTAGTTAAAGATATTATTTTAAATTATTTTAAATTAAATTAGTTAAAGACATATATTTTAAATGAAGTGAGTAAAAGGCATGTGTTATAGGCATGCAACGGAAGAAATTAATATATTCGATAAAACAAGAAGGATTTTTTTTTTTCATGGTTATAGTATATAGTGTGACGATATAGAGTACACCCGCATGAAGCTTTTTCCGCACGGACTGGCCATTTCCATTGCTATAGTAACGTATATTTTTTAAGAAATTAATAATTGTAATGTACTTTAAAAGAAATATTTTGGCGTCTAATTAAAAAATATGCAATACCTCATGAAATATAAAAATCAGAAGAATTTACTTGGTTTCTTTGCTTCGGCGAATTAGCAGATCACGGGAGCAATTTCTGAAATATCGCATCTGTATGACCACGTTATAAAAGTAATTTAATTTTTTTTTAAACTTCTGTTTGAGTGCAAATAAAAGTGCTAATACGTTGATCAAGCAATATTTCTGGTGATCGTTCCATTGTATCGCTAAAGATTATGTTATTATACAGTAGATGTGGTTTTTCTAATAGTAACTTATCGTTGCTTAATAATGCATTTTATTAATTTCAAAGAAGCAAACTATTATAATGGGACTCTAAAGAAAATTAAGTTATAAAATTATTGTTCCAGCAATTTTTTCGGTGATCGTCATAAAAGTTTATTTTGTTAGACAGTAGGTGTGTTTTCATTTGCTTTTTATAATAACAACATCGTTTGTTGTAATATTTAATTATATTTATTTGAAAGAAGTGAGCTTATCATAATGGACGAATACGTTGTTGTACTAAATGAAATACAGATTCTTTACCTTTGCTGAATTGTAAGTATGCGTGGTGACGGAGCGTGCCTGTACTCCTTGTCATGTCTTGTGTGCGGTAAAGTCTCAATGACTAATAAAATTTGGGCAGACATTGCGCGTCACATTTTCAACAATTGGCAGAGGTTCAAACCGTTCACTCAACAACTCTCTGGACCTCCTTATAATACTAAACGTCGATACCTCAACGAAATGTCTAAACCTTATACCTACGGAACTATTTGCGAAATCAAGGCTGCAGGAGAGATGTGTCTTTATGAGTTTCAGGTATTTCTTAGTGGCACCCTTTTTGCTATCTTTGGAGAGGCTCTGCATGGAATCAAAAGAATCCTATTCACAGGGGATTTCAATGAAGGACACTTTGATGTTCTTATTACATTGGGTAAAACGACAAATACTGATAATGTTAAACTATCAACTAACCTTGATAATATCCAACAATCGCTGACCACCAATGATCCAATGGTTTGCGACCTGAATTTGTCCTGCATATTGAATTCCATAACTTGCTGCTCACACTGACCTGTGCATTTCTGACAAAACCCATCCTACCATTGTAATGTCAGTTAAAATTAAAAGGAGTATAAAACGCAAGAAAAGATTTACAGATGAAATCAGAAAAAAATAAGAAAGGGTGGAGACCCTCCCCCCCCCCTCCAAAAAGGGAGAAATACCATGACAGTCTTGCAGAAGATATCAAATGGAAAATGCAGAGATAGTGTGGACATGTCCGATTGGTTATTGACATCGTTCACGATCGATGCCTTATCCTTCTTGAGGATATTGTGATATCCATGTCGAATAAACTATTCTTACAGTTCGGACTTCCATCACCTTCACGAGAGCAAGGGGAATTGTCGACAACCATCAATACTTGAGTGAACTCTCTTACGATACTGTTAAGCTGACTGAAGCAGTTGAAGTAAATGTTCCAAAAGTAAATCAAAAACAGAGGCGAACTTACGATGAAATAATGCACAGTATTGTTATGATTCTGGGCAGTTGTTCTTTCTTAAACCCCTGATGGCACTGGGAAAATGTTCTTGATCAACCTGTAACTGGCTACGATTAGAAGTGGAAATAATATTCCCGTTTCCGTTGCTTCCTCGAGTAGTGCAGATACCTTGATATATGGAAGCAAGACTACTCACTCAACTTTCAAGTTACCTCTCAATCTTAATCAATCTGAGTCTTCACTTTGTATCATCTCTAAGAAGAGCTTAGGTGCTTCGGGAAATAAAACTTATCGTATGGGATGAGTGCACTAAGACTCATAACAGAGGTATTGAATCTGTAAACAGGACTCTGCACTGCAATCGTCTCATCGGTGGAGTTACGGTACTTTTTGCTGGTGATTTTAGACAGACTTTGCTGTGCCAAGAGGGACACTTGCAGATGACGTCAAGACCTGTTTCACATCATCCATCTTATGTCAAAGTCCTGTCCTTCAGAATTAACATGCATGTTCATCATCAACGGGACTTGAGATCAGAAGAGTTTAAGAATTTATTACTCGATATTGGAGATGGTAAGCTTTTGAAGAGAATGAAAAAATAAAAATTCCTAACAGCCTTTGCGAAGTTGTGAGAGATTTGATCAGCTTAACTGACACAATATACCCCAACATTCATCAGACTTCAGTAGCCAGTGCTTTGTGACTAAGGGGAAGAAATATTCTCACTCCTAAAAATGACTCCGTCAATCGCATCAATAATTTTCTATTTAACAAGCTGCCGACTGAGCAGATGAAGTACGAATGTTTGGAGACTGTAAGGGAAGCTAATGATGCTATTCATTACCCTGTTGAGTTTTCGCATACTTTTGATCCCCCAGGATTACCTCCTCATGTCCTCTGACTCAAGGTTGGCGCTCTTATCAAGCTTTTGCGCACTCTACCCCTCCCCCCCAAAAAACTATGCAATGACACTAGACAACAATTGAAGATTCTGCACAGAAATTAGTCTTTCTGGATTCATAGATCCTAAAGCATCAAGAAAAGTAAAATATTCATACTGTATTCTTTTTTTACCCATCGCAATAATTTCCATACCAAGGATTGCTGGATAAAAAAAGAAAAAAAGAGAAAGTGATACAAAATAGATAAGCATAAAAGTCACAATACTAAGAAAGCAGTGGTTGTTTTAAAACTGTTTTATGACCATTCAATGCTTATATTAAAAATCACACCTAATTGTTTGACCACAATTCATGTTTTTTTCCCAAAATGTTCCGTTACAGTTCATTATTCGGTCGTGGGCACAGAAGTCGATTATGAATAATTTACTGCTTTTTCTGATGTGTTGGCAAAAAATGCTAGCAAATGAATTTATTAAAAGATATATATTTTTTACTCTGTTTCTTTTAAAGTTAGGACAACAGTAAAGAAAAAAATGAAACATTATTTAATCTTTTTGGGTGATTACTAAATGGATTACTCAGCATATAAGCCTAAATTAATTAATTAATAATTTATATAATCATATTTTTTAAAAATATTACATTCTTCATTTTTTATTTTCCATTTATTTTCAGCATTTTTGCCTTTAAAATGTTTCACTGTTGCAGTTTTAGTTATTTGCCATAACTTGGCGAGTGTTTATTGGCGAATAATTAAATCTATTGTGGTTTTAACTCTTATACAATTTTACAAGTTACAGATAATTTGGTGAGCTTACTTGAGGCAGGCTAACAGCAAAATAAATTAAAATTAATGTATTAATTTATGATTAATCTTTTCTAATATTAAATTGTTACATTGTCATTATGGGCCTGTAAACACACCTGTAAACATAATGTTTATAATTCTAGCATACCAAAAGAGTGAGTTCAAAATTAATTAATGATAGCAAAATTCCATCTTTACATATAAAAGTTTGGTTGACTTAAATAAAAGAAGTGCAAAATTAGAATTACAGATAAAGAGACAGTAAAAACAGGCAATCGACCAAAATAGGAAGTTATGAAAGAGAGAGAATTCACCGTAGCGAAGCGCGGGTACCCAGCTAGTTAAAGTATATATAAGAAAATAAAATATAACAATTATTTCAAATAGCTCCATTTAGATAACATTCTGATAACATTCTAAGATTCTGAAAACAAATAGTAACAATTTTATAAAAAAATTTCCCGAATATTATAGTATTTATAAGAGAGGCCACGATAATTCTACACCGCTTAGCTGCCACGCGATCAGTGTAAACTGGTTTTCATCAGCTGTCGAATTGCCATGTGATTAAGATAGGTTGAAAAATAGCTGTGATTTGTGGAGTTTTTTGCATTTTAGGCATGCACTCCAAAGTAGTACATATTGTATGTACTACTTTAAACATAAAGAAAAAACACTTTAATAATACTGTAAAAATATTTCCGGGTCAATCCATTTGAAGTGGTCCAGCACTGGTTGCTCGATCATTTTTAAAAAATCTCAATTTTTTTTTGTACAACAATCCTAACACGATGGAAGTTCAAAATGACTATTATTTTAATTTTATTAATTTTTGTTTGTGCATGGCGGCCATCCTTGTTTCATCGTCTGAAGAAATTTTCTCATATCAAGGGTTTAAAGAATTGTAAATAATTCATCGTTTATTTCTCCAATTCAAGTGCGGATTAAAGTAATTTGTACAGAATTCATTGGGCTAAATATCTGGTAATAGAGTAGTTTCCGAAGCTAACAGCTTATTGGTGAAATTTAAGCATAAACTTTCAGTTTTTTTTCCAAAATTTCTCCATTTACAAAGAGGAATTTTTTCTAGCAAGGAAAATTGTGAACATGACATATTTTTTTTTTTTTTTTTTTTTTTACAAATAAGCCGGAAGTACTTGTACTCACATGCCAAGTGCCAGATCTGGGACTTGCTTTCTCTTCGCTAAAAAAAATCCCAATTTTTTCAAAAATGTCAAAAATAGCACTTTTGAGGAGGCTTTGATATCTCTGGTGGGGCACGAGACAAAAATTTGAATTTCTGGTTTCTGACAGTATTGTATGGTAGTGTTATGCACAAGAAATTTCAGGATGGAGATCTGACTACAAGCTGAGATATGTCAAGGGCAACATGTCAAAACAATACTGCCAAACTATTGTTTTGTTGTAGAGGAGTATAAGTACTTTCGGCCTGTTTGTAAAAAAAGAAAAAAAAATGTCATGTTCACAGTTTTCCTTGCTAGAAAAATTTCCTTTTGTAAACGGACAAATTTTGGAAAAAAACTGAAACTTTATGCTTAAGTTTCATCAATAAGGATGTATTTTCGGAAACTACTCTATTACCAAATTTTTAACCCAATGTATTCTGTACAAATTGATTTCATCCGCACTTGAAATGGAGAAATAATCGATGAATTATTTACAATTCCGTAAACCCTTCTTGTGAGAAAATTGCTGCAGACGATGAACCAAAGATGGCCGCCATGCGCAAACAAAAATTAATAAAATTAAAATAATAGTGATTTTGAACTTCCATCATGTTAGGGTTGTTGTACAAAAGATTTCAGATTTTTTAAAAATGGTCAAGCAACGAATAAATGACTTTCTGGACCACTTGAAATGGGTTGACCCTTCTTCAAAGATTGCATTGCAACAATCTGATAAATTAGTTAAGATTTTGTTAATATACTTCTTGTATCTTTCTTTATGAATACATTCTCAGAAATTCCTTGTTTTGATTGAATGATAGATAACATAATAATTAGTTCATAATAATCCATGATATATTAACTTTCAGAATGGCGTAAATATTCAAAAGAAATATATTTATTCCATAAAATCATAATATTAATTCCCCTTTTATAACTTAAACAGAAAACGAAAGTACGGAAATAAAACTCTCGAATATTAACAGATAAGTGCTCAATAATGTTAATATTTTTATACACAGCAGTTAACATTAAAATCATTGACAAAAACAAATTGTTTTGACTTTAGACATGATATATAATTTATTATTTTTCGTAGTCTTGCAAAGTAAATAACTGAAAATAACTACGATTTATCATTGCTTCTTATTGACGGATTTAATAAGGATAGTAGTGATCAGCATAATTTAAATTTTCACGAAATGTGTGTGAAACTAAATGCAATGTAGAATAAATAAGATAGAAATATATCCTTTTCTGGCAGACAATCTCTTATGAAAATAGTAAGAATTAAAAAAATCATTGTGTGTAATTAATAGAAACACGTTTTAAGTTGTTTTTTTTTAATTATTATTAAAGTTTAAATAGTTCTGAAAATACCAATAAGTAATAAAGCATCTGACAAGAGAAAATTCTTATTACCCTAGGCATTATGGGTATGTTAATGCTAAAAGAAAACTGTTAGCCGTTTTAAAACTATATATATGTATATATATAAATCATGATAAAGTTTTATTGGACAAATAAACATAATTTAAAAGGAAAGATATATTTAAGTACAACTGCATAATGTTATTCATATAAATAAATATTTAGCGTTGCTTTTTTGCCTAAAATTTATTCTCATTACCTATATTTACCGCATATTAAACTACTTTTACAAAATACACCAGAGGAAAGATGGGCTTACAAGATAACGGAATTAAAATTTAAGAATGTGATTACGCTCAGTGAAAATTGTCAAAATTCACAAAATAATTTTGATTCATGGCAGGAAACATTTAGCAGAAAGTAACAAAATACCGTTTCGAGTCTCTTTATTTTCATTAAAATTCATGACATCAAGTAACATATAAACAAATCTGTTTATGGTAATTTCGGCTTATATAAACCTATCAGGAAAGCTTTAAACAATTTTATAAACATCGTATGCAGAAATTACTTATGAATATCAGCTTTAAATCTGGTAAACGGATAGATAAATAGGAATATTGATAGAAGCAGGCAGAATTCAGAAATTAGTGATAGTGTCTTTGAAATATTATTCCGAAGAATGTAAAGTTTTTGGAAAAATAATTTTTCTTTTAAACTTGAAAACGCATCAAATAAATAAATAAATAAATAAATAAAAACAAATATTATTTCTTTGAAAAAAGATTACACTATTCTGAATCGTATTTTGCTTGAAAATGAATTCTACGGAATGTTGTCCTAAACTGTATCCATACAATATATATATATATATATATATATAAATGTTTTTTAGAAAGGTGAGATAATTGTGTTCTACCAAAAATATTATATCATTTATTTCAAAATGTTGGGATTGAAACCTGAATAATAACAAAATTTGAGCAATTTAAAATGAAAGCGTGAAGTCACTTACTCACGTAAAAAAACACACATTAAAATGAACAATAATGGAATTTTCAATTTGGTGTACAAATTGTCTAAACTTTCTAAATTGTGTTTTATTGATAATTTAGGACTTAGGGAATTTATTTGGAATTAGGGATTTTGGAGCTAAAATTTTAACATGCTCATTACCTCTAAGACGTAATTGATAGCACAGAACAGTCTTTTGGAAATTCGGAATTTAAAATGATGCATGAACAAAAAATATTCTATAACAGCGATATTTTTATAACAATGGGCATAGAAATCTTAAGTTTGGAAAGGTAGTAACGATTACTGTGCAAATGCTCACTAAAAATGTTTTTCTAAAATTTGAAATATAATAGGGTTAAAAGAAAGAAAAAAATTAATAAAGGGTCTACATTATTATTTATTTGGATTTGATAGGTCTAGAAATTTGATATTTCTGACGGTTGTTACATTTAAGACATAAATCGTGGCACAGAACAATTCCTAAAAAAAAAAAAAAAAAAAAAAAAAAAAAAAAAAAAAAAAATTAAAAGGTGGCAAGAGCAAAACAAGTTATGAAATTTCGATTACTGTAATCAGTGCTCGCAGCGTTTCTGATTTTTTTTCTGCATTTCCTACCACTATTTAAATAAAAAGTACTCGTGAAATATTCCTTTAACATCTACATTAGAAATCTAGAAACAAATTGGCGCTTGGAAATAGCGTTAGCAAATTTTGAAAATTTTAGGAACGCTGCGAACCCGGTGAAATACCGGGGGCTGGGATACATCTCCTTATGGAATAGAGATCTTTAATTCGGCATAGTATTCTCTCTTGTAAGATGCAAATACTCGCTGAATTTTTAAAACAATGGGAATAGAAATCTGAAATTTGAAATGGTGGTCACTGTTAGTGTGCAAATGCTCGCTAAAAAAGTTTTTGAAATTTTGAAATTTAAAAGGGGTGAAACAAGAGAAAAACGTCCAAAAGGTTTTTCTAAATTACGATTTATTTTGAATTTTTAAGGCTAGAAACTTGAAATTTGAGATGGCTGTAACATTTAAGACATAAACCTCACTTAGAACAGCCACTGAAAAATTCGATATTTAAAAAATTGAAACTTGAAAGATTGGCTGTATATACTCACTAAGAAATGATATTATAAGTATATTGAAATTTAAAACAGTGAAACCAGCGGAAAAGATTCTAAATTGCGATTTATTTGAAAATTTTAAGTCAAAAAACATAAAGTATGACATGGTCTTTACTTTCAAAACGGAAAGTTTGAGTCAGCTCAGTATCGAACATTAAAAGAGTTGAATCATCTGAAAGCTTTCTAAAATTAAGTTTACTTTGGAACTAGTAAGCCAATTTTTGTAGCTTACTACAGCTGACAGTAACATCTTAAAACTTCGCAACTTCTTGTTTCTGTGCAGCTTCCCTACTTGAAAAGATGCAACTAAAAAAAAAGTTATAAAATTCTTTGAATATATTGATTGTATAAACTTGAAATTTCACATAACGGTTGACATTAAGCTGAGAATATTCGCCAAAATTTAAATATGTGAAATGAAGCGAAGCTATTCTAAAAACATTGTAATCTACGATTTCTGTATAATTGTTAGTGTTCAAACATGAAATTTAATAGGGTCCTTGCATTTAAGTGGAACATGCGCGTTCATAACAAGTTCTATATTTTCGAAATTTAAAAGGGTAAAATGAGTGAAAAAAGCTCTAAAATCATTATCTTACTTTAGAACTACTTAACCGAATTCAAATAGTCTATAAGACTAGTAATTATAAAAATATCTGCTTTAAAATGTTCTATATTTTATTTCTGTACAAAATAACCACAAACGGAAAAAAATGTAAAATTCTAAAATGCCGATTTCTTTGAATTTGTGGAGGAACAAAAAAGAAATTTCATATAATAGTTACTTTTAAGACGTAAATATGTGTTAAGAACATTTATTAAAGTATTGGATAATTAAATGGATGAAATGATTGGAAAATGCTTTATAATTTGAGTAAACCAAATTTTTGGCACTAAAAAATGTAAATTTTGCATGAAGATTTCTATTAATATGACATTATAAAAAATGTTTTGAAAAACATTCGAGATTCAAATGAATTAAATAAGAGAAAATGTTTTACAGGTATAATTTTATAATTATTTTACTAAAACTTTTAACCTAGAAATTTTAAATTTGGCATCAGGATAACTTCTAAAACGCAGATACGCACAAACAACGTTTTTCTTTTAATTTTTTTAAGAACAAAAATCAATTATTTTTGATACCAGTGCACTGTAAAAAAAAGTGTAAGGTTACTAAGAATTTTGTTGGAAACTGGGATTCCTAGAACATTTTATGTAACCACAACAAAAGATAATCATGTAAAATTACAAAAGTTTCTTCCGTAACTGTTACTAAATATTGTTTAGTAAACGTACTAGTGATTTTTTAGGGAGTTTCCCAATAAAACTTTTGTAAATTTACTAAATATTGTTTAGTGAACTTACTAATGCTTATTTAGGGAGTTTACTAAATAAGTTTTAGTAAATTTACCAACGAATATGTTGTAAACGTACTACCAATTTTTTAGGGAGTTTTCCAAAAACTTTTTTGTAAATTTACTAAATATTGTTCTCTAAATTTACTAACGGTTTTTCAAGGGAGTTTCTCTAATTAGTTTTTGTGAATTACTAAATATTTCTTAGTAAACTTACTAGCGATTTTTTAGGGAGTTTACTAAAGAATTTGTGGTAAATTTTCCAAGGATAGTTTAGTAAACGTACTAAGGATTTTTTAGAGAGTTTTCCAAAGAATTCCTTGTAAGTTTACTAAATATTGTTCAGTAAACTTACTAACGATTTTTTTGCGAGTTTACTAAAGAATTTTTCGTAAATTTACTTAGGATTATTTAGTAAAGGTACTAACGATTTTTTAGGTAGTTTCCTAAACAATACTTTGTGAATTTTCTAATGATTTTTTAGTACACTTACAAAGGAATTTTTAGTACATTGACTAAGAATTTTTTTCTAAATTTGCGAAAGATTTCATAGTACATTTACTATGAATTTTTTTAGTATTCCACCCAAAACTTTGCATATACTTTTGCAAAAAATTTTCGGTAACTTTATTAAAGTACCTTCAGGAAAATTACCAATGATTTTTTAGTATTGTATCTAAAAGAGTTTTTGTATTCTCGCCATAAAGTTTTTTGTAACCGTGCAAGAGATATTGCAGTACAGTTGCTAATAATTTCTTTCTGTTCTGTCTAAAATTACACTCATCAAAAGGTATTTGTAACTGTAAAAAAATTTTGCAGTAGATCACTAACGGTTTTTCAGCAGTATTACGAAAATATTTTACGTAATTGTTTTTGTGTGCTAATACTTATATTATTTAGAGTTATTGTTATGGTATTCTTTCAATATGGAGTTGAATTTTTACAGTTTTAGATATTTAGAGTGGAATTTTCCTCAATCAAAATACTTCGATGCAAAATAAGTAATATCGCCTGACGTGTTTTTGAGCAATACCACAGCAATTGACAGAAATATTTATATGTTATGGCATTAGAAAACTGAATGAAGCTTTACTGTAGATGTTCAAATAGGTACAAAATCATATCGATATTAAATGAACATTATAACAACAGCAGTAAATGAGCAGATAAGTAGAAGCAGATCTTACGGTTTTTTGTTAAATTAAAAAAGCGAATAGAAACAATAATGAAAGTAAAGTATCATTACTGAGTTTATAAAGTATGCCTAAATTTTAAAAAAAATATATTACCGATACACTAAAAAATAAAGTGTGATGTTTCACCAAGAAAATGGTGAAAAGTCGCTGAAATTTAGCAGCAACCAAGATATTGGTGATAAGTTTCACCAGTTTATTGGTGCTTTTACAAATACCATTATATTAGCGAAATATTAAACCATGATTCAGGATTTCTTTTAATCCAATTTTCTGGTGAAAAGTTGAACCATAAATCAGTTTTTTTTTTAAATCCAATTTTCTGGTGTAAGTTTGAACCATAATTTAGTTTTTTTTTAATACAATTTTCTGGGAAAAAGTTGAACCACGAATCAGGATTATTTTTAAATCCAATTTTCTGGTAAAAGGTTTAACCATGATTCAGAGTTTTTTTAAATAAAATTTTCTGGTGAAAGGTTAAATCAAAATTCAAGGTTTTCTCCATTCCAATTTTTTGCTAAAAGTTTCAACCACGATTCAGGATTTTCTCTCATCTTTATATGGAAAGGTTACACTGGATTGTAGCTTTCTTTTTCCCCCTCACTTTGGTTTTCGATTTATCATTATGGTGTAATAAAAAACAAAATTTCAGATTTTGCGAGATTATCTTGCAGTAGAAAACTTTTTTTTTCATTAAACTGAAAATTATTAAAGTTTTAATTATTGATTCTATTGTTTTTGAAATATATTTAAAAAAGAAATGTAAACCAGTTTGATCTATTTCACAAAATAATTGCTTTTTTTCCCCCCCCACAAATATTACCATTCTGTCCTTGTACATTTTGGAATATTTCTCCGCACTCGATTACACTTATAGTCCATTTAGTGTTTGCTTATTCACAAAGAAAATATTTAAAACAAAATAATTTTCTTACATTTAAATACATACCTGTTTTTATTATTATTTTATTTTAAACAATGGCTGAATGAATATCTTCAACCAATATTAATTTTTGCACGAGTTTGAAAAGGTTTTTTCCATTATGCACTTAGTGCCTATGCACCGTACTTCCATGATCTGTTTTTTTTTCTTTAATTGTTGTGAATCTATAGATGCTGAAATTTTTATATTGTACAGTTTTCAAATTTTTACCTTTTCACACACACACACAAGAAAAATTAAAATTTATATTGCTTATGCAAAATTAATTCATTTGAATATAAAACAACAACAAAAAAAGTTCAGCATTTGTTTCTGTTTAACATTCAGTAATGAATATAACACTTTTGAATAAATAAAGCACAAACATAACTGATACATAATCAAAGTATATGCGTCAACAATGAAATAATCAGCATCAAAAAGGCAGCTATAAGTAGCAGAATCCATTTAACCTCTAATATCAGCTAATACAAAAGTATTACTTTAAATTTTAAAGCTTTTTTTAAATACACAATGTATTTCTATAGTATATTAAATACTTACTTTGAAGGGTTAATTTAATAACAGCAGTGTCGCCACCAAGCGACTAATTATTGTTACTTATATATGTATTTTTTCAGTATTCCAAAATGGTAATCTATGACGAAGATTTATTTATTTTATAACAATGCTCGTAGAAAAGAAAAGTATTCACCAACAGCAGCCTTGCAATAGCTGAAAAAAGAAATGATTACAGACACAATTAAATAGCAACACATTTAAAGCTGGTTTGCGGTATGCCGCTCCATTTATTGAAAATACAAATTATATAATCATTAAATTATATGTATAGTATGTCATACTAATATTTACTGTAATATAATATCATTTTACATAAAGTTTCTCTCACAGTTTTAGGAGGGTGCTGCACCCTCTCTGACCATTCAGGTCATCAAATATAAAGAATTCTTGAAGCTTAGTGTGTTCTGAATCAGAATTTCAAGTCAGGTAAAATGGAATAGGTCCACGCATCAGGTTAATTTCTCCACCTGTTTTAAATAGAAGAGTAAATATTTTAAGACATAAAATTGTTTCTTGTGCAGACATAACAATAATCAAATTTCACACAAGGAAAATAATAAAAAAATTAAACAGTATATCAATTTAAATATCTTTTACAAGGAAATCTTCAGCATTTGAAAAATCAATCAGTGTTCGAAATCATTGGTGATCCGCTGGTCCGAGAACACCAAAAATTCATTTGGACCACTAATTTGAAAATTTTAGTGGTCAGCAGGAACAGTAACTTTTCCACCCTCTCTCACGGGGTCACAGGTAAACTTAAAATTTCCCGTCCCAGAGAAAACCGCAACCAAACACAAATCACACAATTTTATTTATTTTAAAAAATAAATAAAACTGCATTAAACCTCAGTCAATCGAAATATTGGAAATAAAATATCTAAATTAATAATTTCATAGTTTTTCTTTATGTGCTGTTTATTTAATTTTTAGTTATAATTTTATATTTTATTATGCTGAAAACTTTGGATAACTGCCAAGGAAGTTTGTAAGAAAAAGCTGCAAAATTCTCCAATTGTTGGGTAGAATCAAAATATTGTGAAATTCTTAAATCAAATGTGGAAAAATATTGCAAAAAGCGTCAGTTGGTTGAAGGAAAAAAATTATCAATCAATCGAGATTAACAAAAACTCATGCTTGCCATTTGACTGTAAACGGGTGTTAACAATTATTATCAATGATTAAAATCATGATTTTAATCAACTGATTTAAAAAAAAAAATCATTGATTAAAATCACAAATTTTCTATGGTCTATTTCAATGGTCTATAGGGAAAAATCATTTGTAGTATATTGGAATGATATTACACTATTTCAAACATATAGAAATTGATACACATCACTGAGGTGTACAAAAAGATGCTTACTATAGAACATGATGAGCATAGCATCCATCGTTTATTTATGGGGGGACACAAAAGGATTCGCTTATATCTGTATAAATAAACAATTGCTGGTAGTTCGTTATCTGTTGTGGTACGAGTTTTTTTTTTATTTTTTTTTTATTTTTTTTTTTTTTTTTTATTTAACTAATTTAGTTACTTCGTATGTATAAAATCTGTAAATCATATACAGGGCTGCAAAAAAGATGTATTCATTTCCGTTTATTGATGAAATATGTTGAAGGGGAATTTTAAACTGTGCAAATGCGTTTCTTAACTGAACTAATGTTTAGCATACTATTCAGTATATATTCAAATCTATAGATCATATATAGCGTTGCAAAAAGGGAATTCTGATATTTTTCAGATGACTGTTAATAATTGCTGAACTTTAATTTTGAAATGTGTTACGTGTTTTGTAATTTGCTTACTTAGCCATCATATTTAACCTTATTAAACGTTGATTTTTTTTTTACATAATTCTGAATCTGTTGGAAAGTTATAATCTATCGTTGAAGTTTGATTATTTTACTTTCTTGTTTAAAAATATTTTTATTTTGTGTATGTGTATATATATATATATATATGTGTGTGTGTGTGGATGAGTTGTACAAAACAGGGTAGGCGAGTAAAACCGGGTAGCGCAGACCCCTCCTTCATTTGTACTTCTGTCTATCAGCCAACACGAGAAATTACTTGTCGGTAACCATTATGGCATGTATAGCAGATTGGAACGTTACTGTGTGCGGTTCTCGTTCGTGTGAACGATTTAGTTTCAATTACTCATAAAAAATTGTTTTATTTGATTCTAGATTTTACGCGTGTAACCACTTTTTTCAGCATATTAAATATTACTGAACATATCTAATTCTTTCCTTTCCTGATAATATTTAAACATTTTTACTGATCTTTTGCTATAGGATTAAGAGTAGTGACGCCATGTTTTAAACTGTGTCATGTTGGGGTAAAACCAGGTACTTAAGATTGGGTCAAAACTGGGTATACCCGGGGTTTTGTCCGGCACTCATAGAATGGTTTTTTAGTATAGTTAATAAATTAGCATGGAACTTTAAATTGTATTCTTAATGCTGTTAAGTTATAATTCTAAATCTTTCTAGTTATAATAAAAACTTTAATTTTGATTTTGTTTTATATTAAAAAGTGGGTTTAATTTATGATATTAAATAACTTGCAATTATTATTGAACAAAACAATAGCACTGATTAAGGCATAATTTTATATTATGCTTATTGCATTTTAATAAATAACTTTCTAATCTGGGGTGTAATAACTTGCGTTATAGGTCTACTTAAAATGCAAATATATTTCGTGACTTGTTTCTCTAAATAAAATAATCTGCCCAAATTGACAAATAATCATTAAAATCTCAATCCTATATAACTAGACTACCTAATATATAACAAGATTTTTTTCTCAAATATTAAACAGGCAGGAAAAAAACCTTCTCTTGGTGGATGATGCTTTCCCAGACTCTTTTGCTGTATATAATAGGAGTGGATGCACTGTAAAAAAAATAATAATAATGCCAGTTTTCCAGTAGGAATTGGAAAAATAGTTGCCCTCATCGTACCGGAATAGTTTCCAACCCAGCTCGGAATAAAATCCGTAAAATACCCTTTTACTGACTATTTCCTTATTTTTGCGGATTTTATTCCGAGATGGGTCGGAAATTATTCCGATACGATAAGGGCAACTATTTTTCCGATTCCTACCCGAAAACTGGCAGTATTTCTTTTTACAGTGTGGATTACGAAAGAGGTCTTTATTTTATTTGGTTAAAAAATGTATAGATTTTTTCCAATCCTTGTCCTGAAAAGCCTGTTCTTTAAATCCTTAATAGGTATTCAACTCACACTAAAAGAATCCAGTTAATCTAGTAAGAGAAAGCAATGTATTTATTTAAACTTCTTTTTTTTACGCAACGCATCGATTTCAGCCCCTTGATGCATCATTCATGCACCTCTAAGCTCATACTAAGGTCAAGAGGTGAGGAAGTGGTTATTTTCCAACACTGCGTGATCTGTAACAACTTAGCAAATTGGAAAATTATTTAAAGCTACATTTTCGAGAGCAGCAATTGTAAATATTGCAATCAGAAGGTTCGAGAAAACAGGGATTTTCCCCTACAACAATGATATTTTTTCAGACCATCTTTTTGCTCCTTCGGAAGGGACAGAGAAACCCATGAAAGTCATGATAACACACCTAGGTCTATCCAGCCACAGGTTGGCATAGCGGCAGAAATAAAAATTTCTGATACATCACAGGATATTGGAGCTCAACCTTCCGAACATCAACAAGTTGACACTATCCAGCGTCTTTCACGTCGAGCTGCTTCCAGATGCAGCAGTTAACATCACAATCACAGACGTCATCACTGATTCAAAATGTTACATCTACAGAATATATTAGTAAAATTATCTATTTGACATCTTCAGACTATGTAGTCCAGCAATCTGAATTTCCAATTTTGCCTAAAATGTTATTATCCCCTTCTAAGGAAGGCTTCAGAATTGAGAAAAAGAAAGGGAAAAACTTTTGATTTCTTCTCCCTATAAATTACAGATCGAAACAGATATTAAGCAGAAATAAGCCAAACAAACTGCAAGACGAAGAAAGAAGAAGATTCTTTGAAAAGAAAAAAAGAAAGCAAAAAAAAGATTGCGAACACATCATCAGAAGAAGAGGATAATTAAACCTGTATGTTTTGCTATGAACTTTACTCAAACTTTAAATCCAAATACGATGTTTGAAATGCCACGGATAGGCCCACGAAACATATAATGCAGAAGAATATGATGACAAATTCATCTGTGATTTTTGAAGCTAAAAGAACTTTAAAACGTACAGAGTAAAGTAAGCAGGCCTATACAACGTAGAAAATTTGCCACCGATTTATTTTTTTTTTACACATGGACGAACACATGTGCAATTTCTTTTTGTTAAAAATATTAAAAATGTATTTTTTACTATATTAAAGAAAGACATTTTTGACCAAAATGAGTTTTCCAATAGTTTTAAATGGATACCAGGTTTAACCCAAACAGCGAAGTAAAACCGGATTTTTGCATACGTGTGAAAAAAGCTATTTTTTTTTATATAAACAATTATATATATATTTTTTTGAAAAGAATGTTTTATTATAGCCAAGGATTCATTTTACATTAAAAACAGTGTTCAAAATTTGTTTTCCCATTTCACAGCATTTGAGACTAACAAACTGTTATGGTACCCGATTTTGCTCCACCTTCCCTATATTATATATATATATATATATATATTTATTTAAAGGATGCTGTAGGAGAAAATAGCATGAAACATTTATTAACTCCCTTTCTACATCTGTTTATACTAAAATTTTAGGTCACATGCTATTTATCTTTTAAAGTAAGCAATTTTTCTATTCGCATAAACTTTACGGTAGTTATCGCGATATATCACCAATATTAACACGTTGATATATTCCGATATTAAATTTACTATATTTCCCCCACCCAGCAGTTAAACTTTTGAAAAAAAATAAATAGAAAAGATTTTTCGAAAACTTGTAGCAATTTATTCCAGGATAACATTTTAGAAGTATCGGCAAAAAAAAAAAAAAAAAAATAAAAAAAAAAAATAATAATAATAAATATATATATGCTCTAAAAGTTAAAATCTTCTAACTGATATTGCAATTGATTTTTAAAAACATGAATTTTAACTCTTTCAAATACATTGGTGAACATACAGTCCGCGAGCCAGCAACAGATTTTGATGACCAAGTTCCTCTCGGCCGATAATTTGTAAAATGCTTCAAAAGGTTGTATTATGAAGCTCTGTGAAAATCAGCTACGGTTCCGTGGGTGAGTGTAGCAGCGGTAACCTCCCACGCGCGTAAAAAAATTAGTCATTTCCTCCCGATTGAAAATTTGTCAAATTATAGCTAACCCAATATCTTGAAGGGAAAAAAATTCAGCTGATTATAAAGTGGTGGTTAATACGTCAGCTGGTCACACGAACATGCAAAATATATACAGGGTGCAAAGGAAAGGCCCTTTAACCTGAAAATACTTGCGAACGGAGAGAACTAAAGCTATGGAAGTGAGGTAACGGCATAGTAAAGTGACTACGCCCGATTTAATGCAAGCGACGGCAGCGCTTCCTAGTGGCGAAATTTGGAATATAGCCATTGCAAATCGAAAACGAAAAGAGATAGAGCAAATTTTCCAATCAGAATGTTTGAGAGCATCAATTAATTAGTACGAAACGGCATTTGGTTTACATGAATAAGATAAATCTTTGCCTGTATACCCAAAAATGTCCAAAATTGAAGCACTCTATTTTGTGTAAACGTTTGGATGGAATAGCCAGAAGTATGAAGAAATACGTACAATTTCTGGTATAAATATGTGCTTATCTGAATGTATTTTGATAACATCCCATAAAAAAACAAAAAAGACAAACAGTCTCACAGTGATAAAATGTTAATATTCAGTTTGTTCGAAAAGTTCGCCATTGTTCACGATACACAATTGTGTTCGTGGCGTAATTCTACATGCACATTTCTCAGCATAGAACGTCTATTGCAAGACTCTTGAATACGACGACATAGATTTCAACCTTTCAAGGGCGGTGGCTAGATGGTCTAGCCACCTAATTTTAATTCCAAAATGGACAAATGGCAGCAATAATATTTTAACAAAATTTTGCTTTCCTAATGAAAGTGAAAATTAACGAGCTTTTATTTTTTGTGAAATTCTTTTGAATATTCTGGTGTCAGTCAATTGTTTCATAAGTTTACTAACAGAATTCTTCTGCCCCTGAAAGGGTTAATCTAAAATTTTAAATGCATTGGAAATTAAATTTTTACAGCCATTACAGCACAGTACAACGTCACAATCTAAAATTTTGCACTGCTACATTTACAGAATGTGAATATGCAAAGTAGAATCGTCGCTCATTGATTTCGGACATTTTTGTGTATACAGGCAACGATTTATCTTATCCTTGTGAACCAAATGTCGTTTCGTACTAATTAATTGATGCTCCAAATCTTTCAAACTGGAAATTTTGCTCTATCTCTTTTCGCTTACGGTTTTCAATAGGTAACTTCCAAATTTCGCCACTAGGGACGCTTCTGTCGTTTGCATCAGGTCGGGCGTATTCGCTTTACTATACCGTTACTTCAATACATAGATGTATCTCTTTCCTTTCGCAAGTATTTTCAGGTTAAAGAGACTTTGCTTTGCACCTTGTATATTTTCTTCATGTTCGTGTGACCAGCTGATGTATTAACCACCACTTTATAATTAGCTGACTTTTTTTTTCTTCAGTATATTAGGTTATCTATAATTTGAAAATTTTTCAATCGGGAGAAAGTGACTTTTTTTTTTACGTGCGTTGGAGGCTACCGCTGCCCAACCCACCCACGAACTGCAGCTAACGTTCACGGAGCTTCATGATACAACTCTCTGAAGCATTTTACAAATTATCGGCCGAGAGGAAATAACTGACGAAATTTGTACCTGGCTCGGGGACTAATAGGTCATTTCGCGCCTCACAAAGGCTATACTTTTTCTACCCTAAAACTAACTAAACGTCCGTATTTTAACACAATCTGTTTACACAACAGGCCAGATTTACATTTACCTACGAAAATTTCGAAACATTCGGACAAATAGAAATATTTTTTACTAAATAAAATGTGCAAAAACTTCGACAAAATTAGTAAAAACCTGAGTGTTACATCGTGGTAAAAATCTTACCAGCCTTTTTCCACGAAATATTAATATTTTTTCACTCGGGCTACGAAAACATTATGTTTTTAACGTCTAAAAATTTCAAAGAGTCTGGATGATAACGACAAACTTTTTAGAATTTAAAATTCTGGAAGAACCGTGTCCTCCCCATCCCTTTCCAGGCATAAATCAAAATTACATATAAGACTCCAAAAATCAAATTATGCAGAATATTAATACCAAATAATAATAACAATACCAAAAAGCATATACTTTCAATTCTCTTTGAAATACTGCAAAACATTAAACAGAAAATACAAAAATTAATCTTTTAAAAAAATTCATTGCATGAAGTCACTTTTCATTTTTTCTGCGCATTTTACTGTATGACCCACATTACGTATATATTATTTAAAAATACACACTTGATTTTATACGGTAGCTTTGAAATGATCGAGTATTGATTTGGTTCAGATATAAATGGAATTAAGAGTGAAAAAAGTTTGAAAAGAAAAAAAAAACACTAAGATTTTGATATGAAAATAAAATCTATATTTATCTATATTATAAAGGACAAACATATCTGTGCGTAACGCTGACCATTTTGCAAATGGCAGAACTTTGAAATCTAAAATGAAATTCAGGTTTTGCAATTTTCGTGTTCAGCTCGTCGTCAGCTTAAAATTCAGAGTAAAATGAGAACTACATTTAATATTTTTGTTGAACATTGTCACAATTCTATTTCAAAGCCCCGTGATCGGCGGATGTAACTCACAATTATGTGGGTGGGAAACGGGAAATTGTTTCAATCCCTTCCGTACTAAAATGCAAGTACTAAGTTTTATCCCTCGTACTAGGTGAACATTAGAAAATATGTACATATTTATAGTCGAAAAATCCTTTAAATTATCTTAATATCTCAGAACAATTAATTCTTTCAAAAACACTGTCAATAAAAATGTCGTAGAATTTGAAATTCTGAATAAAATGAGTACCCATATTAATATTTTTGCTGAACATTAAGGTCGCAATTCTATTTCAAAATTTTGTCTTAACCCGGGAGAACTCGTTAGTGAGAATGCCCAATTGCTTTTCTTTTACTTTACATTCATATAATATCAACTTTTTTTGGTTGGCTTAATACTTTTATTCACACAATAGGTAAAATAATTGAAAAACATTTTGAAATTTTAATTAAAATGAAAAATGATTTAAATAAGAGTCTTAAAAAAGTACGACTGTGTGAGAAAATCTCATGCAGCGAGTTCTCCCGGGTTAATCGCTAATCAAGAGAAAGACAGAGTTATCAATCCGCCCTGCCTCCGTTTACTACATTTAAGTTATTGAGGACCTCCCGATGTTTCTGTAATTATGTTAATGCTTTATTTTGTATATTTTGAGGATTATAATTTAGTAGTTATCGAGAAAGAGGTACATAATTGACAGCCGTTTTACATACCATTTCCCAACTGATATCGTCAAACTTAAACCTTAGTTAAAAAAAAAAAAAAAAAAAAAAAAAAAAAAAAAAAAAAACGTAAAGATTATAATACTTTTTTTCAATATTCCAAAGGTTTTAAAATTCTATTAATTTAACTTAACCTGGGAGAACTCGCTAGTGAGAATGCCCAATTCCTTTTCTTTTACTTTACATTCATATAATATCAACTTTTTTTGGTTGGCTTAGTAATTTTATTCACAAAAGAGGTAAAATAATTGAAATAACATTTTGAAATTTTAATTAAAATGAAAAATGGTTTAAATACGAGTCTTAAAATAGTACGACTGTGAGAGAAAATCTCATGCAGCGAGTTCCCCCGTGTTAAGATGCTCGTATACTAGTCGAAAATATTTTTTATTAAAACCATCTTAGTTCTTTTAGTAAAATATCGAAGTTTAAAATCGTGCTATTGGTTGACCTATAATTCCTGTAGCGACAAGACTCATTTGTTCCCTCGCTCCTCCCCACTATTTTCGACCTCCTTAAATGTGAGGCATACGCACTGTTATTCACTATATATGTCAAATTAAATACGACGCATAATTCAAATACAATATCAGAGATCGTAAACAATATTTCCCATCATTTACAAATCATTTTTGAAATATGCTAAAAATCATGAAATAATACATTTTAAGTTATCTATTTGTTCGTAGCGGCAAAACTGCAGCTAGTAGGACGGGGAAACTTAGTACGTTTATTTCTGGCCTATGTCGAAGGGATTAAAACAATTTCCAGCTTTCCCGTATTTAATTCCGAATTCGGCCTTTTTTTTCATTTCCTACCACTGGGCTATAATCCGTAATCAAGAGGTTAAGCCATAATTCTGAAAATATCCAAAATAAAGCCTAAAATAATTACAAAATCCTCAAATAATACCTCTATAAATAAAAAATATATATATAAATTAGAAACAGGGTAAATTGATTACCTCGTCTGTTCTGGCTTCAAGAACATAACGAATTAGGCAAAACTTTAAATTATAATTGTAAAAATTCAACAAAAATGTTAAGTGTAAGTGCACATTTCAATCAGAATTTTAACCTCTACAACATCTGTATTGACAATGTTTTTGATATAATTAGTTTTTTTTTAGTTATTGTTATGATAATTAATAAAAATGTGTTTTTTGACTATAAATCTGTACATATCTTCAACCGCTCACCTAGTAAGAGGGGGAAACTTAGTACATTCATTCTAGACTAAAATTTTAATGAAATGAATATGATGGAATGAATAGTTAATGAAATTTAGGACTGATTATTTATTCACTATAAAGTAACAAATAGAGTAGAGCCATTTTTTTAACATTTAACTGATGTCACAGAAATTGTCACATAACTAGTCTGAAGCGGTCTGCGAGACCGCTCCATCGAAATAGTCCAAGAGCTGTTAAACATTTTAGGGAAGGTATTTGAGGCACCCTGAAAATTTGTGCAACACTTCTTTTGTAATGGCTGAATACAAAATCGAATGTCTGGCTGAAGGATCGTGGCCCAAAAACTGTGCCAGACACGTATCAAGTGCCATTTTTTGACTACCCAAAAAAAAGGTATTTTAGGCACGCTGAGATTGAGACAGAATAATATTTATACTTAGAAAAAAATATATTGAAAACGACAGACACTTTAGTCGGCCCAAAAACTGTGCCAGACACGTGTCAAGTGCCATTTTTGACTACCCAAAAAAGGTATTTGAGGCACGCTGAGATTGAGGCAGAATAATATTTATGCTTAGAAAAAAGTATTTTGAAAATGACAGGCACTTTAGTCGGCACAAAAACTGTGCCAGACACGTGTCAAGTGCCAAATGGCACTTGGCACATGTCTGGCACAGTTTTTGGGCCACGATCCTTCAGCCAGACATTCGATTTTGTATTCAGGCATTACAAAAGAAGTGTTGCACAAATTTTCAGGGTGCCTCAAATACCTACTCAAAAATGTTCAACAGCTCTCCTACTAAAAGATGAATAAAAGCCGCGATAAACTCATAGGATGTTTTTGTACTAAACTTTTTGCACAGGAGTGTTATAATTAAAATTCACCTATTCAAAGTCTCTGGTGTTAGTACTAAAGTTTCAAACGAAACAAAATTTCAGTAGTGTTTGTAGATAAACTGAAATTTGCAAGTTAAACTATGAAAATTGAAAAAAGCACCGGTGTGTGAGAGACCGGTAACATCAGTTAAAGGTTAAAAAAAGTTTTAAACAGTTTAAACTTGGGTATTGTGGAGAAGGGAGCAAAAAGGGGAGGTCAAATTTCAGAAGAAAGGTTAGCAATGGCGTTTTTTTTTTTTTTAATCAGAAATGAAAAGAAATGCAGAAGAGTTCCACCCCCGATTAAGAAATAGAATGATAGTAAAGCACTTTTAAGGACTTTAAAAAAAAATTGTATGAAAATAAGCACTTTCAAGCACAAAAAAATCCTTTTGAAACATGTAAGTACTTTTAAGGACCGCACGAATCCTGATATATTGAAAATTAGCCGACTACAGAGTAGTCATGCATGGGTCAAGTTGCATCCGACACAAAACAGAATATAATACTTAAGTCAACCCGCAACTCGACCCGCACACGCCAAAAATATTTCCTCGATCCTCAAACTGACCAGAATCAGCTAAAATAATTTTCGGCAACCTGCAACTCAACCCAGACTTATCTCAACCCGAACCCGAAATAAAAGGAAAGTAAATCATGTTTTATTGATATTATGAAATGTAATCTACAATTACATCTCTAATAACAATTTATGTTTTATGTAGGAAAATGGACAAATGTATATACTTTAATATTCAAACATATGTAGGTATCATGCCCACAAGTATTTGAAGTGAGGACAGCTTGTTAAAAAGCGCCATCATGGTTGATCTCAATGGCGCTTGGTGACAAGTTGTCCTCAACATGGCTCACAATCACATGACACACCTAAGTGATATAGGGTAGGTGGGGGTAAAATTACGCACTTATCATTAATTTTGATTCTTAACGAAAACATTGATATGCGACGACTTATTAAAATGTTGTATTAAAACCTTAGGCACGTTCCACTATCATACGACATTCTGTCAAATTACATTTCCGTAAGAAATTGTAATTTTTGCTCTGCATAACTTTCCCCCATTGGTTTCTTCCCCCAGGGACTGCACTAAAACTCAAAAGCATTTGCTGGGTTTCCCTGGGTGGCCATCCTCCTCCTTGCCCCATTGGTTAGAGTAAAAGTACGCAGTGATGAGGCAAAGATACGCAGTGCGTATTTTTGCCCATTACGGCCGGTTTTTGCCCCATTTCCACTAAAATGAATGAGTAATGCAAAAGCATTAGTAAATTTTTATAGTATTTAAACTGAAAATTGTAAACTAGACCATGAAAAAACAGCGGTCTGCAAGATCGCGAATAGCAGTTAACCTCTAACTATTGTGACAAATATTGTTTCATAAATACTGTAAGCGGTCTCCGAGACCGCTTAATCGTAGATTGAATAAAATGGTTTACTGACTCATAAGAGGCGGTTTCTGCGCTAAACTTTATGTAAAGGACTATTATAGTAAACTTTCCCGCATTCAGAAGTCTTCAGCTATACTTCTAATTTACCGAACGAATCAAAATTAAACAAACATTAATACTTAAATTGAAAATTAAAAGTTAAATTGTGAAAACTGAATATTGCAGCTGTCGGTGAGACCGTTAACAGGAGTTAAAGATTAAGGTTTAAAACAAAAGCGATTCATGAAACAAGAATATTGATTTTTAAAAGTAGGTAGGTAGAACATGTGTTCTATATTTAAAAAACTTAACTAGAAAAAGGAAAATGTAGTTTACTAACTTATATTAGTTATGTATCTATTATATTTTATATAATACAAATTTAGAAAAGTGGAAAGCTTTGCATCTAGCTAAAACGATAGGGCAAAGTCCCGTATCATAAACATGTGCGTATCTTTGTCCCAAGGCGTATGCGTACTTTTACCCCATTCTGCAATATTTTGCTTAACCGGCTACCTATAAGTATAAACAAATGTGATCGAGGTAAACTACGGCATTTAGAAGCTAAAAAGCTTTCGATCTCCACTGAATTTTTGGATTTGTAAAAATTCCAGGTATTGTCAAGTAAAGAAAAAAGTGAAATATACAAAATATTATATCAAAATTCGAAAATTTAAACTTACCTCATTTTCTTACCACAAATTGCTACTTTTATCAAAAGGTTTAAATAAATGACTAGTACACTTGAAACCAAACTGCCACCGATTGGTCATGATAGCCGAAATGTTGCTTCATATGAAATCAGCCGGTGCGTATTTTTGCCCCGTTCGTATCTTTACCCCTACCCTTTGCATGAGAAAGTAAAAACTCAGCATTTTATTGCTCAGAACTTCACGTAAAATTTAAATGCAGATGTTTATATTTAAGTTTTTTCCAAGTCTTGTTAAGATTTTTACAAAAAGTTTGAGCAGAACAATTTTCAGATAAAATAAATACATATTTCAATATACTGCTTAACTTTTAACTGATGTCACAGAAATTGTCACGTAACTAGTGTGAAGTGGTCTGCGAGACCGTTTCATCGAAAGATGAATAAAAGGCACGATTAACTCATAGGATGGTGTTTTTGTACTAAACTTTTTGTACAGCACTGTTATAATTAAAATTCACCTATTCAAAAGTCTCTGGTGATAGAACTAAAGTTCCAAACGGAACAAAATTTCGATAGTGTTTGTAGTTAAATTGAAAATTGCAAGTTAAACTATAAAAATAAAAAAAAAGCCGCGGTCTGAGAGACCGGTAACATCAATTAAAGGTTAAGAAATCAAAAGTATATAAGAAATGTGATAAATCCTTTTTATTTACGGCACAGTTAAGAACCATTTATTCTTCTCTAGGAATAGGTAAAAATATTACATTTCATTTTTCATATACACGCATTCATATATATAATATTTCTGATAGTTTTAATACATATACCCATGATACGTGCGTATAGATAGAGAAGTGCCCAATATTCAGAGTTAGAATCATAGGAGAGAGTGTAAAGGAATGGGACACCTTTTACAAAAATAAGAAAATGAACTTTGTTTGACACAAAAACAATATTTCAGTTTATAGAATACAAAATGAAAAAATTTCTAATGTCCTTGAACAATATAGAAACATAGTTTTCAGAAACAATTTTATAATTAAAGAAATTGCAAGTTTCAAAATTTGTCCCATGCTTAGTTTAATCCATACTTAGAACCATTCTTTAAGGCTTAGTTTATATGATGGATAATATACAGTATAATGTTCCATAAATAGGGAAACTATTACATCTATGCATAAACAAGTCATTAATATTAATAGTCATTAATATTAATAGTCATTAATAGTCATTATTAACATTAATAGTCATTAATAAATTTTGCCGGAAAGTAAAAGAATATATAAATTTATTAAGTTAAACCGTTGCATGTTCGCCAACATAAATGAAAAACAGTGAAACTTCGAAGGATCACTTTTTGCTTCCTAATTGGTTTGATTAAGAGTATCAACAATAATACAGATTATAAAACATGTAGGGGGGGGGGGGGTGGAGTTATGAAAAATTTTTATTGTTTAATTTTTTTTATAAACAAAATATGTAGAAGTTTGTCCATTACTGGCACATCTGCCCTACACCTAGATGTTTAGCATGAAAAAAATATTTTGGACATTCTTTTGAAAAATCAGTCAACCCGAACCCGACACGCAAGATTCGAAGAAACCCAAACCGACCCGATCCGAACCAAAATAGTAAAGTAAACCCGACGCGATGCTGGAATCCAGTACAATAAATACCGATTACTCGTCACGACTAATATTAAGACAGATAATTTTGGTATACATTTTAAGTATTCTGCGGAAGAATAGTGGAATATTTGGCCTTCATTATCAGTCAAAGGGGGGAGTACTATTCATTGCATCAATAATTAAAAATAAAATATTTAATCTGCTAACCATATTGCAATAAAATTTGATTTAAAAGATAAAACATTAGAAATTGCACGCATCTAATAAACACTGGTGTAAAGAATAGTCATTTGACTGAATAATAAATATTTAACAAAAAATAATAGGAAGATTACGCATTAATACCTGCTAAAATCATGTTATATTATAATTCGAAATCAAACAGTCTTACTGTGTAGTTGATTTGTACTTATTAGGAATCAAGTAGAATGGAAATATAAAAAAAATAACTCATAAAGAAGAAATATTTACTTACCTACTAATTTGAAATCATAATCAAGATGGATGCCTTGAACGCCTCTGTGGCTGCGTGAATAGTCATTACGTCACCATTGAAGTCCTTTCTCATTGGCTGACAGGTCAAACTAAGATATTTCATGTATTTGTACTATGCGAGTGGTAAATATTTTCCCCGATTACGGATAAAATTCTAGTAAACATGCAGATTTCTGTAGTTTTACAAAAACTAGTTATGTAGATATGCAGATTTTTTTTTACAGTGTGTTAGGTACAACATTTTAAGGAAATTTACTATTAAAATAAATCGCAAATATCATTAACTGTTATTGATAGTTAAAATTACAGTAATACAGAAATATATTTGCCAAGCAGGTAAGGAATTAGTCCATATTTAGCCTTTCGCCAAGAAAAATGACGATTAAATATATTAAACAAGATTTTCCTAATTAATTATGTTTCGGTACTTTAATTTTTATGCTGAGTGAAGATATAATAATAATGAAGACTATTAAAAAATATTTGTTTGCAGGACCTAGACTCTAAAATTACAAAACCGCATTAAAAGATTATTTTACCTTACAACATTTAATAAAGGGAAATCACAAGTACACAGAATTGTGAGTGTTTTTGGAAAGGGGGCTCGAAATTAGTAGAATAAAAGTTTCCTCATTAATTTAAGTCTCATGCTTGTTTAACTGGGCTTAAGAAAGACGTTGCATCAAATTGGGTTTAATGTCTGATATTTAAATTATCCCCAACTGTACAATGATATTTTAACAATATTTGGCACACAAATACCATTGTCATATTTAAAAAAAAAACGCGGAATTTGTTTGTATAAATATATTTGGATTTCTTTTTATAATAAAAAAAATCTTCAAACCAAAAAAATATATATATAGAATAATATTAAATAAAAATTTAAAAAGCTTGATTCTTGGTACCTAGTACTTTAAAACTCGAAGTCAAGGTGCCTAACTGTGCCTTTAGGCAGGTTAGAGTTCCCGAAACAAATATAAAAAAAAGTCCTGTCTTTCTTGTGTTAAATTACAAATATGTCGAAATTTTCTGACTGCATCTTATTCGATTGTAGGCAATTTTGCAATTTATTAAGTTTTTAGCCCCCGTAATGCTATTTCTTTCTCCCAGCTATTAAAATGCCGTCGCTAAAAAATAACGTTCCGTTATAAGCCAGCCGTAAAATATAGGAGATGTATCATTGTACGGTTAAATAATCTACTGCCATTTTTTTAACTTCTAAGCATCGTAACATTTTCAATTTTTGTACCTTCTTAATGGGGAAAAAAGTACTTTTAAATGCTATTTCTTTTAAAACTGCATCTGAATTTATTTTTGAAATATTATTTTTTTGTTGTTTTTAGCGGCATTTCTGTAATTTTGGAAACTCAAGTATAAAGAAAATGAAAAATTTTGGAAAATAATAATTATATCTTTATGTTGTAATTTTCCCATAGAAACATTAAAAAAAATTAAATATGTGCTATTTTTAAAAAATATAAATAATGTTTTCTTATAAAACATGGAGCTATTATAAACCAAATTTTATTTTTAAGTATCTATATTAATATTAGAAACAAATGAAGGCATATGAATAATTAAATAGACGATTTTTTTGTCCAGTTTCTTGAATGACGGCAACTCTTTTTTTTTTAGGATTTGTCTATTATTCAGCGATAGTGACGTACTATGCGTACTTTACTGTAGATGTTGTTTAAGACTGGATCGTAATTGAAGAATTTTTCAGCGGAAGCGGATGAGGTAATTTTATATAAAATAAAAGCGTTTGTTTTAAGTCTTAAAACAGAAATATGTTTTGTACTATTTATATTTATATAAATACATATATCTATTTTTTATCGGGGGCAGCACTAAATTCGGGAAAAAAACTAAATTCGTTTTCTAATTTTTTTAAAATATTTTTTAAACCGATTTTTTTTGTGTTTATTTTTATTCTCTGTAAACTCAAACATAACTTTTCAAAGGGTGGTTCGAGTTTTATATTCCTTTTTTGTTGCAAAACTCTCGAAAGTGCAAACGACAATTTTATTCCGATATTAGTAATATCGACAGGTGTTTTCAATATTATTCCTATCTGAATAAAATTATATTCAACCGAATATTCTTTAGATAAAGCATACCAAACGTGTGCCAAAATATTTACCCCTATTTCTGAATACTAATCTTTAGTTTATTCAATTATAAACGTTCCGTAATTTAAAAGAATACAAGTAAAAGAAATGCTAATTATTTTGATTTCAAAAAAATTCACAGCCTGGAATCAGTGTGTGGCATTAGGGTTTCCAAACATCACGCATCTACATTAATGGAATTACATGAAAAATTGATAAACTTTTTTAAATCAAGCTATAATATTTAATTTCTTGCAATAATACATCAATACGACATCGTAGTGTCGCACATTATCTATTTATGTACATTGAATTTCTGAGAAAGTTGGCTGCAGGTACATGACAGTTTTTCACTTTCAGTGTATGTTTCGATTAGTTCTGTAATATAGGTGGATTAAATAACATCCCTAATCGATGGAAACATGTACTTAGTGACACATTTCCGTAACATTTAATAGAAATTTTAAATTTTAAATGATGTAAGTGGGAAGTAAGCTGAGGTATGTATTTAAACATATTTTAAATGATGTATGTGGGAAGTAAGCTGAGGTATGTATTTAAACATATTTTAATTTTTATCTATGACGTATTTTAGTACAATATTCATGACGTATTTAATATTACAGATTAATAAAAGTTCATAAATATCAATATTGATATCAGTAGAATCAATATAGACAAAATTCATTTCAGATGATTAAAACACTCAGATAAACCAGATTTACATGATTCCTCTCTAACTAAGCTAATGAAATACAAATTTATACACAATTTATTATTTTTTGCTATTATTTACAATAATCACTATGTACACAACCAAAGCTTTTATAAAAACTTGGAATGGAATTTTTTATGTAAAGAGTTTTTGTAGTTTTGCGTTTGCCGTATGATAAGAACGTCTCTTTGCGGCATCCTTACACGATTCTAAAAGATTGATTTGTACGAAAACTCTAGATGGTCGGTTGTTGCGTATTTGATTAATATTTAGTAATTGTGTTCACAGAGGGCGGCATAATGCAGATATATACATGATTAAAGAAAAAGAATGTATGTTCGTCCTGCCCCCTCTCTGTCTCTCTCATTCTCATTCTGTAAATTATGAGCGTGTGTTGAAAGTGCCGAAATATCTCTCGCCACAAAAGCTGAAATAAACATGATATTGAATTTTATTATACATTTACTTTAGTTTTATTTTGAGTAAATACATTTTCACACGTTGATTTTTTCACAATAAATTATGATTTGGTAGATTTTTTTTCAACCACTGGCATTCTGTGTGCGATAATTATAATCAGAATAACAGCGGTATCCTCTTCTTGAAACTATCCTATTTATTTATATCCTATTATCTTGAAAATATTTCTAATAAACTATTATCTTCAATAAAGTACAAGATGCTGGTGAAAGAGAAATCTTTCAAATTTCAAAAACTGGTTTTTTTGGTCATAATGTTGAAAAATGTCCTTTATTTCACCTCTAACTCCATTAAAATGGAAACTAGGTTAAGGGAATTTTATTGATAATAGTTTTATTTTACATGAACTAGGGGGCTCGGCCCCCTACGAGCTACGCTCGCCAACCCCCGTCCAGACACCGCAGTCTCTAAATGCACGCTAATTTGATAGGCTTTAAAAAGATTTCGAAAGATTGAATTATAATTTAAAAAACAGTGGCGATCTCCATATAAACGGATTTCTATTCATTTCTCTTTGATTGGGGAATTTTAACGCCAAATCCGCTGTGGTACTACTTGATTATCCAGCCGACCAATTTCGCCAAATTATACAAATTGACATAATTTTTATTTTAAATAACGTAAGAACAAATAAATTAGTACAACATTAATAAAAATACAAATAAAACGTCGAAATAAAAATAACTTGATGACGTAGACACAGGTAACAACATTTCAAAATAAGCTAATATAAAAGGAATTAAGTAAACAGAGTCTTTGTCTCCTGGTATTTTTTAACAAAGCGAAAAGAAAGTTCTTTTAAATGAGACATTTTAAATTAATCGTTTTTAATCTGACCTAATTTTGACCAAGCTATTCTTTCTCTTTTTAAAATTCACGTGTATACTTTTTATGACGTAATTTTTAATAAGTTCCTGCTTTTTATACGCAATTATTTAATTTTAATTTGAAAGTATCTTTACTATTTAAAATAGTCACGTGTAAATAAATTTTTAATTTGAAGCAAACATTATTGTTTCCGTTGTTTATACTGTTGGCAACAAGTTAAATTATTACAATTTTCTAAAATCTCTCTATTCTAAAAAAAAGTAACTACCGCTGTCACCGCCGCCGCCGCCGCCGCCGCCGCCGGTTTTGAATTTTTTGTGACCGGAGGTCTTTCTTCGTTAATATTAAGAAAAATAATGCATACAAAAATATGAAAATCGGTAGTATGATACAGAAATGTTTGATAAACACGCTGAGGCAGACAGTTTTCAAATCGAATAGTTATTTTAAGAGATATTTAATGCTAAAGTTGGACAAAATCGTTCCACTAAAAAAGTTTTATAGGAGCAAAAACTATTCATAGGAATTTAATCATTTTTAGATCATTTTATACGTTTGAAGTTCCCGGTGTGCAGACTGTTTTTCTTTTTTTAATTTGGCTGATTTTTTGAGGTTTTATTTCTATTTTAAATTCAAATTTTCACCATTTCTAGAGATATTTTTTTACAGATTTTAGAAAGTGATATTAATTTAAACTGTTGCCAACTGTATAAAAAGTGGAAACAATAATGTTTGCTTCAAAGAAAAAATATTTATACTTGTAAATAAATTAAAAATTTATTTACACGTGACTATTACAAACAGAAAAAAACATTTGGAATTAGAAGTAAATAATTATGTACAAAAAGCAGGAACTTATTAAAAATTACGTCATAAAAACTATAATTACACGTGAATTTTAAGAGAGAAAGGAATTTGTAAACTAATAAATTTATTAACATGCGTTAGAAGTCTTAAATAGGAGAAATTACGTCATATTTACGTCACATTACATGTATTACATAAAATGAATACAAAATAATATTGCAAAGAGGTTTAAATTCAGAAATTGCGTTAGACATTTATTTGATATTTTGAGCGGATACTTTTCACCTATTTTTGTTAGGAAAGCGCAAATAATATTTCATTTCTAACACAAGCATTTTCACGTGAATATTAAACAGAGAAAGAATAGTTTGGTCAAAATTACGTCAGATTAAAAACGATTAATTTAAAAAGTCTTATTTAAAAGAACTTTCTTTTCGCTTTGTTAAAAAATACCGGGAGACAAAGACTGTTTACTTAATTCCTTTTATATAAGCTTATTTTGAAATGCTGTTACACGTGTGTACGTCAAAGACGAAAACAGCGATTGACATATGTATTTTTGGTACTACTTAGTTATCCCGTCGACCAAAAATCTATCATTCGCCAAACTATAAGATTAAATGCCAATAATGGTTGATCGTAAATGTCACATTAACTTGACTTTAAGCAAGTTACACGTGTCTACGTCATACAGTTATTTTTATTTCGACATTTTATTTGTATTTTTATTAATGTTGCACTAATTTATTTGTTCTTTCGTTATTTAAAATAAAAATTATGTGAATTTATATAATTGGCGAGTGCTTTGGCGATTTATATAATTTGGCGAAATTGGTCGACGGGTTCATCAAGTAGTACCGCAGCGGATTTGGCCTTAAAATTCCACATTCAAAGAGAAATGAATAGAAAACCGTTTATAGGGAGATCGCCACTGTTATAATTCAATCTTCCGAAATCTTTTTAAAGCCGATCAAATTAGCGTACTTTTAGAGTCTGCGGAGGGGGCAGAGCCCCCTAGTAAGTAAAAAATATGTCTCGAAATGCTGAAAATTTGAATTTAAAATAGGTATAAAACCTCGAAAAATGAGTCAAATTAAAAAAATAAATCAATTCTGCACACCGGGAAATTATAACGTATAAAATGAACTAAAAATTATTAAATGCCGATGTATAGTTTTTGCTACTATAAAACTTTTTTAGTGGAATGATTTTGTCCGACTTTAGCATTAAATATCTCTTAAAGTAATTCTTCGATTTGAAAACTGTCTGCATCAGCGTGTTTATCAAATATTTCTGTATAATACTACCGATTTTCATATTTTTGTATGCATTATTTTTCTTAATATTAACGAAGAAAGACCTCCAGTCACAAAAAATTCAAAACCGGCGGCGGCGGCGGTGACAGCGGTAGTTACTTTTTTTTAGAATAGAGAGATAGTAAATTACTGTATTAAACATTGCCTGTAACTTTTCGGTTGCGGGTTTTTATTTTTTTTTGTTGTTTCTAATTTAAATTTAAAACGACAAGTAAGTATCAGATTAAATAAAATATTCTGTTCTATGACATGTGTGTTTGTTATAAGTTTCTAATACATAATTAATTAAATGTTAATTATGTATTAGTTATATATCTTCCTTTACAGTCTGTGATAATTATTAATGAATTAGTTATACAGACACTTTATTGGTAACGATGGATATAAATGGAATAATTTACCGTTAGAATTGTACGAAAAATAATTGAGCCGAATGAAAACGGCTGAACCTGCGGTTTCAAGTTACTACTGTTGTTTCTAATACTTAAATGTGCTGACACTACGTCATCATATTCTAATGTAATTACGGAGGTGGGTAAGAGACAACTTATATTTATTTACATTTTTCTCTTTTGATGCATTTAGTAACTAAAATATGTATTACTTTCAAAGAGTTGGATGATACAATTGAATCGTTCACAACGCAGGTAAAGCGGGTGGAACAGAATTTCATTTTAAATAACGCAAAAGAGAAAAAGAAGATTCGGGCTATTATATCTTGAATGGGACTGAAATTGTATAATTTTTTATGTGATTTATGAGTACCTAAAAAGTGCGAATTTCTGAAATATTCTGATATTGTTGATATTCTGATTAAGTACTTAAGCCAACAAATTTATTGAGAGTATTAAATTTAGAAAATGTGTTCAAAATGAAAATGAATCAATTCAAGATTTTGCTACTAGATTAAAAAAGAATAAGAACTCTTTTGTTCATTTACGGGGCATGCTTTAAATTAAAATTTACTTGATCAATTTTTTCGTGGTCTGAGAAATTAAACATTCAGAATAAACTGATAACTGAAGTTCATGACTTTAACTTTTGAAAAAGCTTTTGAGAAAACTTTAGCTTTATGCAATATAGGTATTCAAATTTCAGAAATTAAGCATAATAATTTCAATGTAAATAAAATTTAAAGTACTAAAAAGTACAGCCAAAGAAATGACAAAATCATTCTCAAAAAGAAAAAATCAACAATCATGTAAAAACTGAAATTCTGACGTTAATAAAAGCAAACTGAAATTTATAGATTTAGAAATTTCTCACATGTAACTAAAGTATGTAGATTTATAAATGGTACTTGCCACCTGTGTAAAAAAGGGCTACTTAAGTAAAGTGTGCAAATAGAAAGATTCAGAAACAAGTAATAACTGATAATACAGTGAATTTTTTAACAGTAATTATGAAAAAGTATCAAATCCTATGAAATTGTTTGTTTTAATTGAAAAGAAGGCTAGAACTCACATGGAATTCGATACTGGATGCAGAATTTCTTCAGTTCCTTTCAAAAGATCTCTCAGATTATAAAATCCCCCCCCCCCCCCCCCCAGATGTTCATTTAAAAACAAACTGCAACTGGTGAAAACTTTAAACCCCCAGGTTATGTTGAAGTGAAAGTTACTTGTGAAAATAAAACTAGAAAGAAAGTTGTATTTGATAAAAGAAGATAATTTCCCATTATTTTTGGTAGAGATATCGTATCTGAATTTGATATTTTCCCCCATAACATAAAATATATCTATCTAAAAGGAAATTGTAAAATATTCTGATAAATTACAAGCACCGTTACGTGATTTTTCTGATTTATTTACTTGGTAAATAAAAGGATTGAAGGCAGAACTTTTTATTGAAAAGGTTGCTACACCCATATTTTGTAAAGCTTGAACTGCCACATATGCGCTTCGTGCATCAGTTAATGAAGAATTACAAAGGTTACAAGACGAAGGCATTACTAAACCTAGAGTAATAGCAAATGGACAACTACTATATTTTCAGTGGTTAAGCCTAATGGGGAAATTCGTTTTTCTGGTAACTTTGAAGAAACTTTTAATACATTTCTAAAAGTTGAAAAATATCCTTTACGTATGGTAGAAGATATGTTAGTTACATTAGATGGTCGTTCACATTTTACAAATATTTATTTAAATCAAGCATACCTTCAGTTACATGTAGATGAAAAGTCCCAAAAATTATTGACCAAAAGGAATATTCCAATTACTTAAGTTACTCATGTGTTTTACTACTTCTCCTGCTATATGGCAAATAAAAATTGAACATATTTTAAATGGGATTGAGGAGTTACAATTTTTATTGATGATATTGAGGTTACTGGAGAAACAGATAAAATTCGTTTAAAACGGTTAAAGCAGGTATTAGAAAGATTAAGAGGATATTATATTAGAATAAATAACAATAAATCGTTCTGTAAGACAGATGAGATTATATGCTGTGGGTATAAAGTTGATAAACGTGGCATTAATAAAAGTGAAGATAAAGTTGAGACCATTTTCAATGCTCCAAGACTAGAAAATGTATCTCAAGTTATAGCTTTTCTAGGACTAGTTACATATTATGCAAAGTTTTTACCAAACTTATTTACAATTGAACATCCTTTAAATAATTTGCTTAATAAGTTTGTGAAGTTTAAATTGACTTCTAAGTGTGAACATGCATTTAAAAGTATAAAATAAGATATTAATTCCGAAAGGATTCTTACTCACTTTAATCATAAATTACACTAAGTTTTAGAAACTGATACTTCTCCTTTGGTATTTCTGCAGCTCTTTTGCATGTGATGTCAGATAACACTGAAAAACATACTGAGTTTGTGTACCGACCTTTGACGAATGCAGAAAAAGGGTATAATCAAGTTGATAAAGATGACTATCTATAATTTTTGGTGTGAAGAATTTTTTTTCAAAATCTGCATGGTGACAGATTTACATTATTTACTGACAGTACACCTTTGGTTTTACTTTTTAACCTCATAAAAGTATTTCTGATTTATTAAATGCTAGAATGCAGCGATATGCAATTTATTTACAAAAGTTTGAATATACACATCATATACACATCATTGGGAGTGGCCTACAGATCCATGGCAAAGAATCCATATTGATTATTTGGTCCTGTTATATGAAAAATGCAAAAACCGAAAATAAAATTACTTATATTTCTTAACTTTTTGCACAATACGATCTACCTATATCATTACTATCAGATAATGGTAAACGATTCACATCTGCAGAATTTGAGACATTCTTGAAAAATCATGGGGTAAAGCATTAGTTCGGTGTTCCATACCATCCAGCTACAAATAGATAAGCCGAGAGATATGTGAAAACTCTCATACACGGATTAAAAGCCTTATCTTCAAAATCTGGTACATTGAAAATGTAATTAAATAACTTCGTTTTTGCAGTATAAAAAGATGCCCCATGTTACAGCGTGGGAGATTTCTGCATCTATATTTTTAAAACGGCATATAAGAACAAAAATAAATTTGATAGTACCAAATGTTGCAAATTTTGTTCATGATTAACAAAATGCCAAAAAGTCCAAAGTTAAAATAAATGAATTTGAAATTAACCCGAACGTAGCTGTAAAATATTATACTCCAGAAGCCAAATGGAAATTTTGTCGAATGATAGCAAAAGAAGGAAAATTACATTATAAAATTCAAGTTGGTTCAAATGTTTGGAAAATGCATGTTGGTCAAATAACTAACGTAGGTTCAGATATCTCTTTGGTTAATGATTTACATTCTGAAGAAAGTGATACAGGGAAATTTAGAAGTGATAATGCAATGGTGAATCAAGTTGATTCTCCATCAATACTGCCTAGTATCACAGGTCTGTAACCAATTTACTCTCATGACTGAAATACTCCAAGTCCTGCACCAACTGACTTTCATGATCCTAGTTCCTCAAGTGTTAAATCAACTGACATTGATTCCACACTTCCAGAACTTTCTGTTAACAACTGTACTATTGTTGATGCTGAAGACCTTTAAAAGCTTCCTTCTTTTCCACAGGTACTTAGAAGATTCATTAGGAACTGAAGAGCTCCTGAACGACTGAAATATTGTGTGTGTGGGGGGGGGGAGAAATATGGTGTTTCTAATTTAAATTTAAAACGTATATATGGCAGCACCAAATAATTTCTCCTGAATTCATGGTAAATAATTATCAGAGTAAATAGAACTATTCTGTTCTATGATGTCTTGATCTATGATGACGTGTGTTTGTTTTGTTAAGTGTTAATTAAATATTAACTATGTATTTGTGCTACGTCTTCATTGGTAGTTTTGATAATTATTAATTAGTTATACCGACACTTTATTTTAAGGTTTTATTTTTTTAAGGTTCCATTTTATTATTCACGGTTAAAGAATTCAACCCAACTGTATTTGGCGTTTTACTTTAAAAGAAAAAAAAAATGTAATATTCCAACACTTACTAAAAATTATTATCAAAACTCTGACTACGTAGCTAAAAATCAATGTGTGTGTATGTTCCAACACAATTCGGCAAATTTGATTGATCAACACGAAACGCGATATACACACGTTTTTGAACCCGTGTAAAATTACTGTCACCTTTGAATTACTTTTCAATGCGCACAGATGCTTATAACACGACTTACAGTATTTTTACTTATTCTAGAATATGTATATGAAATTTCAGTGCAATATTTCAGAACTAATAAAATTTCTTGAATCCACAAAGATCTCTATTCAAAGTGTTTAAATAAACTTCATACCAGTAGATAACACAGCAACTAAGGTCTTAACGATATCCAATGCCTTCTCAAAGCAGTAACATTGAAAATTACTTCCTATTATAAGAAAAGATAATTTAATTTCACGGACCAATTTCGCTCTAATCATCGCCTAACCTCGATGAAACAACATTAGCATTTGAAATATAATAATACTCAATCAAAGTATTCATATTTCTGCGGATAAGAAATTAATTTTATTAAGTGCTTTAATTATATATATAATAGCACAAAGTGTATAACTCTTCCGGGGCTGAACTCATCCGGATCCCACTTCGCTTTATCGTATTCCATTCGGCCATTTTTATGGAAAATTATTTATCCAAATAAAACTTCATAAAAGTTACATTTTTAGAAAGATTATTCAAAATAAATTAACATTTGAGAGATGACTTACATCCAATTATGTATATATTCTGAGATAACTTCAATTGAAATTAGTTTGGCCCTCTCCCTCCATAAGTAAACATTCGTTTGTATCCCATTCATTGTGAACTTTTGTGCTTTGCTGGCGCCATCTATCGGTATTTAAAATAAAAAATAAGTTTCTTTTGAAATTCTTTGAACTCTGAAGACATTGGGAGAAAAAGTGAATAGAATTTCTTATAAAATATAATTAGACTGTTAGGGATACTTAATGCCATGTAGTATATATGTGTCAATGGAAATAAAATTTTGCATTTTTGTATTTTGTAGGGAAAACATATTTATAATTTAATAAAATAAATTGAGAAAAAAAATCTGTTAATGAAATTAATAGTTGCAATTTACTTAACTGATAAAGGATCATTTTTAATGATCAAAATTTATTATAGGTTTTTTTATGCATGTTTTAAAAAAATCAAGATTTAACCTGAGTTAAACTTTTTAAAATGTAAGTTATATAATTATTATTTTGGCGTCAGCTATCGGCAATTATCCGTGAAGGACTCTTATTTATTTATTTCTGATTTATAAGAAATTGAAGGATATTGATTTTTTTTTTTTTTTTTTTTAAGCAATGAACAAAGACGAAAGTTAATTGACAATACATTTTGAAATAGCATTATTAGTTCTAATTTGCATGTTTTTTGTGAAGTAGTTCTCTAAATTTTGTGAGTGAAGTTATTTCTTGGAAATTAAGTTTCAATTATATATGGGCTGTTTTATAACTATTTTAGTCCCACCTGATCCTATTACATTTTACCTGATCCTATTACATTACAGATAAGATAAAATTTATTACTTCATAATTCTTTTTATAATTCAATGCTATATCATTCTTCTGAAAATGAAAACACGTCATTCTGACGGGCTATCTTCTAGTTTATAAATAAAACTATTAATTAAACTTTATAATAAAACACTTAAATTGTTTTATCCAATAATAAAAAAAGATTCTTTAAGCCAATAATCCAGTATTATCATCGTGTATAAACGTGTCATAATTTCGAATGCAGATATTATTTATATTTCAGTGAACACGTACTTAATAAATGGATGATAATTATTTAATAATTTGCTAATAATCGAGTACACAGAGGCATAAAGCCATTAGTAAATATATCCAAAGATACCCTTAAAAAGATTTCTATGCGTGAGAACAATTCCAAAGATTTATTTAATTTTGCTCCAAACAAATCAATTTAATTTTCTCTAAATAATGTTATAGAATTTTTCTCCCATTATTAAATAATATACTCCATAGAAATGCATTTTATATACTGTTTCTATGAACTTTATATTTTTATTAACTAGAAATTATCATCAAACACTGACTAGTTTTCCATACTTTGCCTGAGTTTTAAAAAAAAAATCTCTGTCGAGATCCATACATTTTTATCGTTTTAGTGCGCAGCTTTCCATATTTGCAAACAACACTGTTTTGAATTTATCAGATATTTTTTTCGTATATACCTATTTCACACCAGAAAATTGAAATAACAAAATTTGCTTTAAGTCACAGGCATTTCGTATTTAAATAAAGCAGAATTAGCCATTGAAAAGTTCTGAACTACGTAATTTCTAGAACGTATTCTATCATGGGAATTATAGGGTTAAAGATGAAGTTTTATAAAATAAATAATTATATAAAATAAGGTATTTGGAGACATGCTTATTAAAATATATATTAATGCGCAATATTTTTGCCTAAAACAACCACACGACAGTAGTTTTTACTTATATTGCAGATGTGCAACAGAAGAAAAGATTGACGTATTATATCAAAAATGTATCTCTGATTTTTTTTTTTCATTAATTTTCCTGTGTAATAAAACTTTCAGATAATCACCTATAATTTTCTGGAAACAAAATTAAAAAAATCGCGCGTTCAAGGTTTAAGCTAAGTGAGTAAATGTAATGGAGGAGCACCATCTTTTCCCAAAGTATTTTCTTGATGTTCACTACACAAATGAAATATTTGAGAAAATTTCATAGCAAGAATCACTTAAAATTAGTTTTGTTTCATTTTTAATATAAATGCGATTGCTAATTTTATTGTAATAAATTGTTATTTATAAAACCTATTTGATATTTTTTAAATTGTAAACAATGTTTTAACAAACAAATAATCATTTTTGACATATCCATCTAAATCTGAAAGAAACAATTATTATAAATTAAAAAAAAAAATCTCTAAAAAAGTCTGTTACTTTTAAAAACTATACATACGCCTTATCCAGTTTCTTGATTCGTGATCATTTTCTTTACCTTACTTCAAGCGTATTCTGTTTGCTTTGAGATAACTTCACTTTTCTTCTGAAATTCTCAGTGATACATATTTTTCTTTAAATTATGAATATGCATACTTGTAATAAGCTTGCAGTTTAAATAATAATTTTCCTACTAAAATTTAGATGGACGCATATATTTGACCACCTTTTTAAATATATGTATGCCGTATATAAACAATTGCATTAAATTAATAATTTAAGCCCCCCCCCAAACGTTAGTTTATTACAGACTTTTATATTTCGAAATCATTTTTCTTTTAATATCACAAGCATATATTTTTAATACGTCTTTTTAAAAATATGTTTACCTGTTATCAACTTGCAGACTACATTGTCACTATTCTTCTGAAATTCTGAACTGTACGCATATTTGAGCAACATTTTAAACATATGTATACCTGAAATAAAGATATTCTTTAAATTATAAATTCAAGAAAAAAAAAAAAAAAAAAAAAGTTGTTTCCGCTATATCCTCAAATGAAACTTTTTTCTTTTAACTTTCAGATTGCTTTGAGTTTTTTCTAAAAATTACAGGGATACATATTTTGTTGTATATTTTAAAGAATGTATATGACTGCAAAAAACTTGCAGATTATGTGATTATTTTGAATTTCAAAATTGGTGGGTTACATATGTTTGATTACCTTTCGAACCATAGGTATACCTGACATAAAGAAACATTTTTAATTACAAATTCAAGAAAAATAAACATTTTAATTTATTACCCTTAACATATATTAATACCTCTTATATTAGTGTGTTATCTTGATTATTTAAATTGTCTTTATCGCCTACTTACTGAGAGGAAACTTTCCTTCTATTATTATTCAGATAACATTTGCAGGGAATCATATTTTAAGGCATCTTTTTAACAATATGTTTCCCTGTAATAAACTGATAGATTATGTTATTATTTTCTTTCTCAAATTCCTGTGGAAACATATTTTAATCCATCTTTAAACATATGCATATCTGAAATAAAGAAATATTTTAAATAAAAAAAAAAAGAAGCACAAAAATATCTTAGTTTATTACACTTTTAAAATATACATACCTCCTATATTCATGTGTCCTCCTGTTTCTTCATATTGCTGGTATCACCTACATTATCACATTAAACTTTTCTTCTGTTATACCTTTCAGATTACTTCTTTTTTCTTTTACTATTTACAGGGATACATATTTTAATGCATATTTTAAAAATATGTATCCCTGAAATAAACTTGCTAGATGCCATTATTTCATTTCTCAAAATCTAATGGAAACATATTTTAACAATTATATTTAAAGATGCATACACATGAAATAAAGGAATATTTTAAATTAATAATTCAAGCACAGAAATATTTTATTTTACTACCCTCAGAAAATATACACACTATATCCTTGTGTCTTCCCGTTTCTTCACAAGTTTAATATCGCCTATAGTCTCACGTGAAACTGTTTTTCTCGTATCTTTCAGATTGCTTCGTTTTTCTTCTAACATTTACTGGGCTACTAATTTATAATGCATTTCTATACTGTAATAAACTTGCAGATTGTGTCATCATTTTATCTCTGAAATTTGGCGGAAAATATAATTTAACCCAGCTTTTTTTTACATGTAAACCTGAAATAAGGAAATATTATAAATTAAAAGTTCAACCCTGAATAATTCAGTATAATCTCTATAGGATATATATTCATGTCCAATATACTTACAATTTCCTTATTCTTCATATTGTCCTCACTGGTTTCGTCGTCATTTGGGACTTTTCTTCACCTGTCTTCCTGATTACATCATTATTTATCTTGACAAACTTACAAGCATGCACTTTTAAATTCATCTTAAGAAAAAGAAAAAAAATGTACACATGTAATAAACTTCAAGATCACTTCATAATTTATCTTCTCAAATGCAGGGGTGGGGGATTATATCTTTTAGCTATTTTTAAGCGTATGTATACATGCAATAAAGAAATATTTAAAATTATAAATTCATCGGTCTTACTAAAGTGCATGAGAAACTTTCATTGTCAAGAATAATTTGTTAATTTCTTGCTCCATTGTTAATGCCTACTCGATTGTTATTAGCAGTATACATTGTTACTGTTATACGCTATTTTTTTGTTTTTAAAATTAAACAATGCTGTAAGAAACAAATATACTTCGGTGCTATATATCAAATGTTCGAATACCTGGAACTATCAACTGTTTTAAATTGTAAATTTAAGCACCGAATATAAAGTAAGCATATAAACCATAGAAATTAAATATACCTACGATAATAGTGCATACTCCTTATACATCATTTCGATATCAATGCTAAACAAAATTTAATTTTTGGCAAATTACATATTTCATCTGGTTGATAAGTTTATTTTTTCGAGCATGAATTTATTAATCAGAAACTTTTCCGTTAGTGTAGTAAAATTCGAAATATTTGAATTATATATTATAATTATGTCTAAATAAACGGTAGTGTCAGAACGAAGCCTATGCAATTAAAATTCCTGTATATAAATAGTGAAAAGCTAGTTAAAAACTTATTTTAATATGCCGTTATATAATTGGATACATACATAAAAAAACCTACCGAGAAATACAAATGTCGTTTAATTAAGTCAACTCTACGGAATGGATATTTCCAACTGAGCGAAAAAATGCCCATGCTGGGAATCGATCCCAGATCTTTGGCTTACAAGGCCAATGCTTTTCCGTTTAAGCTAACTGGGCCGACAACCAGCCAGCATTTTCGCTCAGATAACCTTATTGGTAGTAGCATCTGGTCTGTCATGTAGACAGCTCAACAGAATAAACCGCAGGTAAAGGAACTCCATATAAACGATGGGTACGTAGATGAACTAATATTTTAACACAATCAAATTTATTGGTAAAGTTATCATACGAATTGAATATTTCCAACTGAGCGAAAAAATGCCCAGGCTGGGAATCGAATCCAGATCCTTGGCTTACAAGGCCAATGCTTTTCCGTTTAAGCTAACTGGGCCGACCACCAGCCAGCATAATTTCGCTCAGATAACCTTATTGGTAGTAACATCTGGAGTGTCATGTAGACATCTCAACAGAATAAACCGCCTGGGCATTTTTTCGCTCAGTTGGAAATATTCAATTCGTATGATAACTTTACCAATCAATTTGATTGTGTTAAAATATTAGTTCATCTACGTATCCATCGTTTATATAGAGTTCCTTTACCTGCGGTTTATTCTGTTGAGTTGTCTACATGACAGACCAGATGTTACTACCAATATGGTTATCTGAGCGAAATATGCTGGCTGGTTGTCGGCCCAGTTAGCTTAAACGGAAAAGCATTGACCTTGTAAGCCAAGGATCTGGGTTCGATTCCCAGCCTGGGCATTTTTTCGCTCAGTTGGAAATATTCAATTCATATGATAACTTTACCAATCAGTTTGATTGTGTTAAAATATTAAGTCAATTGTCACTGGATTTCCTTATGGAACAATTCAAGCATTAGTATATTGCATAAAAAATGGACATCATATAGAGTTCCCATGCGTTTTTATGATGTTATTAACTGAAAAAGAATCCTCAAACACTTGCTAGTTGGCCATAAATTGTTCGAGGCTTTGGAAAGAAACTTTTGATTCAATACATAACTTTCCAAATAAAGTGCACAAATATGTCCAACATGACAATACTCACTCTAGCCTATTAATTTTTCCTCCTCGCTGAAACTCAATGCACCAGAAAATGTCATTCTCAGAAAGAAACTTTTCCAATATTATCCCATTGTTTCGAATTGTTGTTCCAATGCAATGTGATTGGAAATATTATTGTTAAAGTTTATCATTGTTATACGCGATATGTTTATTATAAAAATAAGCAATGTTATTATACATAAATATTAATTGTTCTCATATCAATTGTTGACATCCTTAAATAGTAAGTAATGTTTTAAATTTTAAGTTCAAAAATCTTAATGACTTTTTATCCATTATTTTATTGTTTTTCTGATTCAACTGATTTTATCTTTGTTATAAAAATATATGTAATTCATAAGATATTAGTTATTTTAATGACTTTGTACTATACTTTTAAAAAAGTTTCATTAAATTGTACCTTATACAAAATAATTTACACATAAAATAGTAAATTGAATTTCAAAATAATAGATATAAAAAAAGCAAAAATAATAAGAATAGTCACACGAAACATTCCCGCTTTATAGCGCCATTTATTTATAAAGCAATACTATTTAAATGCCATTTAAATGTCGAATATCTGTATGGTTTTTAATCTTTATGGCTTTTTGTTTTTAAATTGCTATTATTTTTCAATTATTTTTACTAAAATATAACAAAGGAGAGGATTGTTTAATGAAACTTCATAGGTTTGATAAAAGTTTACTGTTTACGCATAAATAAGCACTCTCGCATATGTAAATATATATATATGAAAAAAATATGCATGTAGCTGAATTAGCAACTATATGATTACAAGAAAAAAAAAACATAGTTTAAAACAAGTAATTAATTAGTAGTAGCAGTTATCGTAAAAAGAATTTTTAAAGCGTGAGGCTTTTACCCGGATAAAGATTTTCCCCCCCCCCTTTTTTTTTTCAACGTGCAATTGTCAATGTATTGTCTAAAATGGTGTATTTTTAAAAAGTATCTTAAAATTCTCTGAAATAATAAGTTTAAAATAATATTCTTTAGCTCTTCTTGCTACATTTGAGTAGTTGATTATGAAATAAGCAGACATTTTTGCTTTATCATTATCGTAACCGTTAATTATGTATATTGAAACTATGTTTTATGCTTACATTTTTTGTATCGATTATCTTTTCTTGTTTATTTTGAGCAGGTAATTAAAAAATAAGTGTGACATTTGTATTATCAACAAATCAACGTCATAAATGTTTTATTGAAACTATGTAAAACCTGTCAATTCATCAGTTTTAAACAAACAATAATTACATCTTAAAATGAATTTTAAAGCATGTAGATTTTTATTCTGAGAAACTTTAATATGTGGATTTTACAGTATAATGTTAAAAGGGATATTATCTCTTCTTGTTTCATCGATTATTTTTTTTTAAGAAATATGTTGGCGCTTTTTAATTATAATAAAAGTAACGTCAAAAATAATGATTATTTAAAACCTTGAAATTTTTTACTTAAGTACGAATTTTTCTGAAGTGGCTGCGAAACAAAAAATAAGAATACTAATAGATTAATAATTCCATTACATTTTAAATAATTATGTCATGCCTAATTTTTGATAATGAATATTGCTATTAATTCACGGAAATCTTTATACAGAAAATACAAATAATTGTGGAGTTACTAATATTAAATTACTAATACAAATAATGCAAATCATGAAAACATCAAGACACAAACGATTTTTCTTTTACCCTTAAATCTACTTTGCTTGAAATCGCTCATTGAAAATGGGATAGACTATATTTAGGCCAAACATAGTACAGGGTATACCATTGACGGCTATAATGAGATTTTTGAAATACTCGTCAATCTACCTTTAAAAAATATCACTGCAAAAATTGAGGCCTTGAACACACCCCTAAAAATATTATCGTGATCTGATGTATCACATAAGTCATTAAACTCAATCTGCCCTCTATTCGGAAATGGTTATACAAAGGAAATATCTCGTTTGAATTATCTTCATTTTATAATCAAGACATTTCCAGCATTCTGACTTCGAATATCCTGGTCTATTTTGGTTTGAATAATGTGTTTCACATTCTTATTTCTTTCATGTCGTAGCTTTTAACTTACTTCATTGATATTTATTTATTTATCACTTTTTATTCTTTATGGGTTTTTTTGTATCATCTAACATCCTGTTTTGTCATGTTTATTCTTTTTTCCATTACTTTCGTTTCTACCTTGTCCCGTGCGGCATTTCTCGGCGGATATATGTCCGGCCAATAAGGCTTTAATAACGGATACCAAGATGGACATCTGTACTCTACAGACTTTTTTCCATTATCTTAGAAACCCTGTTAGGCAGTCAAACAAACTATTTGTCAAGCGTTTGGTGTTCTTGAGTACATAAAAATGTGCAAAAATTTACAGGTACTTTTCCAGTCATTTCCGAAAAATAAACAATATACACAGACGTACTTAAAGAATAACCCGTGTTTTACTGTATAACTTTAATAAATACAATAATATTCTAATGCAATTTTTAAAATTTATACATTATGGTGAGTGGCATATGATTATGCTGAATTGAAAGACGTGAAAATGCGCATTAATTTGAGAAGTGGCACCGCTCTTAGTGTTTGAGTTTATTCATAATATAAAGCGTGACGGCTATTTTCTTCGGAGCACGTAGAGTGTCCACTTCCAATGTTTGAAATGATTGTACATCTTGCCGGAGAAAACTATGTAAATCCTTTTTAATGGTCGCTTCAATCTATTCATTATTGTAAAGGTAATGTACGAGAAACAGAATTCAGTGTGAAATATACTTGTATTTTCAATGTAACAGTTCGATTGCGCCTCTTCTTACGTTTGGAAAATTTGTCAGTTTTGACGAAGAAAGTACAACACTTCTAATTTTTCGCCGGGGAAACAGAACCTAAAATATTGTATAATACGTATATTCAAATGTTTGGAGACTATGCTAAAACTAAAAAACAGTATTGGGGCAATGGGGTAATATTTTACAATGACATAGAGGTACATCTGACGTAACATGTGGTGAGGAAGAAGTTTGACTGGATTCCAGTGTTTATGTGAGTGTTTTTTTTTTTGTGAATATATGTAAGGTGCATTCAATATTTAGAATGTGTTTTCAAAAGAAAATTTCCAATCAAAAATTTAATGAAATTTCAGTAAGTATTGTTCTTTAAAATATTTGTTTTGTTTTTTAACTTTTAAGAAGTTATGTTAGCAAGAAATGTGAAGTATAATAATAATCTTATTCGTTTAAAAAATACATCATAATCCTTATGATGAATAACAGAAAACTTTATTCGTCTTATATCATCATATATCATCTTATTATGTAAATTGAGATTATGTAAAACATTTTTGAAAATTTTCTTGTACATAAAGATACTTACATGCTTTGAAATAAAAAATAAAAACATCTATAATTATTTATAACTTTTAATTTCATTGAGTTACTTTCATTAAACTTTCCTACATTTTAAAGAATGTATTAAAATATGTTATACTGTGATACTATAACTATGTTTCTTTCAAGCACGTACTTTCTTTGAAGCAAAATATAAAAATAAAATATGCATTTAAAATCCGAACACTCAAGAGAAAATTTTCTTTTTGGAAGTAAAAAAAAACTTATCAGATAGTTTACGAACTAATTTTTTATCAGTACTAAAATATGGTTTACTGAAACGTGCATAAACAAAATTATATTCCATTATTTTCTGATATATTCCACTAATTAGTTTCTAAACCCCCTTTTAAAATTCATAATTGAGTATGATGCGTTTATGTATGTATATATAAATTTTCACTCATATCAACACTGATAACAATATGTAAATCACTAACAGTACTGATATTGGTGAGTATCAAGCATATGGGAAATAAATTTAGAGCCTGTCAATGCTTCACGTTCGTATTATGTTAGAAAATACTTTTCCCATGAAAAATATATCATTTAAATGTTGAATATCTGTAGAAAAGAAGTTTAAATAGAATAGAACCTTAAATATTTGATGTAAAATTCATCATCAAGTATTTTTAATTAAAATCTATCGAACAAAACCTCATAGAAATATTATGTTTTCATTTTCTAAAGAAAGAGTGAGTCTAAAGACTTTGAACATTATCAATAAAAATAAAAGATAAAAATGCAAATAAATATTCCCTGCTTAAAATAAAATAATAATTTTATTCTAAAACAATAACATTCCGCTATTTAAGTTATTATTTCAGGGTAATGATTCTTCGCTGGTCATGACGATATCTTACAAAGATATTTTACCTGTCAACTTAATTATCCTCTGCAAAACTTTAGAAAATTTATAAGATGTTTTATTACTTTGGTTATTGTCTTTTCATTAATGATATTGATATAGAATTTAAATGATGTTAATGAGAAACTTTAGTTTATTTCAAAATATCTTTTTATCTTTCTCTTTTGCGAATTTTGGATAAAAATGCAAAGAAATAAGTTAGGGACTAGGGATTATTCATTTGCTATAAATATAATGCTCATTATCAGGGTTCTCGCTAATTTTCCCCCATAAATTACAGAAAAAATTCTGTTTTTCTGATTAAAAACGGAAATTTTTTGAAATTTATGGGAAAAATTTTCCGTAAAAATACGGAAATAGTACTGGCGTCTAGACTGCCATTAGAATCTCTGTTTTTTTTTTTTTTTTTTTTTTTTTTTTTTTTTTTTTTTTTTTTTTTTTTTAGAGCGTTTGCGCAAAAATGGCTCAACTCCGACTCTGCAGCCCTGGTCAGAAATAGATTATTCAGTGTTTCACACCGAATCTATTTTGCTAACATTTATTTTCATTTTGCTGCTGTTTTTTATTTCTTATTAGCCAAATCGATAATGATGATCAAAAACCAGCGAGCACACTGTTCATTATGTATTATAAAACAAAGATAAAAATTGAAATTCTATCTTTAGAAAGATAATGAGTGTTTAACCCTTTGACGGACTGTGGGATATATCATATCCCACCTAATTTTAATCATGATTCGCTTTTAACTAAATTTTACTTTTTTTTTTTTTAATTTGAAGGAAAAAAATAAAAAAAAATTGCTTTTTCTTATTTTGAATTAAATTCTTTCGTAAATTACAATGTGAGTTGGACATTAAAAAAACAGAATTGCTTGCCACTGAAAAGATTAAAGTATTTTAAAACTTCAATTATTATTCTGAAATACTTTCTTTACACAAATAACATATAATAACTCCTCCATTAACAGATAATTATTGTATAATTATGCTAAAATTGAAAGTAATTTACACATCGCTAATTAAAATAATTATCAAATAATGCATATTTATTTTATTTTTTAAGCTAACTTACCCATTTTATGCTTTACTAATGTTTCACTGGCAATTGAAAGTGTGTTCTGTTATAAGTAAAGTATTTATGTATTTAAAAAATATATTTAATGTTATATATAGTTAAGATTTTTTTTTTCGTTTTCATTAATAATAATATCTTATTTTTTACTTTATAAATCATTTACAGCAGGGGTATTAAAATATTGAGCCTTCCGAGAGTAGAAACAAAATATTGAAGAGGTGGTGGTACTCGCTGAGTTTACTCGTTTAATAGTTACTAAACGTCTGAATATGAGTATATGTGCATGTTATGGAACTAATAACTAAAAACATTACTTTCAAATGTAGAAAATTACCACAAATAACAGTTAATAGTTTTACTTACACTATGAGATGCATGAAACTAGATAGCATGATTGGACTGTCTTGAAAAATACCGATTTTGCAAAAAAAAAAAACTTAGCAAGAACTTATTAATATCAGAAAAATGTCATAAGTTCTATTTTTACATAATTTTATAATCCTTGATAAAATAGTAACAGTACATTAAGTAACAAGTAAAATAAATGTATTCATACTGCATAGCAAAATTAATGTATATTTTCCAGAAAAATTAACAATGATTCAGTCCAAATATTGTGTCACCACCATTGATGACCAATGCCCCATGTATACATGTGTCAATGATATGTGTTCCGAGGCTCCGGAAAGCACTAACTTTAAATATGGAGTTTTTAATAGCTGAATTTTTAATCCCTTTTTCACCACATACTCGTTATAATCACTATTTTTATGCTTTTTCAAGATGAAAGATATAGTTATTAAAATACCGTAAAATGGGGTTAATCGGAACACTTTTCAACTTTAACGCAAGAAAAAGGCAACTACCGATTTTTTTATTCTTTTATTTTTTGACTAGAAACTTCGGTCTTGTTTCGTTCTTCAAATTTTAAGCAAAAACAAAACATTTTTTACAGTTTATATATATATATATATATTATTTTTTTTAATGGTGTACCGATTCACCCCACAAGTAGGGGTGAATCGGAACAAATGTTATAATCTTTATTTGTTCTGATTCAGACTTTAATAGGGATACTAAAAACGGATAATAATGATAGGGGATGAATAGGAGTACGTAGTTCCTATCAAACAAATCCTTTATTTTCTATACAAGCAAAGATATGACTTTTCAGAAATTAGAAAAAAAACTTTGAACTCAAGAAAGATTAAAATTTATTCTAAGAAAATGTATTTGAATTGAGAAAGATGGAATTTAGTACAAATTCAATTCACTCATGTCGTTCACAGAAGATATCATATCCTTGAAACGATCTGATGTTTGAATGTTGTCCTTTAGCTGAAGTTTCTTTATGACATCTTCTGGAAGAAATGCTGTCTCCTTTTCCACCGTTTCTTGAAATCTCGAGGTATGGGGGACCCGTTTCTAAAATTTCCCACATAACCATCAGCTTCTGGGTACAGGACTTTGGTCACATAGAGTCTGTATGACTTTTCTCTATGCACTTTAACGACAAGGAAGTCTCCTGGAGCAAATTTGTTTGAAAGCTGGGGATTTTCTGGGGTTCCAAAATCTGTATCTTTTTCTGAAGTAGTAGGCAATATGAACTCTTTATCAATGTCTTGAACGGAATAATTGGAATTTGAATCTTCAGACGATGATCTTCTGGATAGTTTCTTTTGTTTGTTTTTCTGTCCTTTTAAATCACTGCATGGTTTAATACTATCGATCTACTAGTACGGCCTCTTCCCCAGCACTTAGCACTGTTTGCCCTCCTCTCTTTTTTAATTGTTTTCCCATTTTGAGGTGTCTGTGTAATGTTGTGTTTGACAGAGAATATTTCTCTGCAACTTTTCTTAGGGATTTGAAGTTTTTTAATTCTTCTATTGCCTGTTCCATATCTCTTGGATTGGGAGTTGTTGTTTTTTGTTCAACTAAGTAATTTTTTGCATCTTTAAACTCTTCAAGTAACTGGAACAAACAAAATATTGTTAAATACGATATGCCATGAAAATATTACTGTATGGAAGAGTAAACCATGACAACAAAAGTGTGATCCGATTCACCCCGTAAATCTTAAACCTATGCTGTTATAAGACATTTTCCACTTTATCACTATCTAGTTTTAGAAATACATAAAATCTAATACAGGATATCGTTTATAGGTCTATCCCTAATAAAAGAACACTACTCTGGTGTCTGGAATACGAAAAAGTTTATAGTTACATACAAAGTTTTGCAGATGTTGAAAATAGGAGGTTTTCGAGGATCCACTTGCAATTTTTTTATATATGACAGTAGTGGTGCCAATATGACAAAACTGAATTTCCCAACACTGCATGATATTAACTTCTTAAAAAAAAATTGGCAACTAAAAATATTCTCGCGTATATTTATTTTGAATTTATTTGTATGATCGGAAAGTTTCGTTCCTGTTCACCCCGCTATTCCTATTCACCCCGTTTTACGGTATGCGATATTAAACATAAAGGGTATGGTTATCTAAAAATGCATATATTTAAACTGTATTCCAAAACTTTTATTTATTTATTTATTTATTTTTGAATCTTATAGGAAGGGAAGACTTGCTGGAATAGTGCCCTGCTAACAACAGAAGAAAGAAATATTCTGATATAGATTTCTTCAATTTAAAAACGTTCTAAGCGAAAACTAACATTTGTTTCTTACTAAATCGAACGGTATAGCTAGCGAATTTTAGGAAAGATCCAGAAGTACGCTTTATGTTTATACTATCTTATTTATGAATCAATAAAATTTCTCCTATTTAAAAAAAAGCAAGAATAAATTAAGTATTAAATATGATGTTGTAAAAACTAACTTATTTTGATCTCACATGATAAATGAATTCTTGGATAAACAAGCCACACCAGGCTGTTTCATTTGATTTCCCCATGAAAATATGCAAAAGTAAAATAAGAAAAAACTAAGAAACATAGAAACCAAAGAATGCTACTCTAATGGAAAATCTTTGTAAATGGTTGTAAATTTAATATAAATACCACAACCAACTATTGGACGGTTGGTGAGTAGGGTGTGGGTAGAATTCAACTTGCAAACTCCTCCACGTGGTGAGTTCCGAGTCGTTTTGGTCTAGCAAAACGAGCGAAGAAGACCGAAAAGCACGGTGAAAATTGCGAAAAATTGGCAAATTTATGTTTTTTTCTAAGATGTTGCACGAACGAAAAAAAAAAATTATTGATCAGAATTTAATTTATTTAGATTATTTAAACAAGCATAAAAAACTAAAGCGTGCTTATTTTTAAAATTTAATTAACTCAAAAAAATTACAAAAAAGGCGCGATTTTTAGAATTTTTCATAAATTTTATATAAGATGGGAGAACGAAAGATCTTAACCGATTTTAAAACATTTTATGCCGTTTTTCTTCTCATTACAATAGGCATCTTTTCCGCAATAAAGCGCTCCAAAAATAAAATATTTATTTTTTTCGACCCACTCTAATGCCCATATTTCATTATTCATTTAATTTTGAATCTATTGTTTCTACAAAAAAAAAAAAAAAAAAAAAAAAAAAAAAAAAAAAAATGCTTTGATATTTATTGAAAAACACGCTCATTTTGAGTTCAAATGTGTTCGGGAACAGTTGGGAAACGCATTTTGAAGATTAAGTGATATTGTGACTAAGTTGCTAAAATAATGATACAGCGATAATTACAAATCAATATCAAATTCCATACTATTTCCAAAGAAAAGTACGGCAAAACACACATTTTCCCCAATAGAGATGAATAGGGTTAATATTTTCAAATACAATTTTCTGTTTAAAATGGGACATGCTACACTATAGACTAAATTATATTTATATTTAAAAAATCTACAGATGTCATTTAATTTATTAAATATTTTTCTAGATATTTCAAAATAAAAGCAAATGTAATCTTAGCAAGAAATGTGGAAAATCCGTTGCGAAATGTTTATAAAAATAGGAAAAATTACAAAAAGTTATGAAAAATATGCAAAAATGTTTTTAAAAAGGCCATTAATATTAATAAAAGTGCGAACTTCCTTACCTTATCTCATTAAATGGCGGACCTGGTCTTTTTTATTTTCTCAAAGTCTGCTAATAAATTTCTCAGTTTTCTTTATGATATGCATCATGGTACCTTTTGATAATATGCTTTTAGTATACTAGCACAGTGTACAACCATAGTATTCGTAGATAAAAAAAAAAAAAAAAATAATTATTCTATTCCTTCAAGGCTGGCAAGCCCTTTTAGGTAGATTTCGTATGAAATACTACCAGTTACATCCCCTATGTTGGAATATCTGAAAAATTTTTGCAAATCTACACCGATCCTAGAACCCAAAACCACCCTCAGTAAAAAACTTTATCGATCTATCTATCAATCAATCTATCTATGTATGTATGTATGTATATATATATATATCACTTTCTTCTGGACACGATAACTTTCATAATTCTGCACAGATCTCTTCCAAACTGATACATAAAATAAAGAGGCATAAAATCTCGGTCAAGCTCGTTAATGGGGAAAATCGGGCCGGGGGGGGGGGGGCGGAAATAGGGACGGGAATTGTGAAAATCGAAGAAAAAAACCCATAACTTCTTAATTTTTATGCATATCAAATCAGTTTAAAGATTTCACTACTTCTAAAAAAAAGGACCAAAAATTTATGTATCACATATTTTTGATAAAATTAAAAATGGGCTCAAGGGGTACAAAAAATATGGTTTTAGAGAAAAAAAAATTCATAATTTCGTCAATTCACAAGATATCGAATTTAATTAAATGCATTATAAATCTTCTTAACATTATCTAAAACTTTTATATTGACAAGTTTTTGACAGGACCAATTCGTACCGAAAAAAAAAAAAAAAATAAAACCGAAAACAAAAAGGGGGGTTGAAGAAGGAAATAAAAACCCATAACTTCCTCAATCCACAAGATATAAAATCCGCACGAACTTATTACATATCTTTTTTATATTATCTACATTTTTCATATTGACAAGTTTATGATTGGAGCAATTCTTACAGCAAAAACAAATTAAAAACTAGTCGTTGGGGGCCACCGTAATACTTACCCATCATGATTATACACAACATATAAAATATGAAAATAAAACATGTGATACATGCTAAGCATTGTATCATGTTACTTTATTCATAATTTAATTTACTTGGACTCCCTTAAATATAATTAATATAATCCCTTAAGCTAATATTACTTTTTGTTGCATTAAAATATCTCAATTTGTTGATTTTCTGTAAGCAAATACACACTACTGGTTTACAATGGAAGTCTATGGGAATTTGGCGAAATATTAGAGATACCGCCAATTTGGTTTCACTTTTGGCGAATAAATTTTGTCGCCAAATTTGGAGCTATATCGCCGAGTTGGCGGCAAACTTGGCGGAATTTGGCGACAGAGACAGAGTCCTTTCTCCCTATGGTAACCCCTTTATAAATATGGAGATGCATTAAATGTTTGACATTTACGATAAGCCATTGTTGGCATTAATCTTATAGTTTGGCGATAGTTTTTTGGTCAGCGGGATAATCGAGTAGTACCGAATTGCGTAAAAAAAAAAAAAAAAAAAAAAAAAATCCTTAGACAATTATAATCATATTAACTAACAGTTTACTGAGTTGGATTAAGCGTCTCATTTCCAATTAAAATATACCTTTGAATTGAAATTTGAATGAAATGTTGGGTCATGAAAAATCGAAGAGTGTGAAAAATATGATTACAAATATCTCGGCAACTCATTATCCGATCGACTTCATTCTTGATGCAAAATTTATGTTTTTTTTTTACTGTCTTTTATATTCACTCCTTCAAATAAACAATTTCGAAAATTTTTGTATACCTTTTATCAGAGCAAATATTTCGAGAGTCTGAAAAAAAATAGTTCCGGATAATCGAGATTACTGATATTCAATAGGATTCTTAGCATTGTTACTTCCTAAGTACACGCCGAATTTCAAATCTGTATCTCAATTTGTTCCGGAGATAGAGCGTTTACAGACACACACACACCCAGCCGGACTGCAATTTTTTTTCTTTCTAAAAATATGTTTTTCAGAATCTCCAGTGTCTGAAATGTGTAAATCCGTCAAAATATTTTTTAGATTTTTAAAACGATTACAAGACTTACCCTATACTACGAATGATGGGTAAGTAATACGTAGCGGTTGAAGAAAACATCATCGTATTAAGGGTGGATTCAAATCCAAACTGCTTATTTTCTGACTCATTTTCAAATTCATTTTTGCTCTCAAACGCATCCAATTGGTAAATTATCTTATTCAGAAACTATATAATGTACCGTAATAGTCTATTTTTTGATAGAGGCAGAATGTATTTCAAAAAATGATCTCTAAGTGGGCATTTTGAACCGAATTTCCCGAAGCGATTGTGTTGGAAACGAAAAATATTGTCTTTCTGAGAAAATAATTGTTTATAAATCAAGTTTTAATTAATTGAACGAAAATTAAAAAGTAAAAAAAAAGAAAAAAAAAAAACAGGTCGCTTATAAATCTCTTCAGAAATCACGCGAGAAAGTTTCATAAATGTATATATATATACATATTTTTTAAATGAATCTGGAAACGTGCCAAGAAAATTTCGAGTTGTTTAGCATGGAGAAGCATTTTTTTTTTTTTTTAATGTCGGCTTAACAAGATTCTGAAAAAACCATCTTTATATAAAAATGAAATAAAAAGTAGTAAATAAAATTGTTAAAGTGGGTTTATCTCTAATCATGATTTAGTTTTTGTTGTTGAAATTAGCCCTTTACTTCGAAATCTACCTGGGCCTGTCGGTCGAGCCGGCAGGGATTTTTTAAATTTGCATAAGTATCTTATTCACACTGGTAAAATAATTTGACAACTATGAACGAAATTCGTGAGAAATTGGTGAAACCCCAAGGAAGGCATTATTATCAATTAATTAGACGAACCAATATTTTAAGCATGCAGGAATCCAATTGAACTACAATAATAAATCAAGCCATCTCGACACTCCGAATTGTTTCGCTAATTAGGACTGCCTGCTATTCAGAAGTAAGAATATACAAATAAAATTTCAGCTGTATATTAAAGCATTGAACGTTAAAGTGAACGTTAAACAGTTCCGGTACTCGGAAGTGTGCCTCATGGAAGTTTTAATGCAGTTTGTATATATTTTTTTATGTTTTCTTTTCTGAAACCAACCGTTTCTGAGAGCCTTCAATTTTTACCCTCTATCTTCATTAAAAATACAAGCATTGTTAAGTGTTTCTTTACATGGATACAAATTAGAACTCTATCACTGAATCTTCTAAACACATAAATTTATAAAAATTTAAGTAAATCAACAATATATTTAAAACGTTTAGACATATTCACTTATTGCTATTGAGATATATTATACTACATATAATGTAGTTTTAATTGCTAAAATTTATACATATGCTGTCATACCAAAGTAATGTATAACTGTAAATATTAATATTAGAAATAAATATATAACAGAGTTTCCATAGTAACATGTACATTTCTTCCAATTTGTGAAATTTTTATTTTTTAAATATTTACAGAATATATTTAAGTGTTCCGTTAGAGTATTAAATGATCATAATTCTAAAATCGCATTTTATAACCTCAGAAGTTTAGAAAATTATTTGAACCGGAACAATATATTTAAAATATTTAGAAATATTTACTTAATGCTGTTGAAATGAATTTTCTCCTCGCGTGCCACACTTTGTTTAAAGAAAATTGGTCTTTCAGATTCTTCAGTGAAATTCAATTCAAAACTTTTCTAGAATTTTCCATTTTAGCGAGAGTGAATCAAAAGTTGTGTTTAAACTATGTAAACTTATGAATTTACACGCAGATGCTTTGAAAGATTGTCTACAAAATATTTTCGTCGATGACAATGAAGATCTATTTTGTGAGAACTAATATACCAGTAATTTTATGATGAAACATGATACGGAGGATAATTATCTGTTAAAGAGTTCATGATTTGATGGCTTTCAATTAAAGTTTTCTACTATTTATAGTTTAATATGGAGAAAGCCTTAAAAAAATTTCTGTACCATGGTTTCAATAATTTTTGAAAAAGAGAACACAGAAAGTTAAAATTTTTTAAAGTGTTTATTAGTTATTTTTAAAAATTTAAATGTTCTATGAGTTAGAATCTACTAAATAATTTCTTTATTAGTCATTGAACTTTATTACATTGAGCATACTTTATTACATTTATTACATTGAGCTTTATTACGATAAACAGTAGTACTCCAACTTACGTCCTCTCGACTTACATCATCCCGCATTTACGTCGTCTGGCCTGCGAAATATATTCCTAAATTAAGATGCACTTTGAACCTTTTTGAAGACTTTTGTTCTATGAAGGGAAAATTTCCTGCAACAGTTACGTGATAGGGACAAATAATTAACAAAAGACACTAGAAAAAGCTTATAAAACTTACTCTGCTGTTACAAAGTGCTTCTATGAAAAAAAGAAAAGAAAAATTTGTCCATTCAAAAGTTATTGCAAAATCTTTTCATATTCTCTAAACTTCGAACGGGGCAGCTAGATTAACAATAAATTGTAAGTTAACAATTTATTGATTTATTCAGACTTCTTTATTGCAAATGCATTTTTTGCAAATGTTAAATGTATGTTGTAACATTATCCCTAAATACAATAAAATATGTTCATAAGATTTTGAAGAGTTTTTATTACTTATCCATTTTTGCTTTTCTAAATGTACCTCGACTTAGGTCATTTTCGACTTATGTCTCTAGTCTTGTAACGAATTGCTGACGTAAGTCGAGGTATTACTGTATATATATTCAATATTTAATCCAGATTGCGTAATGCACCTATCGGGTTG